>JASSKH010000016.1:5068053-5625553 GCA_031763025.1 Macrocystis pyrifera
ATATGATACCACCCCAGGAATAAAAGTAGTGTGTGTGTAATTGCAGCGTAGCATGATGCTCGGGTCTTTCTAGCTGTGGCAAAAGCGCTAAAACTGTCTACTGCTCCAGTTTGTTAGAGTCGTTAAAAGCCGAGAAGAAGCCAGTACTCGTAGAGCTGGTGGCCCCTATATAGAAGTTGTGTATCTCTTGCTACACAGCTCTCGTTGTTCTCCTTTGGTGGGATGTTTTTTTTAACACCTCATTGTTACCTGGTGTTTTTTTTATCGTGTGTATGGTTGGTGGTCTGATCGCGTTTTCTGCAGTGACAAGAGGTTTACTTCAAAATGGTTTGTTTATAGTTCGATGGCCCCGTCCATCTCGACATAGCCCCATTCGTGTATCGACTCGCTTGTGTACGAAAACATGTTGTACAAATACATATATTTTTTGTGCATCCGACCCTTTCACCGCCGCTCAACTCGTTCCTTTCCGGTATGACCAACAGGTGCAATACATCTTGTGCATCCGGCCCAACATGGAAAACAACCCCGTTCTGTTCGAGGACGAGTACGTGACTCAACAGCTGCTGTCCGCCAGCATCGTTGAGGCAGCACAGGTGTGTCTGCGTGCTCAGCCCACGGCAACATTTCTGCCAACACAAGGTTGTGCATGACGAGTTTGTTGAGAGCCCCCTTCGCCACTGAAAACCCGGACACCCTCGCTCGGGCTATGCAGCGAGTATGCCTGCCAACTAATGGAGCTCGCGCTTCTGTGTAGAGTGCTCGCTTCTTGCAGCGGAAGTTGGGGGCAGCAAACAGGTCTGTGATACCTGTAGATGTCCTGGGCCGCAAGCACGCTGCACTAGTGCATGGAGCTGCGACTATGTTTGTTTTTTTTTCCTGGGTCGAGAGGCCCAGGTAATCTGTTGAACGTGCATCGTGATAGGGATGCCGTGCTGTACGGTCGGCATCCCGCGGGAAGTTCTTCACGAGACTTGAGATCCTTCGCGGTGCCCTGGTATTTGCTGCGAAGTATGGCCTGCGTGTGCCTGCTATTCTTGGCGTATTACTAAAGTAGTGAGGCTTGTCAGCACGTTCTGTTTTTTCGACATATAGCAGGCATATGTCCTGCCACGCGTCTAATTTGTTCGATGCTGCCGTGCCTCTGCGTGACCCGCAAGGTGTACAAATTCGTCGGAGTGAACGTGACGCACCAGGACTTCATCAAGCGGTACTCGAGGCTCGGGCCGCGCGAGCTAACCAGTCCACCTCGTACGGACGGACCAGAGATGGAGGCCATGACGTGCGACAAGTTGGCACATTGCCTCTTGCTCCGCACCTCCCACGATCCGAACTCGAGGACCAAGTTCGAGGTTGGCAAAACCAAGATCTTCATCAGGTGCGCGGAGAGAGAGTATGCCGTTGTGGTGCCAGCATTCGTGGTCCATACTCGCGTCGTATGTTTCCGGGGGATGCTGGATGTGTGTCTGCGGCCTGTGTGTATTGAAGCTTTTTTATAGTGCCACCTCGCGGTTACATTTACGTGCTGGGAAGGTTACATTTGTAGACGTAGCGGCAACGATGGCTGAATGACTATAGATAGGGTAGAGGCTGCCTTTTAGTAAGGAGGCCGACGTGTTCCTACAGTCCGCGAATTATCTTTCTATCGTGTTACCTATACACCGCGCGGCTATAACACGTGCTGAATACAGGTAGGTCTAATGTTGTGGCTTCGCGGCAACGTCGAGTGTACAGACATTGCAAGCGAAGGCGAGTTTCTGTTAATTATTACACGGCGCCGAAAAAAAGACCTCTTCTTGGGATCGCCAAAGCCGCAAATCTACGACCGACTGTGGTACAATCTCCGAAAAAAAAAATCAGGACTGGTGGCTTTTGTGTTCGATCGAAACCTCCCAACGCGCACCAGTTGAGAACAGTTTCAAACATCGTGGTGCACGAGTTCCTCGTAGCAACAGCTCACAAAATCGTTGCGGTGACCCGTTTTACTCAAAAGATGCTGACGTTGTCGTGTGTGTACCGTGCTGAAATCAAATCTCCAGGGGAGAAGAGCACGAGCACCTGGAGGCGGTCATGGCCTTCTACGAGCGAAGAAGCTCCCTCAAAATCATCCGGCACTGGAGAGGTCGGCGAGCGAGGCTACGAAAAGCTCAGGCAGATGAAGTGCGGCGAGAGCGAGCCGCCGCGAAGGAGAAGGCGCGACAAGAGGCGGTGCTTCATGTCAGCATCGAAGACGATCGTCCGTCTGACTCTGCTGCCGTGTCGCCTGTTCCCAATAAGCGGGAGGAGGAGAGGGATGAGGACGTGGAGGAATTGGAGGAGGAGGAGGAGGAGGGAGGAGGAGGAGGAGGAGGAGGAGGCGGAGGAAAAGAGCAAGGACCGGCCTCACCCAGTGACGCGCGAGTAGGGGCGAACCTGAGGTGGGTATTTTGGGGTCGTTGGCCTGAATCGCGGCGTTTATGGACAACACTACTGCTGTAGGTATCACTAGGTTAGACGCCAAGACTTGCGTTGTTCTGGACGCGCTGCGCGCTGTAAGTCACATCCCTGCCCTACTGCGGGTGTCGTCCCTACCGCCGTATCAGATACCAGGTAGGTGACATCCGGTGAATCCTTCACACATGATGCAGATCATATCCCTCATTTATATAATACTTGCGCGATCTACGTCATGTTTGTATTACTGTAGTAGGATCTGAATGACACGGCTCTTGCCCACGTTTTTTCCGGGCAAGGTCTATATGTTAGACCATGATCTGTCCGCGTTGTTGAAGGTTTGCTTTGCGTTTGACGGCCGCCACCTGTTCCTCTTGCTCTTGGTCTTGGTCCTTCGGCTCGTCTCAGTACGCCACGAACGGAGCCGTTCACAAAGGCAACGATGCGGGCGTTCCTCAATCAGCCGGTGGAGACCCACACGGGTGTGATCGAGTGCATGATCCGCCGCAAGAAGGGAGTCATGAACACCGTCTACCAAGCTTTCTACGAGGTGAGTGTTAAACCTATCGTGGCGAGCGGCACAACAGACACAGACAGAGGCAGACAACCCAATGTTGTGCGACGAAAAAACGCCCGACGAGCTGACGCACGAGCATGAGATCCACTCTGAACGGAATGGCATTCCACTATTCGAACTTGACTGGGAAGTGCAACGTAGTGAACACTCGCCACTCATCAAACGATTACAGAACAGACAGCCTGTAGAAGTTTCCCTCGCGTGCCCTTTGCAAGTAGAAGCCACGCTGTGAATGACATGGACCAACCACGGTTGACACGATTGTTCCTTGGTGTACGTAGTATCATGTTTGAGGAGGTGGCTTTGCGTACCAAAGGCTGTAGTATACGCAAGCGCACGAGTTTGTGACGGTTTTCCTAGTCCGGGTGTAGCTAGAGGGCGTTCGCACTGCTGGAAGAATCGCAATACTACATGATTAGGGTTTGCACGAGTGTTCAAAATATGATATTAACGTCTGTGGCCGCTTCGCTTGCAGCCGACAATGAAGCTGCTGATGACGGCTAAGAAGGACAAGGGGCGCTACATCATCGCGATGAACCCTGAGTACCTGAAGAGGGGCGAGCCCAGCACCCTGGGGAAGGTGAAGGCGGTGGCTCAGCGACGGCAGTACATCGTGTACGACAACGGGTTCAAGGCAAACAAGACCCTGTGAGTGTAGTTTACCTTTCTTGTGTGATGTACAGGAAGCGGTGTCGCTCGTTTTGCGTGCGATTGCGGACAACATGCATCCGAAGGTACCTACGAATAAATGCAGTATAACTCGTTCTCAGTGCGAATGCGGACGGCATGTATCCGCAGAGACGGACCTACATGCTGTATTACTCGATGCCATCGACGAGTGCCTACGACATGTATCCGTAGGGAAGCAGGAAGCATAGTCTGGATATTTGCAGTCTTTCGCTTGTAGTTCAAGCACCCAAGGACGATCCACACGATTTCTGACTAATTCCTCAGCAGCATCCCCAAGACGTTACGTTCCTCCCCGTCACCCCGGATGATTTTCGTTGCTTTTCGTTGCAACAGACCAGAAAAATACACCATCAAGCCGGAGCGCAAGGAGATTGCAGCTGTCAGCATCGACCTGACTCGCCACGACGACTTCCAAGGGCCGCGAAAGCTGGAGGTACGGTGGACAAACATGTTGGCAATTTTATCAGGGGTGTGCGTTGGTACGACAGACTGTCGGCGCGTTGTCGAGGTATCCAATCCACATCGGAGAGATCAACTCCCCGTTCCTAGAGCTACTGTACGTCTTTTGAGGGAAGCTAGATCCCCGATTTATACGATCTGCGCGATTTACAGTAGATAGGGGTCTGTATGATCTTACATACCAGGTATATGTTTTGCCGAGTGGGATCTGTATCATACGGCTCTTCCCCAACATCTCTCAACGCCACAGGCTTTATATTTATAGGGTCTGCATGACCTACAGTACTGTTTAGTTCGTAGTGATAGTAGTTAGACCGTGATAAGTCCGATTTGTGTGCATTTGAAGCGGTCCAGATGTCTAGATAGGAAGACGGCCAATGCTGTCAGCGACCGTAGGGAGGAGTGCCTTTCAGTGACCGTACTACTACGGGGGTCCATCCATAGTACATAGGACCAAATATTGTCAGTAAAAATAGGGAAATATATAGGTTTTCATGTATACCATAGGTCCTATTAACTATGGACCCCCGTCATAGGGAGGAAGGAGTCTTTGAATTTGTGGCATTAAGATGTCTCCTATTTCAACTACTGTTGTTGATGCACCAATAGCGGCGATGTTAACGGCAGTTGTGGCAATCTATTCCTGGTGTACGATGTGGCGCAGGTGCTGGTGGCCGACAGCGACGATGAAGTGGTGGACCACGCATCGCTTCTGAACAGCTTCGGCAACGACAACACGAACATTATCACCCCGGTGCCTCGCATGCACAGCATCAAGCCGGAATGGGACGAAGACGTGAGTTCCCTCGTGACTGTTTAATAGAAGCTACGAGTTTAGACCTTTTTACGTGTTCTACTTGAAAACATCCCACACAAATTCCGAATAGTTTAACCACAAAAGGGGGTGCAGTTCTAAAGAGGTTAAACTTTAGACCAACCAAGAAGACCAGGTTCTTATGAAATGTCCTTGGCGGCGGTTTTCCCTCTCCTTATGTTGCAGATGTCATCGGCCTATACGAAATACGTGTGTTGCTGTTTCTTCGTAACGTCGCCCAGGAGGCGCTCGAAGACGGGCAGCGATCTCGATTTGAGATCCTCGTGTTGCACTGTGTATTTTGCCGCGTGTAGCTATGGGCGATAAAGCTCGCGAAATATACGGTATCGCCTCAGGATGGCGAAGACTCGTACCTACGCACTGTCGTCCATATGCGCTCTCGCAATAATTGAAGTCTTCGAATAGTGTCTAGAATGTTCGCCAACTATTTAATACCTGGTACCAATTTAGATAGCATTTTTTTATCGTAGATATCCAAGAGTGGCGCTCTTTTTGTTCGATTCGACATGTCTGGCAGGCTGGGTACTTCGTGCTGGAGTTCTACAAGGACCGCATCAAGAAGCAGTCCGTCAAGAACTTCATGCTCCACAATAGCCGAGGGCAGTTCATCATGCAGTTCGGGCGATCGAAGGAGGACAACGTCTTCGCCCTCGACTTCACCGGGCCATTCAGCCCACTAGCTGCCTTTGGCGTCGCTTTGGTGCGTTGAAGTGCCACACGAAAAAAAGTGTTGATGTCACGCGAAATATCACTGAGGGTGTTTATCCTTGACCGCATGAGCGTTGAAGTGTCACGCGAAATGTGTCAAGTTTGTGTATTTGTTCTTGGCCGCATGCATGCATGTGACGCCATGTACGGGAGATAGATGCGATCGAGTCAAATCGCACAGACAATTTTGAATCCATGTTGTTGATGTTGACGTTTACTGTTGTAACTAACCCCCACGGTAATATTGATATCAACTGGTCATTACCTCCGTTGTTCGTACAGCAGTATCAACTGGTCGTGTTCGTAGGATTTATAGAATATTGTGTTGATATCAACCGGTCATAGTACCTGTTCATGCCAACTACCTAGGTAGGCCTACTACTGTTGGTTGGCACTGGGAAGCTGGTCTTTGCATCCATTACGGGTCTGTCAATTGGTCGTAGTCCTGTCTGTCCTTCGCCCGAAACTGTAGGTTGGATAAGTCGGATCCGGAAAAGTTCCGCTTTGTTTCACGTACTTCGCATACCAGGTACCAGGTATATATCTGCATTGCATCTTTGTCATCCCCGTGGCCAGTGTTACGCGTCTTACTCGTTCGCTTCCTTGCTGCCTTTGCACTTTTCGTCACCTCCGAGCCTCGTGCACGCCCGTCTTACATGTTATTCCTCGCTTCTTTGCTTCTTTGCTGCCTGCCTGTTTGCCCCTCTTGTCCCCAATGCAGTCGGGATGTGATTCGTCGGTCTAATGTGGTTGCGAATAAGCACATGGCAGCACTTCGTGATGGGTGCATCGTTGCAGCGGTCTTCGGCGATGAACGGTGCCTCCATACAACAACGCTAGCGACGCGAGGCTGTGAACCTACCTTTTAATTTTTTCGTTTGTTTGTTTCGGGCTTCGGCTTTTTTTTCTTTGTTCCAGCCATTTTACAGTCAGTGTAAATTATATATGCCGTGGTATTCATACGAGTTTCGACACGCTATCATTAGCCAGATGGTGAAAGGGTGATGGTTTGCGTCTGAAAATCCACCGAAGCCTGCTTGGTATATGTTGTTTCATCCCTTGAAGGATGCTGGTGCTTCTGCGTTCCGGCCGACAAGATTTGCGGATTAGCATAGCACACGAGTGAGAGGTACCGTCAAGAATGTTTAGTGATGTCGGCTGGCCCGGGGCGCTTTGGTGGCGTATATTTTGTGTATAGGCGTGACACTTTCTCTTCCCCCTTATTTGCCTCAAACCGAGCATCTAGTCAAGAGCTACGCCACAAACGCGCGTCGAAGCAGCCTCAAGGAAAACGTAGCTTCGGAGTTGCGGACGGTCGGTCCGAAAGGACTCTCTCCGTTAGTCGCACCCGTCTCCCCCTGGGGTAGGGCAGAAATGATGATGTCCTGCGAGGAAAAAGAAAAAAAAAACACACGGCAAGATAAAAAATGGAGACGAGGGTCGTTCAGCTTCCTGGAGACTTGCTCGAAGTTGGTGACCGCGTCGCATGGGTAGGAATGCAGGTCAATTGGATCATCGTCTGCACGCGCGTGCCCTTTGCCCAGTGTCGATGCAAATCTGTACTGTACTTTTTTGTTTTGATTTTTGGCCGCATGGGTGTAAGCGTACAGCATAATACAGGTAATTTATATGGCCACTTTTTTATTGTGGCAGGTATCGAACTCGATGCCAAAAAAAAATCTGCTGGTTAGATATTCATTCGGACGGGTGCGGCATGGTTTATTGTTTTGTCAGTGTACGTAGTGTTGTGCCGGGGCCGCCTTGTCACGTTGTAGACACGTTGTAGACAAACACCTCTACGCACGTAGTGTGCACTAAAAAAGGCAGTAACACCTACAAGCCGCCGCTGCCGGCACACGGCCCGCCTGGCATGTGCGTGAAGAGCCCCCCCCCCCCCCCCCCCCCCCCCCCCCCCCCCCCCCCCCCCCCCCCCCCCCCCCCCCCCCCCCCCCCCCCCCCCCCGCTCCCGCTCCCCTCCGCAAGATAAAAATATGGCAGCTAGCAGTAGTGCCAAAAGGCGCTGCCACTCTGTACCTCTTGCTCGGCCATTTTTTCGGCAATTTTGGGCACTTGCTTGGACAAACTTCCTGGGAAGGCGATGTAGTTTTTGACTAGTTTTTCCAAAGCCTCATGGTGGGTTCAAAGTACCCAGTTTAACGGCGTCAGGCAGGCATAGCAAACCCTGTTTTGTTTTCCAGCCGTGCTGTCAAAAGCCAGGCGGAAAAAAATGCGAAAACGAAATGCAAATTGAAAATTTGGAAAGAAAATCCCCTTGATTGCGTCACGTTTTTTTGTACGCGTGGATGTTTTATTTTTTTGGCTTGGTCACCGCGGAGAAGGTTCAGCTGTCGTGAAATGTTGGGCCCAACTCGTGTGATAGTGGTGGGTGCGCGTGTTAGGCGTAACGGTGGTACCGGGTTTAGGAATGCTTGTCGGGATCGTCCAGGGGAGCGAAGAACGGTCGGGGGGGGGTTGCTGATTTCCAGCATAGCGTGGTCGTACTTGGTCGTCGGTGGTTTAAATGTAAGAGGACTTGATGTGGGTTTTGTTGGCGTTGGGTCTTTGTTTGGTTTGTACGTGGGTTGATGAAGGCGTCAAATATACTCTTTAAATCGTGACATCGGCGGAAAAGGATGAAAAAAAATAAAAATAAAAAAGTGTGGCGGGCTTCGTCCTCCCTTTCATGTCATAACATCGCACGGAATGTCGTGCCTGTTTCATTGACACCTGGTAAATTCTATCTACTTGTACGAGTACACGCTTTGCGCTTACATGATGTGATTTTGTTTTTCCCCACTTGACGTTCCAGGAGGCGCTATTTTTAGGGGGAGGCGCGGGGGGGTTTCTACAGTATGTGCAACTAAACAGTAGGTATGATCTCTCAGCACTGACATGAACTACAGTACACACCGTTGACGTTGTTCGAAATGAGTGGACTTGGCGAAGCATTTCGTTTGAAGGTGGAGCACGGGGCTGTGTATCATAAAGTTGACTTACTCGAACGCCAACAGTAACATCAACATACAACGTCGCGCCACTCACCAACCAACCCCCACCCACCGACCGACCATCAATGCCCCACGCATGGGCCCACGCATGTGCGCCACACCCCACTCCACCCACCTGTCGAGTGTGGTTGCCTCGTCCCACTGTGGTGATCTCCTCCTTGACTGCCTCTGCGTCGTGCAGCTCAACTGCCGCGCTAAGGCCAGCGGCCAGAGTCTTCTCTGTCAGTTCTTTGCTCTCCATCGACGCCATGATGCGGAGCTACTCAGCCAAGAGGTGAAGTAGTGCAGTAGGTCCAGTAGGTCCAGTGGAAACACGACATACATGCCCGCCAGAATATGTACAAAGACGAAGCAGAGCGGCGAGAGGTGCAGAAGAGCAGGGAACGGCGGGGGGGCGGGGCGTCGGTTCTTCCAACTCGGTGGTATGTACGAGAACACAACGACTACGGCAGCGTCAACATGATCGTCGACCCGCCTCGATCCTCGCTCCCACTGGACCAGCGGGTGCGGTGGGGACAGCCACCTGTGTACACGCTTCTTACCTTGGGCCCGTTCAAGACGGTCAAGCCACCGGAGCCAGCCGCCCTGGCCTTCTTCGACCCCCCCTTCTCCTTTTCGCTCTCTCGCGCGCGCTTCTGCATGGCGGTGAGGAGCCCGAACACCGCCCGGCTTACGTCGGGAATGTACTGCAGCGAAACCACACATCAAAAGCGAGGCAAGGCAAGAGATGGCAGACTAAAAAAATGACGAGTTCGCCACCCGCCCATCGTAACGCAATGTATATTGGACAGCCCTTCCGTGGTTCAAACACTACATACACATGGATGACGTTTGGAATGTACTTGCAAGCCAAAAACACAATCCAGGCAAAGCAAGGCATGGCAGCACAAAAAAATACTGAGCTCGCCCATCCGCCCGCCCCCTCGGCCGCCCATCGCTAACGCAAATAAAACGAACAGCCCTCCCGTCATCAAGTATGAAAAAAAAAATGTCTCCATCAGAGTTGTCCAAGCGGACCGTCCGCACTATCATAAGCTGCCACTTGACGCCAACAAGTTCACGAGGCACAGACAGGCCCAGTTCAAGTAACGCCACCAACTTAACGGGGAACAGACAAGTACCGTTGGAGCGAAACAGACACGTCTACTGAGGGCACAAACAGATGCAGTTGGATGTACTACAAGGATTATAAGTAGTTTGCCAGGTACGCATTTTTTTGCTACCTTGGTGAGGACCTTCTTCCTCTCCCGCTGGTCGCGCAGAGCGTTCCTCCTGACGAGGTGCGACTTGAGCTGCAGGCAGCACTGCTGAAGGGCGTGCTTGACCGCCTTCTTAATCTCCTCCGTATCGTCTCCGATGTACTCCTTGCTCGTACCCTGCCGCCAACAGGCGCAACAACCGCGGATAAAAACTACCATCGCATAAAATAACATACCTGGTCGGGAAGCTCTCGGTATGTAGGAACTCGCTCCAGTGAAACTGTGTGACCGCTATAATGTTACTGGTATTAATCAACCGTGCGAGCTGGTGGAAGGCATTGGATTGTCACGATCGGTCAAAAGAAAAAAACGAAGATTTTCGGTCGCACGGTGCGGAGATCCGGCTTCAGATTTTCGGCTTCACCCAGGTCAAAGGGGGCCTCTATAGTTTACGCGGGCGTGATTCTTCACGCCAGTTCTTATGCCGTCAAATACATGGATTGAAAAAGCCGGTTTCCGATCGGAGACAAAAATTGGCAGTCTTACGCAGTTGAAAAAGCGCCTTTTCAATCCAAGTTTTTTCGATTATTTTTTCCGGCTGGACCAGACAGTCGAGAAAACTGAGATTTTCCATCCAACACGCCAGTCGGGTTCATGCTGCGGAATGTTTTGAAGGTTCCGTCGCATACTCGTATGAGTATCACACACCCACACCACAACATCGGCGACGCTGGCTTGGCTGCTGTCACTTCTGCTGCCGAGTCGTGATGCAACCTTATCTACGCCCGTCAGCACCATGTGTCAGCACCCGATGGCCGCAGTACGCGGTATCGATGACCTTTTGCTAACTGCTGCGCGGGCTGTTGCTTTGGCGGCTCTAGAAGAAATCCAGCGCCGCGATGACCTCGAGGACGAGATGGAGGAGAACGCCCCGCGTGTGAAGCTCACACGCTGCTCAAGGAAGAAGCTAAGCTAGACATCAGCATGTATGTGTGGTTGGGCGCAGCTGCTGGAAGATGAAGACCTCTCTGACCCCACGAGCACCACGGCGAAGCAGTTTCAAACCTACCTTACCTTTTTTCCTTGGAGCTAGTCAAGCTGTTAAAAGTTACTCCCTTATATCAAACACCTCCAGAAAAAGCACAAAAACTATACATTCGATCTGGCGGACGATAAGAAGGGTAGTGATTCACAATCCAGTCGGAAAAATAACCGATCGGAAACCGGCTTTTTCAATCCACGTTTCCGGTTGCATAAGGCCAATTCTTATGCAGTCAGTTGGAAATGGTGCGATCGGCACGTTCGCACGAGCTTTTGCCCCGAAAATGTGCGAAACTGCTGTTTCTCGCCTCAGAATGAGTTGGACTTTTCTCCAAGACCTATCTAGAGCTGTTTCCCGCTTCTGACTTCAGGTGCCCAGTTGCAGGAAATCACCGTCGGTACTTTTCCGATCCAACTGGGTCAAATACGATTACAATCCCCGATTGAATCGGAAAAAACGTCTTTTCCGATCCGATCCCTGATCGTAATCGTATTTGACCCTGTTGGATCGGAAAAGTACCGACGGTGATTTCCTGCAACTTGGCACTCTGAGAAGCGGGAAACAGCTCCAGATAGGTCTTGGAGAAAAGTCCAACTCATTCTGAGGCGAGAAACAGCAGCTTCGCACATTTTCGGGCAAAAGCTCGTGCGAACGTGCCGATAGCAATATTCCAACTGACCGTAAATCCGACTGCATAGGAATTGGCCTTAGGCTATACAAATCACATTCGAGAAGCTTTTCAGGCCCAGCTACAACGGCCCAAACACTGACAAGTGTAGTCTCCTAGACCGTCTAGGGTCAGCTCGAGCGATCTGTAGTAGCATGGGTCCTATTATGTTGCGAATTTGTTTTACAAGTGCCTGCAGTGTAGTTCCGGTGCTGGACATACCATCCCCTGACCCTTGATCCAGCGCGCACCGGGGTCCTACGAGTATATATGTGCGGCTAAAGCTGTACACAATGGTCTTCATTTTCGCTCCTTTTCGCTGTTGCCGTCTGGAAACACAAAATACTCACAGAAGGGGTAACATGGAAACAGGGTTGGGGGAATGACCCGCGTGATAGACAACTCGCTGCGACGCGTTCGATACAACACTTTCCAAGACGCACCACGCGAGAATTCCCCACCGAAACAGTTTAAAAGGCCTGTCAGAATAGCGCCGGAATGCTTCTTTTCCGCCACCCCCTCCTACTGAATCGATTCCCAGTGATGTGGCGAGGCGTTTCGAAATTGCCGGACGGCAACACCTAACCCCCTCGACCCTTTTCGTACCGCACTTTACATAAACAAACACCAGTACAACTACCTATAAACTCGTTTGGGCTTGTCGGTGTTGCTTGCCCGGCGTGTGGCTACTCTTTCTTCTTTACAGTAGCTTGGAGGACATTTTTTAATCGTTCTTGCCTGGTGGCTACGAGCGATTACGCAGCTGGTACAAGAAAAACGCCTGCTGTTACTCTCCGTTTTCGACACCCCCGGGGCTCCAAACCAACCACAAGCCCGAAAGGGAACCTTTAATTTCATTACAATTGCGACCATGTCTCCCAAAAGGGAGTGCGTTCCTTAAGCGGTTACGCGCTATACGCACGCTTTTCGGGACATAGTTTGCATTCATACAGTAAGGTGGGGGTAACGTTTGGAGCAGTACAAGGGTCAAGCCCTTCCCGCAAGGCAACTGAACCCTTCGAGCAGCATTATCAACAGGCTAGAGCAGCCGTCACCTTGAAGGGTATCTTGGTGCTCACGGTCGACACGAAGACGCCGATCTTATCTCTCTTGTGGTCCACCTTGTACGAGCTCCAGCTGCGGCCAAACGCGAACACGGAACGACGAGCACGGAACGACGAATGCGGGCGAACATGGCGAACACGTAAGCAGCAGATAACAAGACATGCCGCTCCGGCATCCTAATCCTGCCCCAATGAGGCTAACCCTAACCCTGACAATAACGCTATAACCCTAATACTAACGCTACAAGGCGGATCCCAACCCTAATGTGAACACTAACGCCAAAACGCGCACGCTGACGTGAATGCCACCCCTAATGTGAACACTAAAATCTGAAGTAAACGCTAATACTAACGCTAACGTTAACACTCAAACGACAACCCTAACGCCAGCGCTAACCTTACCCAATCAACACTTGAAAAAAAACATATATAGAGAGCCCCAAGATATCAACTTAGCTGCCCACAGCGCCATTAATGCAACCGTAAGCGAAGACGTCGTTTCGTTCGTACATAAACCCGCAACCCCGACAGGAAGGCAAACACAGAGACAATCACATCAAGCGCAAATCCAAATTCTGCTTTAGGGGTCGAAGAGAAGAACGACCACGAGAACATGAGGCAAAACGTGCATTAATCACATGTTTTAACCCGTTTGGCACTGAACCCAGGTTTTGGAAACAAGTTGCTGAGAATTCGAATGGGATCATTGTTGGAGTGACGAACGGCTAAACAAAAAAAACGAAAGCAGAAGCACGGGAAAGCGAAGGCATCACACAAAAAAAAACACCAAGCGGAGGCCTTGATTGGTCTCACTTTATTCGCTTGGTTGCCACTCTTGTGACGACGTCGCTGCCTGCCTCGAACAAGAGGGGGATACGATTGGCGAAGCGGTACACGTTGACGCCCTCTTTCACCTGGGGAGAACGGGAGTGAAAACAGATGCCAGGTGAAACGAAGTTACAGCGAAGGCCTGCTATTGCAGTATCATCCGCGTCAGCTCAGAATAGAAAGCAGTTTCGTTCATGTCCATCGTTACAGGTAGATATTAATAGTACAGTCCATATCAGTAGTGCCAGGGACCAGTATATGTTATTAATAAAACCGCCTACGTCAATAGTACTGCCGTAGTAGACGCAAGACGCCGAAAAAAAAAAACAAAAATCTGGCATCGAGCGCACCAAAGAAAATACCGAAACGCTACCTCGGCACAGCAGCGCACCAAGCAAGCGGTTGGGCAGAGACAAATAACTACTGCGAACAAGAGCCGTCCCCACTCGGGGGCGATAAAAGGCAGCCCAAGCTAACAGACATCCGTGCGGCGAGATAGCCCACCAGCCACCATCCACTCAGCACAGCAGCAGTGGTATCCCGACCGAAAGACACGAATGCGTCTACATAGCCGCTCTCGGATTTTTGCCTGGCGTGAGAGGGCGGCAACTCACGGCAGGTGACAGAGGCGTTTGTAGAAGCTATGGTACCAGGAAACGGACTTCCATGCTTTCAAGCTCTGTTTTTTGCGGCGGAAGACTCACTCACATGTACGATGTAGAGCTAGGGTGCTGTCACTGACAAGAGTTGTTGCTGACCGAATAATCACCGACCGACCCGTAGTCTGGGCCGACACTTTGTCATTGTTACTCCCCGAAGTATCACCGAATGTGGGACTGCAGAAATGAATAAATGGCAACCTTGAAGCGCACCGTATGCAGGATCGCCCACCTCTGCCCCTCCGAGAGAAACGCCTGCTTCCACGACGAAAGGGTGACCCTCCAGCACTTGAGGCTTTTCGCTGAACGTGGCTACGTAGTGGGGCTGCATTTCCTTGATGATGCCTAGCCTGACGAGCCAGCAACAAACACACCCGAACAACATTTAGCGAGCGGACAATCTAGTCACGTGTTTTAGTTATGTGTTTTGTACTTGTTCATCTATCATGACTTCAAGTATTTAGTCAGGTATGCCTGGTGTGTATGTACAAGGCGCTTCGCTCCGCGGGCGGCCTACGCCGCCCGCTACGCTCGCTCAGGAAGGAAAAGTACATCAAGTTAGGCGAAGCGGACAGAGGTCCATGATTGAATACTGTTTTTTTTCATGACCCCTGTAGTTTGTTGCAAACTGGCGACTTGATAATGAATGCCAAGAGTCCCGCCTCTATGCTTGAGGAGAAAACAGCTCGGACGCCACACATGCTTCGCGTCGCGGGCGGTTTTCCGCTACGCTCGCTCACATGTCGTACGTACGTACATAGGGTACTTATTTTCTTCTTTCGATATGCTCTTATGTCTGTAATCATATGTACGAAAGTAAAGCACAGCACGGCACAGCAACACCGCAAAAACAATGAAAATAAAACGGAAAACTTCGGAAAGAAAAAAATCCCCGTCCCCTCTCGTGTAATAATTTCCTGCCTGATTGGAACACCTTACATTGGTAAAAAATCAAAAAATCAAAAAATCAAACAGCAGAGCTTCTCTCTCAGCCTCGTACGCCGCCCGCCCCTCTCGCGACCATCTCGCCGCCGATTCAGTCCGGGTAAATCTTTCCTCCCTCTCTTCCACAGTGAGCCCCGTTGCCCGCCTCGCGTGAAGCCCGGTGCTCACCGTGGACCTCGTTCGCCAGCTCGACGATATTGGTGCTCGGACTGCGTAGTTCTCTCGGTGAATTTCAGATTGGTCGCAAAAATAAGCACCGCTTGAATTTTATTTTGCTTATCAAAACGACCCTTATATACTCGTACATAGTATAACCCGAACCACACCAGGAGGCCAGACATAGCCCGTTCATGCTTCCCTCGTGTCTCGAGGCACACGCGACGCCTAGCCACGAAAACGGCGACCGCGCTCCTTGCAACTCCCTCTCTACCCGCCAGCACCCGCTGACACCCGCGACGGTGCCGCGCTCGCCCGCGGAACCGTATTCGGAGTACACGCACGCACACGAAACGAAAGAAGAAAAAGGGAAAGAAGGACTGAAAGTGCAAAGAGAAAAGGAGAAAACAAAGATCCGCTGGAAAGGTCCGGCAGGTAATAAAAGGAGGCGAATTCCAAGTGGGAGCTCTGAGAGGCCAGGGGTGTACCAACAGAGCACGCTCAGAGAGTGAGATGTCTATAAGTAGTCCTATTGTTTTATATACAAAATAGTAGTCGCGTGTTTTAATTACGTACATAAATACGGCCGGCGTCCCCAGCGGCTTGGTAGGCAGCACTCGTTGTCAGGACTAGCCACCTCTCAGGCGTCTCCGCAAACATGTTCATATTTTTTTTCCGCGTCCACGTGTGGGTGCCCCAACCCCCGATGACATCGCTTGGAATCATGCCACCATCGATCAAACGGAACTCGTCGAGGTCAAGTCGGACAATAAAACACAACTACGGCGAGGACTGCTGTGTATATTGCAGATTCTGTGACCACGAGCAAGATTTCAGAAAAAAAAGTAATGTGAGAATATTAGATCTCGGCCAGGCTTCAACACAATGGCCAAAATACTTGACTGATCCTAGACAAGACCACCAGGGAATTTTCTCGGAACGTTCTAGGATGCAGCGGGGAGGTAGTGTAGACGATCAACCATTTTGCGGAAGCTGGGCCAATCTTTAAACATTGTTGAGTAATGAGTACAGCAGTACTACTGAGTACAGCACATATACCCCTGGGTCACTTCAAAAGGCGGCTTCATATCGAACGGCGTAGTCAAATCGAACGGCGAGGTCGACCAAATCGAACGGCGAATCGAGTCAAATCCAACGGCGAATCAAGTCAAATCCAACGGCGAATTCAGTCAAACCGAACGGCGAATTCAGGCAAACATCGCAAGGCGAATTGAAACCGGTTGTTGCTTCGTACTCGGCACCTTAAATTGTACTCTCCGGCTGGGCTGAGGCAGCCCCCGTCGGGAGGCTTGAAGCGCTTGACGTCTTTCAGCATCTGCGTCAGACGAGACACCATCTTGACCGTCAGCTCTGTCGGGTGCATCTTGGGCTTGAAGCCGGCGCCCAGCTCCGTGATGATCCGCTCCGCCAGTGTCCTGTGTTTGGGAGACAAAAAAGAAGAGCCAAGCAGCAGCAGCAGCAGCAGCAGCAGCATTCACATAAATTAAAAGACAAACAGACACGAAAGGCACGAACTCTAACTGCCAGATGGTAGGATCACCTGGCAAATAGAGTAGAATTCTGGGTCAATGTGCATGCTATGTCGAGGTGGGAAGGATCCTTCGGTATGCTAGGGGAGGGTTTCCACGCAAACAAGGGGAGCGGGAATCAAGGGTTAGGGGAACCTCATGGACATGGAATGCCGAGGCAGGAGACGTGCCACTGATCGACCTAAACAGCAACAGAAGCCGCCACCTCCCGAAAGTATGGGTGCGAGACCCCAAGCGTCAAGACACAGCCGGACTCTTCTGCCGATGAAAGCGTCAAGCGGAACCAGCATCGAGGCACAAAAGTACGCACATAGAAAAAACATCGAGGTACAAGAGTACGCAGCAAAAACAGCATTGAGACAAATAAAAAAGCTGGTACGGAAGGATTTGCACTCAAGGCACATGAGTACGTGCGTAGCAAAAACAGCATCAAGGCAAAACAATAGTTAAAGAACAGCATCCAGGCTCTAAAGCACGTAGCAAAAACTGCTTTTAGCCACGGATGTACTTATCGTAACGCTAACGGCAATAAGGCTCACAAGGCACAAACGTACGTATCATAGCAAATACAGCACCACGACCGAAAAAAGTTCAGACAGTACGGGAAAAAAGACGCGGGACGACAGGTTCAGGGGTCATACCCCCCGAATGTGGCGGCAAAATCCCAGAAAAGAAGAAGCATTGCCGCAGCGAACAGGAAAAGGGAAGGCCATGGCACTTCCACCAGACCTGTCGATGGATGACAACTCCTTCACCAGGAACCCCACCAGGTCCTTGCACTTCGTCCTGAAAACGATGACAGGTGGGTACATCATCGGGAAGCGAAGGAGGGAGGGAGGGAGGGAGGGGTGGGTGGGTGGGTTGAAGGGAGGGAGGGAGGAAGGAACGAGAGGACTATGAGGACGGCAGTACCGTAGGTGCTGTAGTTACGACTATACGCACGCCACACGCCGGGAACATCGCGCAAGGCGTACATCAGTAGTAACAGAAGGAGGAGGACGAGGGAGAGGAGGGGCGAAGGGGGAACGAGGGAGAGGAGGAGGAGGGGGGAGAGAGGGGGAGGGAGGAGGGGGGGGGACGACGACTACTGTACGAGGAGTATGGACACGAGGACTCACCCGTGGATGAGCTGCTGCACGAGGAGGTTGTTGACACTTCCTGGGTGGTGCTTCACTTCGTAGGCAAGGGGGGGCATCTGTTCCGAGCGCCGGCGGTAAATGGCCGTGAGGTCTTTCTTCGGGTTGGCGTGGCAGTGGTACTCCAGCTCCAGCTGCGCGTACGGCGTGATGATGGCCAGTTGCTGCAGGTACTGTTCGTGCGAGCGGGAAGTCGGGGAGGGGGTTCAACGGACGGCGGTCGTTTTTGTTTCGTTTCGTTTCGTTTCGTTTCGTTTAGCTGATTTTGGGGGGGAAATCGCTTTTATTTCCCAGCTGAACTCACATGACTTTTTACGCTCTGGAATTTTCTGGGCACCCGTGGCCAAAGGGATTGACACGTGTCATCCCTTCTCCACCCCGGCACATGCCTTCGTTTTTATCGCCCATGACACTCAGTGTTCCCACAGCTCGTACTTTTGGGTAGAATTTTTCCGACTCACGCTCTCGCGCTTAGGGCGAAAATACACGGCCAACGTATTTAGGTACGGGAACAAGTTGTCGTGTGGTGGTTCACATCAGCCTGGAAACGGATTGGCTCGCGTGGCCCGCTCGGAAATGTCGGGTGACCCGTTCCGCACGGTGTTTCTTTCTGGAGCTGCGTCCGCGATGTTGATACTTGACTGTGGAAAGAGCATAACTAACCCATTGGGGGCCCAGGTACCATGACCACATATGTGAGAAGGGCGCTCTCAGCAGGCGTTTAGGTTGAGAGATCTGCAGCAGTACTACGGTAGCACGAGTAGCACCATGTTGCGAGCATCTCGTACAACTCCTTGCAGTGAATTCCGGTACAGCTGCATCATCTCTGAGCCAGCAGCGCCGGGATACCTCGTGTGGCCGATGCCGTACTTTTTGTGGCTGTCCCATACCGCCTCTCTAGTCCCCAACGGGGTAACCATGAACCGTAAAGAGTAAAGAGTAAAGGGCGCTGACTTCTCAGAGGGGTGGGTGCGATCGCTCTTCAGCGCTATCACATTGATTATTTTCAAGACAACGACTGGAAAGGGTGCTCAATAAAGTCCAACACTATATTTTCGGAAGGCCCTCTCTCGACCAGAACTTTCCGAAACACCTCAAGGTTGTTCGGTTCGGTCTTATTAGCACAACCTTCCCGTTCTGGAAAAATCGAGCGCTAAAAACGAAAAAAACGATCGCGCCCACCCCTGTGCACACTGAATTAATGCTCTTTACGGGGGAGCACTTTTCGCTTCTTAATAGCATACACCAGGTATATATCATACTTCCGGCGCGTCGACATATTCAACTCGCACCAGCCAAGAAAAAGCAAGACAAAAATTGCAAAAGTTAGGGCTGTGACTTGGTTCACTATAACTCGCCGAGTAGGTAATAACCTGGTACTTGGGTAGGTGCGAAGCAGTATACAGCAGCTAAACGGTTGAGAACGGCAATTTTTGGGGGGGGGGGGGGGGGGGGGGGGGGGGGGGGGGTCTGCGCAGTTGTAACTGACCGGCGCGTTTATCGGTCATGTGTGAGTTATTTCGATTAACACTAAGAATCAGTTACAGGAGCTGGCTTGATTTGTGACCCAACTCATCTCTATTGAAAAAACTCGTTAATTAAGTCCAGCCAACACGCAACCGTGGCAACAGCGCGGTCATGCTGTCATGCTGTCATGCTGCCATGCTGCCATGCTGGCATCGTCGGGGGGCTCTGGGACGAAGAGTTGGTCGATGTTTTTGTCACGAGAAAGCACCCACGCGCACCTGGAGGACCCTGGATTTGTAGGTAGGCCAGTTCCCGCTAACGCACACAGTCATCTCCGTACCTCTCCACCCCTGATTGTCGAGCAACAGTTCCGGAAATAACGAGCAGTAACAACGAAAACGTGGGAGTAATCCGACGATATTATTCGGAGAGGGCAAACAGGCGAACCGGACACAGAACACGACTATAGGACTCAAAGCGGTACACTCAAAACGGTACTGCATGATACCACGGGAAAATAGACATGCGTTCACGTAAAAGCACGCGTGAGCACGCCTCCGCAGCCGAGGGTAGAAAGACCTTCACGTAAAATCGGTTGACATGCTTTCGAACTCTGTGGCTACGTGCTGCTGCTGTGTTAGTGTTTTAATATTACCCAGTATTAAGTAGTGGCAGACAATTCGCTGATACGACGAGCCATAGAACCAGCACTCTGCTCCATTATTCTTGATATTTTTTTTATTTTTTATTCATCACTTTTACTTTACAGCCTAACTCGTAGGAGGTTTTACCCTCAGCGATCTTCTGGACAGGCCGTGGTCACAGATGTCGTCCCTTCTCCCCCCCTGTACGTGCCTTTATTTTTTGTCGCGCATAGGGTTCAGCATTCCCACTGCTCGTCGATCTTCATCGAATGTAGCTAACTCACGCTCTCGCGCTTTCTACTTAACATTTTTTTATGCAAGAAAAAGTCCCTACGAGCAAGCATTCGGTGAGACTTGAACCCACGAAATTGATCTGGATAGATTATATATACCACTGGAGTACCTGATTCTACCGAGCGGATGGTATAGCTAGCGATCAGTTGCACGAGGAGTGCGGTCTCGTCACAAGCGTATGATGAAAAAAAGTAAGGTTGAGGTTTAAGCGTGCATCATTGCGAGCAATGAAAGCTGTGCAGGCGTCGTACAAGTTCCAATTTTAAGGCGAAACTAATACGCTGTCCTTGGACCGCAAATGGATACCAGGTATTTGACAAGGTGTATGTATGTAATGGGGGTATATCTAGAAAATGACTAGACTTTGCTTGTCTGCTTGTGTTGTAGTTCGGACATTGAAACCACGATCCCCTAGTCAGCAGTTTTTAGTTGCTTCGTGCGGCCGATACTGCAATCATGATCATTTTTTTCGGCCCTTTTTCCCCCTCTCAAGTCCCTGAGGGGTCAAGGTTCGCACTTCGCACTTCGCACTTCGCACTTCGCACCTCCGGATTGGGGAGCTTCACGTGCTCGTGGACCGATGGTCGGTTCTTGTAGATGTCGATGTCCAAAACGCACTTGGTCAGGAAACCCGGAGCCTCGTGCGGATCCGAACTGCAGCCCGACAAAACCTTCACAGACCATGTTTGGTATACCATCAAGTTAGCGACGCCGTATTGTTGTCGTGTCACCAACGATAATTCCGGCACAACGGTCAGCGGTGTTAATGCAAGAAAAGAGCCCGATCGTCGAAAAAACGTATTACGCATAAAAAATTGTGAGTGGCGTCTCAAGCAAACGGATGGTATAGCGTTATCATGCAAGCAGTGAAACAATTAGTTAATTGACATTTTTAGGAGACCATATATCATGCACTGACGTGGAATGCCTAAATCGTCATTTGTTTCCTTATACAACACTCGTACACACCTTGGTGCCAGTATGTATCATCATCACCTCTACTTCCCAGGTCATCTCACATGCCGTTTTACGCCCGGCGACCTTCCGTTCAAGTCGTGCTGACACGCATCTTCCCTTCTCTCCACCGGCGTTACAGCCCTTCATTGTTATCGGGCAGCGTCTTTAACTTCAACTGCTCGTCGTTTTTGACAGATTTTGGCAAAACAACAACAAACTCGCGCTCCTGTGCTTAGCCAACAGAGACGAAGTTTTCACTATTTACTTTTTTATTGTTTGGGTCCGCATCCCCGATAACTTCAGCCAGGAGGGGCGACAGACAATCTGCCGGTTATTTCCCCCAGGTACACTGGGAAGTACACATTTCATATATGCCTGGTACGTACATGGTAGAATACCGATGTCACAGCAGTGTGGAAATTGAAGGAGGGTATGGTAGTGTAGTACTTAACAGTCTATTTGTAATATACCAGGTACTCTATTGTATACTGGTACTGTACGTGGACGCAGTTGCAGTGTACGGCACACCGGTGTGTCGAGTAGGTACTACTGTAGGTAGCTCGTAGCTGACTGTGTACCTGGTAGGGAACTTTGGCGAAGAGTCAACGAAAGGACAGCAAGAAGACATCACATCATATCAATACAACTACAGGAAATCTCTCCGTGATAGTAATACACAGCGTGGCAGCAACACCTCGACGCATTGGTATCGCATTGTGTAGTGCGCGACATGTGATAATAATTTGGGACTCAGTAATTTCGGACTGAGATTTCTCATAATTTAAGAATTTACAGCCAAGAATTTGTGCTCAGCGAGGAACGCAACTCTAAATTCTGAAGAAGTAATAGTAGACTTAAAAGAGCCTATGCTCAACGTCGACACAACAACAAGCCACGAGCCTTAGCCAAAATATTTCTCAACTGTTGTTGCGTACTGTATTTAATATTCCCAGTAGGCGGCACCTGAATAGGCAGGCCAGTGCTTTTCTTCGACCATATGAGAGCCATCTTAGCGCCCATGCCGTACTTGCCCCGTGCTTGCCTTACGCCATACTTGCTGCTCGACAGGACCACGCCAAGCATGTCCGGTATCTGCTCAGAAAGAAGCACGGAAAGGAATACCGCGGAGAGCATGCAGTATTGCAGTCTATTCATTACAAGTACGAAGTACACCGTAGTAGTACGTAATACCAGGGCACTTGAACTGCTGTACCAGTATCAGAAGGTACATACACACTACAGCTCCACCAAGCCGTAGACCCTGTAGCACGTTTTGATCGGAGCATGATCACACACACGCATCTACAAGCAGTAGTAATAGTACATACGACACTCTCCATCTCGTAGCTGAAGTGTCTTCCGAACTTGAAAAAAAAACGTGCAGCCTACGAGGTAACTATTTGTACAAGTGCAACATATTTTTTTTTCAAAAATTAACGTTCATCCTTTCTCAATTTCACCAATTAATACACTGAAAAGTAAATCGTGTGGTCGTGTAAAAGGGACTATTAATAGGCACAAATGAGAACGTGTGAAGAATGTTGCGTAGTATACTACTCTTAGTGATACAAGTATGTAAGAGAGAATGCGATGCGGCGATGCGGCGACGCGATGAACATGCACAGGACGAAGACGCGAAGACACATGACAAGCAACATGAAGCTTTAACCTGGTAACATGCAACTCCCGAGTGCCCAGAGTGTTACAACTTGTATCGTGACGCATCATCAGTCATAGCATAACGTAACGCAAAACGGAAAATATAGCCCGGAGTAAGAAACAAGAAGGGCCGCCGTCTGTCTGCCAGGCTGCTAGGCTCCGCAAGACAATAGTACCAGTTTTGGAACCTTCGCTCCTTCTATGGCGGTGGTGGCCGCGGTCTAACGTCCTTATCCATTCATGAGGTATACTACAAACAGTAGGTACGGCGGTGTATATGAGGTGTGCAGTGAGCTCTCTGGCTGCCTCGCCGCTCCACTTTCTTCCACCTTTCGCCTTTCACCATTCACCATTCATCATTCACATTTCAAATTTCACCACTCACCATCCGCCTTTCAAAAAAAGTCACCATTCACATTACACCAACAATCTTCCACCGGTGACCATTCACCTTCGCCTTTCAGCGTTTTATCACTCCCCTTTCGCATTTCACCGTTCTCTATCAACCTTTCACCTTCCACATTTCGTATTTCACCGTTCACCCTGCACCATTCGCCATTCACCGTTCACCTTTCACCATTCCCCTTTCACTTTTCATCTTCCACCCACCTTCTCGTGCGGCATGCCGACTCCGTTGTCTCTGCACTTGACGCGATAGTACAGGCTATCACCCTTCGTCCTCCCCTTCTTCTCAATAGGCTCGGGGGCAGCTGCAGCTTGGTCAGTCGCCACTGCTGATGGTTTCGAAGCAAGCCCAATGGCAGTTTCATCGCCTGCTGAGGTGCCCTCCGTGGTAGGCAGGCCCGCAGCCGCCTTGGGAGTGGGTTTAGCGGTTTTGCCTGCTGTCGACTTCTTGCCTCCCGAAGTCTGAAAATGAATGAGCGCGGTCACGACGTGGGGATTGACTGCTTCATGAACAAGCAAAATGCATTGAAAACGGAGACTGTTTATTTTACACTTGAAAATAACGATCGCCTATACTATTAACAGTACACGTGCTTGAAAAAGAGGACTGCTTACTTGACAATCAGAAACACCTACTTGAAAATGAGGAAACCAGCGTATAAACTGGTGTACCCAGGGGGTGTTTCTACATACCAGTACAGCAGTGCCACTATTACGGGGGACCATAGTAAATAGGACCAAATAGTTAGTAAAAACAGGAAAATATATAGCTTTTTGTCTGTACCGTAGGTCCTATTTACTATGGACCCCCGTAATAGTCAGTGATCAACCTAACTGGCCACTTGGTGAATATCATAACTTTCTGGGAATAATCTCCATACGAAAACGCGGGCAAATAATACCGGCCTCGCTTCGCACACTCCACCGGGATCTCATCCCACCCGGGCCTGATCCCATTCGGCACCCTGCTTCCACTAGGTGCAGAAACAGAATCAGCCCTGCGCAGGAGCCGCCCGAGGCCCACCAGCCGCTGTGTCATAGCAATGCAACAAAGTTTGAAGGCTGGAAGAACAGGAAAGACAGGTATTATGGTACAATGAATACCAACAACCATATTGATGAGAAGTAATCCGGTACAAACGCTCGTTTTTTTAATGCGAATATTTCGCATGATACAGACGTACTGTTCTAAACCAGCTATCTTCCCAAAGACGCAGCAGTCAGTAGGCATTTACCCGAAACAGCGATACCGCAGCGAATATGAAAAAAACGTAAGAGGTGACGTGAAAAGGCCGTCGTTCCTGTCCAACACTACTGCTGATGTAAACTGGCGCAATAACCACATTATACTAGTCTACTTCCAAGTATACAAGAGTACTACAGTAGCTTACTGTACTACAGTAGTACTGATCTACCACGTACCACGGCCTAATATACCAGGTATATACTGGTATGTGTACGTACTCGTTCGTGCCCACCCCTTGCAGGGAACGCCTGCACTGCGCGTTTGGTACATTTCAATAAAATAACATCAGATACCCGTATACGTAGTCCACCACTCAGAGTTGGGCACTGAGACCGAGCGTTTCAAAATCGGTTATTCAGCTTGGCTTGAAGACCGATCTCGTGTAACCGGTTCGGTAATTTTCGTTGCGTGTTTACGTCCCCTATCCCCTATGTCATATTAGACAACGCCTACATCTGTGTGGAAACCCTTGTTTGGCAGCACGCAACATGCCGCTACTGCTGGACAATATTACCACCTACCGGTACAGAGTACCATGCATAGTTTATGTCGTACCTTAAAAAGGCCAGCGTCGACGACATCTCTGTTGTCCATGCCGCGGTGCTCATTGAACTCTGCCTCCGTGAACTCCTCGATGGTCAGGGCCACGAGAGGGAGAGCCCCAATAGACTCCGCTGCATCCAAGCTGTTTTCCACAAGCTCTCGAATAGTGGTGTACAGAGACTTGCCCGCCTGCCGTATCATATACGAATACAGTACTGCACCACTTCATATTTCGTGGAATTTAATGAGTTAGACTACTATTGATACTGCTGTAGCATACGAAGTACACGATACCTGGTACAATCGGAACTGTTATACGTATACCCGGTACAGGATTCAATATTAATAGTATTAATAGGACATGTAACATTTTACTACTGTATGACACTGTTGTAACACACCAAGTCCGAACTACAAAAGAGCGAGATTACTATGATATTTTGTTTGATTTGAGACGCGCATGCCTCGTACCTGGTAAGGACCTGGTAGATACATGCGATAAATACGTTCGTGCCGTCAATTAACTTGCGGTTTGTCCACTCGCGCTGCTTACAGCAGTAGGGCCACACAGGGTATTATGGTCTTGCGATACCGGTAGGGCATAAATTGCGTCCTACTCGCCACCCGGTACGGGTAGGTTGGTATGATATATAAGCGCTTCGCGTCGCGGGCGGTTCCGTCCGCTACGCTCGCTCGCGAAGAAGAATGGAACGGAATAGACGGGCCAAACTATTAGATGCAAACAGGCGATTTGCAAATGCCAAAAGCTCCATGCTCCATCCAGGAAAACAACCCGAACACCGCATGCCGTACGTACGTACATACCCCGGGTAGGGTACTTCTTTTTTTCTTTTGATACGCTGTATGTACGAAAGAGAAAGCACAGCAGCACGGCGCAGCAGCACCGCAAAAACAAAGAAAATGAAACCGAAAAATTCGGAAAGAGAAAAACAATCCCTGTCCCCTCTTATGTTTTGCTGATTGGAACACCTTGCACCGGTCAAAACTATAAAAATATTCAAACAGCAGAGCTTCTCTCTCAGCCTCGTACACCGCCCGCCCCTCTAGCGACCACCTCGCCACCGATTGGTCCGGGTTAAGCTTTCCTCCCTCTCTGCCACAGTGAGCCTCGTCGCCCGCCTCGCGCGAAGCCCGGTGCTCGCCGTGGCCGTCGACTGCGATGCTCTCCCTGTGAAATTCAGCTCCGTCGCAAAAATAAGCACCGCTTGAATCTTATTTTGCAATCCCGAACGACCCTTATAGACTCGTACATATTCTATCCAACTCCACAAAAGGAGGCCAGACAGAGCCCATTCATGCTTCCTTCTTGTCTCGATGGACACGCGACGCCTAGCCACGAAAACGGCGACGCTCCGTCCAACCCAACCTCTACCCGCCAGCACCCGCTGATACCCGCGACGGTGCCGGGATCGCCCGCGGTGCCGTGCTCTGAGTACACGCACGTGCAGGAACCAAAAAAAGAAGAAAAAGAAAAAACAACTGAAACTGCAAAAAACATGGCGAACACAAAGAACCGCTGGAAAGGTTCGGCAAGTAATAGAAAGAGGCAGTGTCCAAGTGGGAGCTCTGAGAGGCCAGGGATGTACCAACCGAGCACGCTCAGAGAGAAAGATATCTGTGAGTAGTTTAATACGAGGGGGGGCGAAATTCAAAACAATAAAATAGGGCATGTTCGTGTTGTGCTTCCAGGTACCTGCTACCTGCAGTAGTGTGTGACGTGCAAACTGCGTCAAGGTCCAAAGCTTAACTTGGATGCAATAAGGCCACCTAATCCTCCCACGGGGGGGGGGGGAGTCTATCGCTGTTGGAATCGACAAATATATACTAGAGTTTCGAAAAACGTATACCTGGTAGCAGTGAACAGGGCTCAACAGCAGCAGTTCTCGTATCACAGTAAAAACGGAATATGGCAATATTACCTGATCATCGACCCGTCTTTGTTTGCCCTTCACTGGTACACAGATTAACAACCAACTCCAGCAAGCAGCAGCAGTTGTGTACCTGGTATATGGTAATAGCTTGGACTTTGCAGCAGGTACATACCTGGTATATAGTGAACGACAAAATTATAACGCTGCTGATGCTGCAGAACGTATACTGGTATATGAATGCGCACAACTACTATTAATAACTGCTGCTGTAAATCGAATCAGAAACCAAACGCTGGCGTTGCCGGCTGGAACATTGCATGCTGCATCATTGTTAAATGGTCAATGCTCAGCCTCACCGATGGAGCGCGCTATTAATAGTATCCACATTAATTGTATACCTGGTACTCGTACTTCATACCAGCAATTGTCGTGGGGTATAATAGACAGCAAAGCGCGTCGCAGGTACCAGCTATTATTGTCCAGAAAAACACAGCGAAGTACACAAGTAAAAGTGTCATACGGCTAATACTTCCACGTCGTCTCTCCCCATGGACCGCAGCAAAAGCGCAAACTAACCAATCCAAGACGACCGACCACCGGCGGCAGCTATACGAAAATTAGTGCGAACCAGGTATACGTGAGAAAACGTACGTAGCTATTTACGTATCTACGTATGAACAGTCTGCGTGTGCTGAGGGTGGAGGATCTTATCTAAAATATACCCTGGTACCGCACACGCATCCACCCCGGTCTGTGTAAAGAGAGGTGCAATGAGAGGTGTTCGCTAACTTGAAATGTACTAAAGTTGCAATAAAAGGTGCAAGGGAAACGTTAGGCGCAATGAAATGTGCAAGGGAACGCTAGGTGCAATAAAGGTGCAATGGAAGATGCAATGAAACAGATGCTCCCAGTAGTTGGTAGGAGTTATGCTTACTACAGCAGTATGTATCGGTAATCCTGAAAACATGTCTGTCTGGCTGGCTGGCAGTGCCTGTCTGTGTCCGTCACCATGGTCTCGCGATGCAGAGCGTTTCAGCCCGCCTTGCACATGGGTACTCAGGGTGGGTGACACAATCAGAGGAACACTGGGTTTCGTGCAGCGCTGAGTCATGGCCGTCGCGTGCTGAGCATTGCCGACAATTCCAAGGCCTGTCCTGACCCATAAAGTCAGCAGCTGCTGGTATTACAGCAAAAAAAAAAAAAAAAAACAGGCAGCTCATTGGACGATTCAAATCCTACGATACCCATCGGCCAAATCCATGCCAGATGCCATTTACAGTAGAGGCCTCCGGCTTTTTCCCCAGAAGGACGGTGCGGAAGGCGGTTATTCGACAAAGCCAGTCATAGAGTCAGCATCGCTGCTATCTATCCAAACAGTGAACGGGGCCAAAACAGGCCAACTCTAATCTTATGCAAGGCACGGCACGTTGTCCTGGGGACAGCACTGGTCACCTGCTGACAGTGAATCTTCCTAAGGTCGTAGCCATTTGCGCACTCTGGTTGGCTAAGGGTACATTATTATACGCGGCTCAATCAACGGAGAATTCCCAAGCCACAGCATCCCGAGCGGGCCGAATTAACCTAGAGTCATTCCAGGTCCAAACAAACTCCAAGCCGGCCGAATCGACCTAGAGTCTTACCAAGCATAGCATCCTACAACAGTAGTACTGATCATTGGCTTAGGGTTCGGGTTATAGGATTCGGGTCGACGGGTCGGTTTTAGGCGCCAAGCGCAAAACCTCCGTGAATATCCACTATCAAGGAGTGACCACGCCTCCCTGGGGATGGTGTGCTTGTGTCCCCGGGGTCGGGGTTCCCAAGACGTAGGAGCTCATGTACTCCGGGGTGGTCCGCTCATGCACCCTGTTTGGGGGGGTTCCGTTTTTTAGGTAGGCGTTTTTAATCCCGATATCGATCGTTGGTATCCCCTGTTTGGGGTTCTCGTAACTGCAGTAGGCCTTTTTCCTCCAGGGATTGGCCGATTGTATCCCTTGATTTGGGGTTTCCATTCTTTCGGTAGACGTTTTTTTCGGGGGTAGATCGTTAATGTACCCTAGTTGTGGTATAATTCGGCACGCGTTTTAGCTCCGGGGGTTGACCGTTTTTGTCCCCTGTTTTGGGGTTTCCACTATTTTGGTGGGCGCTTTTTTCGGGGATGGACAGTTTGTATCCGCTGCTTAATACAGCTGACAGTATACCAGGTAGCAAACGTCGTCAGAGTATCAGTTCTCCCAGTACCAGTCATTTTAGCTCCTGGTACGCTCGGGGCGGGCAAGGGCTCATTCATTTCAGCTCGCCGTGGTGGGTTGGGGAGGAGGGGGGTGGTGGGCGAGGGTGTACTCATTGTCATGCATGGCCATAGTCGTATGACCATAGAACCTCGCATGGGGGGGGGCGGGGGAAGGGGGCAGGGAGGGAGGGAAGGAGGCTGTGGGTAACGGTAAGGGGAGGGCGGTTGGAAGGTACCCATAGGACTGGCGAGGACCCAGTCATTTCAACTCCAAGTTGGGATAAGCGAGGACTCAGTCACTTCAGTCCTTGGTTTTGGGGACAAGCGAGGACTCAGTCACTTCAGCTCCCGGTACCCTCGGGACACGCGAGGACTCTGTCAATGCAGAATCTCGTACCCCTTGGGACAAACGAGGACTCAGTAAACTTGGGACAAAAGAAGACTCAGGTAAATGTGCAATGTTTGGATTGCGATCGATGTCGCCACTTGCTGTATCCCTACTCTCCTATGCTCCTGCCGTCGACCTTCTCTGCCACCACTGCTGCTGCTGTTGCTACTGCTGTACCGATGTTGCTGCGTATGCCTGCCCAGTATATACGTGCAGCTGTACTGCTGCTGTGACCCCCGTGAACAGATACCAGGTATCTCCCTATACTCGAACCACTTCTTCCCACCTCGTTTAGCTGCTGTGATTTTTCTTTCCGATCCGCCAAACTCCAGACTTGTTACGACATTTTTCTATTATTAGATGCTGCAGTAAAAATGCTACATTCCAAGTACCAATATGGACGGAAGTGTAAGGACCGTTCTAGGGTAAAGATATCAATACGTGATTTTCCTTACACTCCCGTCCAGAGCGGTACAACAGTAGTAGTAGTAGTAGTGGCTCAGGCGATCGTATCCTGTCGACAACACCGCCACGTATACAGCAGCTGGTACTGCCGCTGTACCGACATACGAGAGGTAACTGGACAAGAGAAATGGCCATAATACAAATACCAATATATAACACCGCAACGACATAAACCCACACCCTCCAAAATATACCCCATCTCGACCTGCTTCCAGATTCGCCATGAAGGCATGCCCTGGCGCCATTACTGATTACCGGCGACCCCCGTCTTCTAAAACAGAGCAAGCAGTGCTGAATCAACGTACCTGGTATGCTGTCAGTATGGTACAGCAGTAGTACTGCTTGTGTACCTGTGAATAAAGCAAGCGATGTGTACTGCTGTATGCATGTACCTGGTATGTGACCATGATTGCGCAAAGGCGCTCAGGGTACTCGCAATCCTACGTAAAGATGTGAAGGATGAATAGTGCCTGGGCCCCCGCCCCCCCTGGTCATCATATTGATTTATTACCGAGGTTTCCTCTCGCCCTCGACGTACTCTGGACTGCGCATACTCTTGTAGCAGCAGCACAAGTTACTGCATGTATATTTGAAGTAAACATTAATGGCAACTGCCATCTCAGCAAACAGAGTCTACAGAAGAGTGGTGGTAGCAATGGCAAGTTCAGAAGCAGCAGCAGGAGGCCGGGCGTTCATCATGATAGTATCACTCGTGTGTGCAACTCATCTAGCTCTTGCCAGGACGCAGGGCACTACGAAAGACACAAAACTCATATTCATAGCAGTAGTATTAATAGTATACTCACATTGTCGAAGCCAGCGATGTTCTGGTTATCGGCGAAGAACTCAGCAGGCGACTTGGACTTGACCACCTCGCCTGTAAACTCGGATTGAAACGACCACATACCAAGCACGAGACGCTCAGACCGCTGTACTCAAAAACACAGAACAACACATAGACGATACCAAATACGACCACGATCCATGAGGTATTGAGGTATTGCTGCAGCAGCAGAGTAGTACCATGCAATCCACGAGAGATGCTGCTGCAGCTGCTGTATAATAATACCGTCCAAATTTGAAAATCGAACTCGACAAAAAAAAACAAAATCGGAAAGGAAAGCTCACCCAAAAAGTTTAGTTCGGGTGTTCTCTCAGAAACTTTATCGTCGGATGGCACGTGCTCATAGCACCTCGGTGATGACCCGAGGTGGTATTTCTGTTTTGACACACCTTTGGCCACTTTAACCATCGTCGTGGCCTGTCTGTGGCCTGTAGCGCGCGTGTTTTCTCCTGCGCCCTGGGCACCTGCCCTTTGCAGTTGGGCTGCTTCAGAAAAACACTTGTCACTGGTTGGGTCCAGGTAGGGGGGTTGGGTTGGCGGGATTTTTTCTGTTTTATTTCTTATCTTCAAAATAAAGTAGGCCGAACACGACCCCTGTACAGACATGCACATCGTGTAGAAAAAGCTTAGGAATACCATTTGCTTCATCTCACTCTCTCTCCACAAAGTCGGAGTGATGAGCGAGTCCATGGCTGGCGAAATTAGCCGGGGGGAGGCCGAACAACGGTCAGAGTCGGGGAGTGGGAGCGGGTCCGGTGGGGCGAAGCGCGACTCGCCTGATGCTCACAGAGCGAAGCGCGATTCAGATGCCTCATCAGGATCAGAGGGCTCTCAGCAACGGCAGACCCAGCAAGGCCAGACTCAGGGACAGGCAGGCAAGAACCCGGTTCAACAACAACCCGTGGACGACGGGATTGAAAAGGAAGTGGACAAGGGCCAAGCGAAGCGCCACGTAGAAGCATCGCCGCAGGGGCGGTACCTCCGCTTCGAGGACAAGCTTGGCACTGGGCAGTACAAGGTGGTGTATCGATCTTACGACACCTCTATGGGCATCGAAGTGGCGTGGAACACGGTGAATATCAAGAACCTGCCCAAGGAGGAGAAGAAGCGCATCATGAACGAGGTTCGACTGCTGCAGAACCTGGAGCATAAGAATCTGGTGCAGTTCCACGGGTCATGGGTGAATCGTGAGAGGGAGGAAGTCATCTTCGTCACGGAGATTATGCAGAGCGGGTCGCTGATGGAGTGAGTGCCCGATTCGAGTCGACAAGTCCTATTCTGCCTTAATTTACAAATTCCAAAATTTACTTCTTGGTACACTCTGCATTCAGATAGTTTCGTGAGAGTTTACCATGTACCTGTTGCAGACTGAGACAGATGACCAGATGAAAACGCGTACTGCTGTACTAACTTTGGGTCTTGTACGTTGCTGCTATTTGTACCTCTCGGCCGGTTTGTTTTGGGCGCCCAGCGATCTAGTGAGGGCTGATAGTTGTTCACCCAGCGGACTGGCAAAATCTTGCCAGGCACCTCTCGTGTGTGCGTGTGTTCGTGCCTGCTCGTGCTGCCGGAAAGAGCACGTTCCCAAGCAGCGTTGATTCAGAAAATAGTCCGCCCGCGGTTCGTTCGATTGAAGCACACACATCATTTTTTGCGATGCTTTTATTGCGATGCTTCGTATCAGCTGATAGCAGCAGCAGCTGAAAATGCTGTTGATAAAAATGAAACTTGAAAATCATTGCTGCTCGCTTCTTCGTACATTCTTGGTGGTACTGCTGCCTTGCGAGTGACACCTGGTGCTGACTGTTTGCGGACAATAATACGTTCTACTTGCTGCTGTTGTCGGTAGTCCGTCCGTATTTCAAGAACAACAGCACATACCAGTATCCTGTACCTGGTATACCAGAGGTACTAACTACACTACATCAGGTGTAAGCGCACTCACGTACAGAGTAGTACGACCATACACCTGGTGTACGATACATATGGCATTCTTAGTCACTCCCACTGACATCCCTCCCCCTCCTCCCTCCCTCCCCCCCCCCCCCCCTCCCTCCCTCCCTTCCTCCCTACCTACTGCCTGGTACCTCCTCCGTTCCCCACGTTGCCACGCATACTGTCTCGTGGCCGCTCCCCCCCCCCCCCCGCCCTCGCGCGCCTCCGATTTTGTTGCTGGTTGGTGCTGGCTGCTGTTCTCGCGAACCCGCCTTTGGCACACTGCGACTGCCGTCATGACTATTGTTCTGGAATTCCGTCAAACTATATTTTTCCGTGGTGTGTTTTATTTTGTTTTATTTTCATGATTTTTTCTGGGTTTTTTTCAATCTCTGTTCGATAAATACCTGGCGCAATATTAACAGTTTTATCCGGAAGGTGGAAATGATTCGGTGGAGGGTGGTGAAGCGCTGGGCTCGCCAAATCCTTCGAGGGATGCATTACCTGCACTCGCAAGACCCGCCCATCATTCACCGCGATCTGAAGTGCGACAACATCTTCATCAACGGTGCTGCTGGCGACATCCGAATTGGCGACCTGGGTCTTTCCACATCTAACACTCGCTCGGAAAAGGTATTATGTCGCAGTCTACGAGCATGTGCAAGTGCAAGTACAAAGTCTACAGAACAGTTATTAAACCTACGTAGTGAAGTACCGGTCCCTCTCGTACGTCTGAAGCCTGCAGTAAGATACCGGGATACAGGCCGCTGCAAAAACAGTTGGTACTAAGGTTTTTTTTTTTCAAGGGCAATATAAAAACTGAAAATACTCCATTTATGATTTGCCTATTTATGAATAGTATACGTGCACGTCCCGTCCCACCTTGGAGTATGATTGTATTACAGTACGTGTACTTACATAAAATATAGCTGTACTCGTGCAGAGTACGTACATAATTATACCACGTATGTACAACCAGTATAACGACAGCCGCAGCTCACTGAAGGTTTACTACTGTAGATATTCCGGCCGATCGCCCGCAGTGAAAACGCCACCAAATCTCCTTCGGGGATACAAAAACAATCGTACACGGCAATTTTTGACACGAAAAAATCAATTACCTATCAAAGCGGCAGTTACGCATTTTTTACTCCTCTTCTTTTCTTTCTTGAAGTATGCTCAGCCGCACCTGGAACCTGGTGGTAATAAAGTGTTAATAATAGACATTTAGGAGTAGCAAGAAAAACCAGCGATGTATGTGTAACCTGGACGTGCGTCGGAATGGTCTCAACGTTCCAATTCGTTCAACACATCGACAAATTGCTAATTAATCTCGATGGAGCCTACTCGTCTACCAGGCACTATTAATACAAAATTCTGTCGGGGGGGGGGGGGGGTCCTACGCGAGAGAGACCCGGAGGAAAACAGCCGTATCTAACCGGGTACTTGGTATATGCTAAGTACGTTTATATCATTTACGTGTGGCATATGTTGTGAGCGACTGCAACACTCGTAGTTTGCTCGGCTGCGCAATCCGACCAGGTGCGTGGCCCACCTCTTCAACGCAGGGGCCTTTCGAAGCATCTTCCCACAATGACCAACCCCCCCCCTATATATCACCAGTTAAGCATCTGGTCGATATGCACGGGAGGTGCACACGATATGATAATTTGTACGGGTATCAATGAAGGTACGATTTGGTGCCGGTGTTGGTATCCCTCCGTCACCAGCTGTCCGTCACTTCCAGACTGCTTGCTGCATGCCCTTTAGTTGGTCGTTGAAAATTGAAAAATGCAGCGACAATCTGTGGTCGAATTGGCAGCGGTTTTGGCTTGGTATTGCTCTATTTTGGTCTGTTTGACCTTGGTATCATACCAGTGCTGTTGCATCATTCGGCAGTTGCGTCTGTCATACTCTGTTGCGTGTATCTATCCTGAAAAAGCAACCATGGTGGTGCACGCCCGCGCTTCCCTCGGATTGCACTTGAGTGTTGGTTGTTTTGTTGTTTGTTGAACTTTGACTGGTGATCTTTGATCCAGGATTGGTCTGTTCCCCCAGGTTGACGAGTCTAAAATACTCCCATCCTACGATGCTACATACTGCTGTAGCGTTTCCAGCAACAACGGCAGCTCTGCGCTTGACCAGCTGCTGGGCTCGTGGCCATCCCCAAACCAGCCGCTTTGCGTTGGCGTGCTTTTGGAAAGAGGGACATTTTGCATACGTTGTAAGGTTCAGCCTACTCCGCTTTTTCCAGTTCATCCGCAGACCCTCTTCCCGCCCCTTGCTTCATATAACCCTATACTGTGGTTGTGAAATGGTACGAGTACTCTGGTTTTGGTCCCCTCCCGCTCAACGATTTTGTCTCGAAACACACAACCACGCGTAGCATGTTGTATTAGCTTCCATGTCTGCTGGGGCTGTCTGACCGCTGTTGTTCCCATGAACACAGAATCCCCTTCTCCCCGACAAGGTCGGGTCCCTTTTTTCCATTGCCTGTTATGTTTGTCGATCTGTTTGTCGTTGTTAATCCTTTATTTTGTTGGATGTTGTTTTTTATGAAGGAAATAGACAAATGTGACATGGGGGAGTTTGGTGCACTAGATAACAGCGAGAAAACGATCGCTATCCTAGGAGATAGATGGTGGCCACAGGCGGCGAAAGAGGAAGGGGATAAGATCAGCAAAAAAAAAAATGAAATATATGGAAACAACGTAATGAGCGCCCAAATGTTGGAGGTGTCGCTATTAAGATTAGGAACGGTGCTCTGTCCCGAAAGGGATCCGTGGTCAATGGTCAAATGACCAAGGCAAGCACACAACGAGTACGCCCCCCCCCGCCCCCCCCCCCCCCCCACCCCCTCCGACGCAATGCGATACAGCAGACAATGAGCGTGCTTGGCACCCCGGAGTTCATGGCGCCAGAGCTCTACGAGGAGTTTTACACAGAGAAGGTCGACATTTACGCTTTCGGAATGTGTATGTTGGAGATGGTCACCAAGGAACGCCCCTACAGCGAATGTGTTAACGCAGCCCAGGTAAAGATTTTGATGAAAATATCGCTTGCCAACAAGCTTCTTCTCAGTAAAGTTATTGTTAGTCCAGGACACCTATTTAACAAGCCTCTTTGCCCCTTTTGAGACTTGGGCGAGGAAATGTTGTTCAAAAAAAGGAAGGAACGATTGCAGCTTTGGGCACACGAAGCAGCCCGGGCGTAGGATGTCTGCTCGAAGTGACACCAGCAGAAGATGTACGACACGCGAGCAGCATGCTGGATACTTCGCTGTGCTGCTGTTGCACGTTATTCCGCGAAGGTTGATGAGACGTGACTTGACGCTTTTTTGGTCGATATTATTGTCGCTATACATGGGCCCCCAAACGGTTGATAAACAATGCAGAAAAGGCTGGTCCAGGCTAGATTTTTACACGACTGGGATTGGATGCGTTCTACACAACTTCAGTACACCGACTCTGGATTTTTTTTGTTTTCCTGTAAGTAAGCCTCAGGCTGGCTTTCTTAGTGTTAATGCTAGGTGGGTCTCGTACTCTTGTATGCTCTGTCGAGGCTGTTTCTCCCCGCTGTTGATCGTGCCCCACCGTGTACCTCATGGTCATGGTGTTCCTCACGGTGTGTCGTGGGGTGTGCCTCACGGTGTGGCTTATGGGGAGCGTTGGTGCCTCTCATGACGTGCCATATGGTGTGCCATGGTGTGCCTCATGGTGTCACGGTGTTGTTGCTGTGTAAATTCGACCAGGGTTGACGGAAAGCACAACCCCGGACTGCTGGTGGTCGCTACCGTGAGAACGGGCTGCAGTATTAGTAATAATAGGAGATTGGAAGCTCTAAAGCATGAGATAGCCAACTTGACGTCGGTGGTTGATGTGCGGGTTAAATATATCATACGGGTACTCTGCATCTATAATATCTACAGCAGTACTTGATATATGATGCTACGATGCTATTGATATTGATATATTATATCTGTATACATATAATGAACATATATTAATACTTGGTTGTATACGTATACCCTGGTATATGATATGTGGTTGATACATGCTGCTTCGTTACTTTTACTATAATATCAATATGATCTTACTTTTATAATAAGTTAATATATACGAGGTAGTTGGTGCTGCTGTATTAATAATATGGTCTATTAATATTAATAGTTGGTACCATACCATTATGGTACGGTACTCCCACTATTAGTGTGATGTGTACATATTAATAGATTGCTGTTGCGTACTTGATAACTTGATATATTATCACTACTCTGTAGATGCAGCCGAAGGCTTGACGTTCTGTACTTCCATAATAGCATAGTTGCAGCCAGCGAGCGCCTGAATGTGCCGTCGGAATCATCGCCCCCTCTTTGCGGATCAACTTGTTAGTACTAAGATGTACTCGTGCGAAGATTGTATTTATATAGGGTACCAGGTATTACCCTGCGATACCTATGGCGGTAGTCCGGAGTGTCGGGAGGAAGTAAGACGTGTCAGGCTGTTTTCTATGTGTGTGGTTTAGATGTTGAGCTTCAGACTTTGACCAGATCGCATTTTCACCCGCTAAGTTCGCCAATCAAAACAGTCTTCAAAAGCGAAAAAGATCGGATTTACTTGCGTGCAGAGATGCGAGCAAACGCCGAAACCAACTGTTGTTGTGGTCTGGCACCGCGAAGAGACTCGCCGAGTGCGCTGCACTGGGCGTTGGACCCAACCGTCCGAGCCCATGCTCACTGCCTCTGGTTTAGCGGCGAAGAGACGCGCCGAATGCGCTCGAGTCAACCTGTCTTGGTACTTTGTATGTTGACACAATGAAGCCCAGCTGCTGACTGACTGCTGCTGCTGCTATTGTCTACGAGTTCGTAATGCACGGAGAGGCGCGCGCAGAGTGCGCTTCTCTTGGTCTCTAGGCCCGAGCCCGTGCCAGCTGAGTGTAGTCTGGCCACGGGGAGACGACCGCCGACTGCGCGTTGGGCGCGCAGCAACGTCGCTGTGTCACCATCCAACTTATTAATCGTTTCTGCTGCTGCTTGCTTGCGTGGATAATATCCTGAATTTAGAGACCCATGCCATTTTTTTATTTGAAAATCTGATGACCCAAGTCGCCGGATTTTGGGCCAAAACCTGACGGCTTGGGCCATCGGGTTCTTCAATCGAAAAAAATCCGATCCGATTGTGCACATTCCGACTGCATAAGTAGATGCGTTCATTTTTGGGATCGAAGAATAAAATTCTGAAGCTCGAAATTGAACCGCATAGGAAACAGCCTTAGCCGCGAATCCGCATCGCCCGGTGAATTTCCCTGATGGAAACGCTCTCTCTGTGTGTACATCCGACACTGCCCGTTTGCGAGGCGCAGGCGTTTGGTGCTTGTTGCTTTCGGCTTGAATACTCGTATTTGCAGTGTCGTACTCTCGTCGTTTTTTTTTTGTCTGTCGTAATAGTGAATATAGACCCGGCTACACCCCTTGCAGTGTCAAAATTTCGCCGTGATTTAGGTCGTTCGCAAAATTTCGCAAGTTCATGAACCGGAGCGACCACGCATTACTGAAGCATTCGCTGAAGATTGTATTTAGAACGTGTTACGTCTGGTCACGTTCAAAACAATTACTCTAGCTTTTTTTCACATTCGAATACTTTCATTTCCTCCGAGAACGTTGTGTGTTACCATGATATGATGGGATACGCTCATTGTGGACCGTCCTAACTAATCCCGCGCAAGCAGCCTATTGGTCGGTTTTGCCCCTCGACGCTGTCGTGGTTCTTCTGCATACCCCCCCCCCCCCCCCCCCCCCCCCCTGTTTTCGGCATCAATCTTGGTTGATCGCGTACTGTAGTATAATATGCGTTTCAAGAAAATAGAACTGCCGCTGTTCACATTCATATACATGTATGTATGCTGTTGTTGCAAAGATGCACTGGTTGCTGATTGGGCGGACTGAGTGTCGGGCCAGGCCCTTTGCCGACAGTTTCAGCTTTGGCGGCGAAGCTATGCACTTGTGCGGAGGCTCTCGTCGGACTTGCAACGTCCGCTGATTGTCTGTACGGAAATGGAGAGAGATAACAGAGCTGGCGTATTTTGTCCGTGCACCCACCTCGGCCTTTGAGTTTTTTTTAGTACTACCGTACAGTTCTCGTACACCCATCTCGGTCTTTGAGTTGTTGGCATTACTGTCGTACGGTCTCCAACGGCGCAATAATATGATTCCCCGTTGCCCGTCGTGGTTGTATGCCCATGCTTGGTATTCTCGTGTTGCTCTGTCCCGCCCAGATTTACCGGAAGGTGACATCACAGATCCTGCCGTCTGCTCTAGACCGGGTGCAGAACGTCCGCGCGAGGGAATTCATCCGCGGCTGTCTAAGCCCGGATCCGGACGAGCGACCTTCGGCGATGGACCTGCTCGACCTCCCCTTCCTCAAGGACAAGAACGAAGAGGAGGTGCGGCACATGTCACACCGTTCTGCTCTATCGGTATTTTATTGTACTGGTGCGGCACGTACCATTATTGGCGGCATACATCCGTACCAGTCAATCAAGTATTGTTGTGCTGCTGAACCCGTATTTCAAGTGTTGTTTTACTGTAGTACCTGGTTTTCAAACGTTGTTGTACTGCTGAATCGGTATTTCATACCGGGGGAATTTAGTAGTTATATTGTTTATTTCGTAACATAAGTGCGCGGGACGCTTCTCCGTGTGTTTTCCCTCAATGCAGGCTCCCTACGCTCGTTCTTTCTGCTTGCAGCAATGGGCCATTTTTGTGTGACATTTTTCGTTTCGGTCGCGCAATGCACCCACAAACGCAGCCTTACATCTAGCGGAGTGTGTATCATGTCACACTTCCCTGTGTTCAGTATTCTACCTGTGGCGGATTTTCGATGAGTGGAGAATTGGAGTAGCTTTGCCCAATCGTGAACTCCCCGAGAGCCGGCCGGGAAACTCGCGCCGCAAAAACGGTCCGGAATGCTGGCAACTGCTGTATTCTATCTGTGGCTGCTTTTCAAGGACGAAAAAATCACGGCGTATAAGCGGGGTCCCAGGTGCTGGCTAACGCTGCATTCTATTATATTATATCCAGCGATTGAAATTTCAACGATTGGAGCGTTGGAGTTTGTAGCTATAATATAGCGGCAAAGCCCAATCGCGTGGACTTTCACAAGGAGGACGAAAATTCACAGCCTAAGAGCAGTCCCGAGTGGAGAATATATATACCGGCAAATGCTACGCCATGTGAACGTACGTGCTCAACCTTCCCCTCGTCTCGATGGTGCGTTGCGCCCTTGGGGTACCACCCTACCTCAGGACAACACACTGGTCATGCTCATGCCCGTCGCGGCGGAGGGATCAGGACAGGCGTCGGACACGCCGGCCGCCCCCGGAGTGTCCCCGGGCGTGGGAGTCAACGCCCCCGCTAGAGTCGACCCGTCGCTGCCTGGCGTATCCCACCCTGCGCTGAGGGGAGTCCCGGGTCTGGATACCATCCAGGAGGCCGTGGCGACCCCTGGCGCGCAGGCGGGTACGCCCAAGGCTCCCGCGTCGACCGCGAGTACGCCACACGGTCCGACGTCCACCCCAGCCTTCGCTTCCGCCACCACCGGTGGCCAAGGTGACACTGGCAGCTCGCCACCTGGAGAGACCGAGGGGCCCACGGATCCATCCCCCCGAGGGACTCCCTACGCGGCGGCGCTTATGTCTGATTCGGTGGGGAGCGATATGGCGGATTTGGGGAATGGGACTTGTGTAGCCACGGGGGAGGGTGGCAAGCCTGAGCAGGGAGAGGACACTAAGGTCGGTGATGGCGCTTTTGGCCACTCTGGAGGCGGTGCGAAAGGGGAGGGGGGAGGCGACCCGTATGCGATGGAGGCGGAGGAAACGCAGTACGGCAGCCATAAAATCCCGGGGAACCCTCCGTTCGAAAGCGACGACGACGAGGACGAGCTAGAGAACGATATCAGTCACCCGGAGGGCTTCCTCCGGGCTATGCCGGAGGATGAATCGTCTATGCGGGTCCTTAAGCTCCCGGACGGGCGCGTCCGGCGGGTTGAGGACGATGAGGACGATGATGTGGACGATGTGTCCGACGATGAACGATCCGCTGACGGTGCGGAACCCGTCGCCCCTGTACAGACGGCGCCCTCGTCTGCCCAAGCGCCGCCGCTTGCGTCTGGCGGGTCGGTGCAGACCGCGGCCGATGTTGTGGCATCAGCGGGGGCGGCAACAACGGCGGCAGCTGCATCGACAGCGGCGACGGTGGCGGCGGCCGCGGCAGCAGCGCCAGTGCCAGCGCCGCCGCCAGCAGCGCCAGCACCGCCGGCGCCGTCGCCAGCACCGTCGCCAGCACCGTCGGCGCCGTCGCCAGCAGAGAAATATCCGCCCCCGGTACCTGCTCCTACCGTTCAGGCACCGCGCCCCCCCGTGACAGACCCGACGGTTTTTTTCTCGAGTGCGGGAAGGCGCCGGGGGAGCGTTCCAGTAGGCGTTGAAAGAACCCTGACAAGCATGGCGGAATCGTCGTCGGCGGGGCTTGCCTTCGCTCCGAGCATCGCCGTTTCATCCATGGGGATGGCGGGGACGGTGTTCGCTCGCGCCGCCAGCGGCGGCATGGACCCTGCAACCTCGTCTATGGCGGCGTGCCTCGCGTCTGACCCAGGCTTGGCGACAATCGGGCCGGCCGTGCCCCTGCAACGCGCCCGATCGTTCTCCCCCCTTGAGCACACGCAGGACGGGCTGTATGGGGGCAGCCCGCCGCCTATGGCGCCAGTTACCTCGTGCCCAGCGCCGAGCTTCCCCGCCCCCCACCCTCCCACCGCCGGTGGGTACTTGGGCGAACAACTCGGGAAAAACGACGGCATCCAGCAGACGGATGCACTCGGGACCGGGAACGGACCGGGCCTGGCGCTGACCGCGGCGAGCGAAGGGGAAAATTTGGGCCAGGGGTTGGGGCAATCGTTGGACAAGGAGCTGCAGGAGTTGCTCTCGGGGCGAGTGGGGCGTTTTCAGACGGAGATTAAGGTTGCGAACCTGCAAGGACCCGAGCAGGAGATCATGAGGCTGGTGATGCACACACGCATTGAGGGTCGGCTGCAGGAGGTCGAGTTCGATTTCAACCTCGACCACGACTCTCCGAAACAGGTGTGTGGTGTGGCGTGGAGTGGTGTGGTGTGTGCGTGTGTTTTTGTGTGCTGGATGTAGGCAATCTTTTTTTCTTCTGCCAGGCCTTAACCCACCAGCCTCAATCGCCACAGGAGCAGTAGTTTCTGTCGATTGGTTTTCCAAACCAGCTTTGTTTGCCGAGTGCTTCGCCTCTCTATCAATAGTACATACCCGTCGTGTCCTTGTTTCTCTTGTGCACGTGAGTTCAACCTCAGCCGTACTCGCTGTATCCAATAGGAACCCCCTAACAAGACACGCCTCCAAAGTTGAGTTTAATACCGCTCCACAATCCCCAGATCCGTTTTGTTCAGTCTTCCACCTTCGACGGTTGGATGCACACCGCTGCGGCTCGCAGTGTAGAACTCTACCAGCAGTAGTATATGTACGCAGTACCAGCAGCAGTATATAGCTGAGCACGATGTCAGCCAAGGAAGGGAGCAAACTCATTTATTTCGGCTATCAGTGTGTTAATTCATGTCGTGTTAGTGTGTTTTTCGTGTCGTGGCTATCGTCGCTGTTAGTGTGTTATTTCATGTCGTAGTTAGTATCAGCTCAGGAAAAAAGTAAGGTCGCCAATTTCTGCTGTTGGATGTGTTCATCAATGCATTCATGTACTGTTACCAGGTATTTAATAAAGTATCATTAGTTATCGGGGCTCGTATTATAGTTGTGTCATTTTATGTCGTACCTATGTCCGTTCATGTTGTGGCGGTGTTACAGTAAGTCTGGAAGAAAAGACGCGCCATTTACAGCATGGTGCGTGAATGTTACTCGAGTCAAACCTCCCCCCATCCGCGATGGAAGAAACATGTTACCAGGCATATACTGCTGTGCCTGTATTAAATACCCTCTACGATGGGGAGCCTATATACAGAGCATGCACATCGTTAGCACTGCATCGATTGGTAAGGTGAGTAAATGTCGATGCCGTATTTCCAGGCCTCACCACCTCCCCCTCTCGCGTTTCGTACCGCGTGCTCGGTCCCGTTTGCTTCAGGTGTCAGCGGAAATGATCCGAGAGCTTGATCTCTCCTTCGAAGAGCTGGGGCAAATCAGCCTGACTATCACCAACCTCGCGGAAAGAGCGCGGAAAAGAAGAATTCGGCGTGCTTCTAGCAACGCGAGTGTGACTTCTATGGTGGCAGGCCAGGTGGGTGGGGCGGCCACGAGGAGAGGAAGGGGGAAAACGTCAGGGCGGTTCATGAGTCAGGACCCGACCCGCAGGTCGCGTCAGGAAGTTTTTGAAATCTTACGGGTCGGGTCGGGTCGGATCAGGAGCTTTTCAAACTCTCACGGGTCGGGTCGAATCACCCTTACCCGACCCGGCCCGACCTGACCCGCGAGGTCTGACGGACCCGTTAACTGCCCTGGACAACGTGCCATACGTCTCTCATCTTGTTTGTTTCTTTGTTACGTACTTGGTTATTTTCGTTCGCGACTCTCGAAATGTGTACGGCATCAGTGGAGAATTTGATGAGTGTGGGTGCTTGCTGCTGGTGGGTGCCTTGGAAAGCATCCGTGTTTGTGCCGGTCACATCGTGTTGTCTGACCGTAGCTACACACTCTAAGCTCGCTCAACCGTTTTGTTCGGACAGGGTGCTGGAAGATGTTGCTGGATGATTATTCATTGCGAGGAGACTTGGAACATATGATTATTTATAGTATACTTGTAAGTATATTACTATTTTTGAAAGAGATATATGCAGACGGATTTGTTCGTTTCCTCTGCTGACTGTTTTTTTTTTTCGTCTTGCACCACCTGCCTCACTTTTTGCTCTCTCGAACGCTCTCGCCCCGGTTGATCTCGGCCTCGCAGAATTTTGACGCCAATGTTCCCACCGGCCTCCCCTGGAGCCACAGCGAGACAAAGTTGACTACGACGGCGCACCGAGGGAGCCAGGTAGGTTGCCGAGCTTTGCATGCAAATTATTCAACTACCGTTACCTCATCCCGCCGGCCTGAAAGAGGCCCGGCGGCCTGAAAGAGAGTGGTGACGCTTCCTACCAAAGTTGCTAAAAGACCGCGGTTTGACTCTGACCGCCCCTACAGTTACCTCAGTAGAATAAAAGGCCAAAATAGGTCTCGACGCTACCGACACTACATATATCATAAATCATACGTGTAGCTTTTTGCTGCAAATGGAATCCCGAAGCACGTTTTTGCAGCCATTGGAATGTGCCGCGTGTCGAAGGGTCAACCGTACGTGTGCCTCGCGTCTGTCTGTGCCTTGTCAGCGAAGGATGGCGTGTGAGCTTCAACTTTCTCTAGAAAACAAATCGGGGCGTGTGTGCGGAGAGATTCAAATCAATAACATCAACACACAGTCGCCTCTCCCTTTAGTGGGCGTTACAAAATCATACGCGCATTGTATACTCAGCTAAATGTTGAGTCGTATTGAGCCAGTTGGGACCCAGAGAAGACGACCGACACAACAAACAATTTGGTCTGAACCCTCCACGAGCAGCATGAGCGCGCAGCAGCATATCGGATATTGGAGAAGGATCATGCTGCGCCCTTGTCTTGCTGTGCACCTATTTGCATTGTAGTTCGGACCCCCAATTTTGACGTGCCCGCACCAAGCAGTGGTCGATGCTGTACTCATTTCTCTCATGGCTATTTTTTCCCTCTGCAGTATCAGAAGGGTGAATAGCTTTGGTTATAAATTATTACAGGTAGTATAAATCATGTAACAAGTACACTTACAGAGACTTACGTGTTTGATAGTCTATATTCCTTGACTCGTCTCGTTTTTATATGTTTTCCGTTGTGTTTTCTTCGGGCACGTTCCTACAGTAGTTGCCAGGGGTCCAGAGGCGCAGCTTGCGTATGACACGCGGCTGACTTCTATCACGTTTTATTTGTTTTCCGTTGTGTTTCGTCGGGAACGTTCCCACGAACGTTCTTACTTTGCCAGGGATCGGGAGGGACGGCATCCTTCGGATCTGTCGGAGCCGAGGCCCTTCCTGGCCCTCCAGAGGCCGTCGAGAATGACCCCGCTCTCGGTAAGAAATTCATGAAAAAGTTGTGTTACGCGCTGAGTTTGGGCCTATCCAGTTCTCTAGACAAATAAAGTTGTCCCCGAAATGTATAGGGTGCACTTCTTTTTGAACGTCTGACACCCGGTCCCCGCCCGCGACGCTCTTTCAGGTGCCTTTGCTGTTGGGATTGACGACCTTTGGTCAGACGACGACCTCGACATTGAAGAGGATGACGAGTTTAGAAAGCGGAAGCTGCTTCACGACAAGAAAAAACGCCAGGCGGAGAAGGTATGAAATCATGAAGTTATACGACCGGGTATTTATTGTGTCGAAGGGGTTTTCGATGTGCTTGTAGGCGTGTTACTCGGTGCAAGAGCTGTGCCGCCACCCTATGTAACGCCAGACCGCACGGTGGCGGTGGTGCTGTTGTACAGCCTGTACTCAATAACAACCTCTTGAGAAGGTATAGTCCTTGCACCAGCTTCGACAAAATTGTCGAATCTGACCCAAACCCGAACCCCGTCCGGCTGGGAATTTTCTCGGAGTGAAGGTGTAATGAGGCATTATTCTCGAGTGGACTATCAACTATTTGTAGAGCCTGCCCAAAGCCGTAAACACTCGTGTTGAAACAAGTGCACAAACGTTTCGGGGAGAAGGCACTTGGGATGAGATTTGGAGGTCAGTTTTGCATTATAGGTACATACTACCGTAAGGGGTTATATCGTTAACTTGGAAGGGGTACGAGTACTGAGACCGAGCCAAATATGCCGCTCGGTCTTAATCCAAGCTCTTAATGGTTGAATCCGTCCTTGCCACGTTTTGACGTGCGTGTTGACGTGCGTTTCGGCGCTCCCAGGTGTACGAGGCGCGATTGGCGGCGCTGCTGGCTGCTCGGAACGACCGCAAAGACGAGCACAAACGAGCGCAAGAGCGCTTCAAGAAGGTGCGTTGGCTGTCGGCGATGTCTCTCGTTTGAATTATGTGTCTGTCCTCTCGAGTCTTTTTCCAGGCATGATCCACGCTATTGCTTGCCTCAAATATTGAAAGCGAATGACGCCCATACCGCATCGAATATCAATAGCTTATCATGATAGCAGACACACCCAAACGGCCTACGCCATTTATGAGCTCCTCGGGTGCTTTGTGCGCTCAAGTATCTGATACCCACCCGAACGCGACGAGTTGGCGAACAGTTGCGTACCTGGTCAACAGCGAGGGGTTCACGCAAATTTTTGGCGTGCAACGTACAGGGAGTTATGTAGGTCTCTTCGTCGCAGTCTTGGCTAACGCTGCCGCAGGAATGCTTGCTTGGACTTTTCGTGGGATGGGAGGCAGCGATGTTTTTTTTTCACAAGGCGAAGCGGTTGTTGCGACCGGGGCCAACACAGCGCGGCGGCGTGGAATGAGAGTGCCAAGTGGGCCCTGTCGGCGGCTATATATATCCAGGATCAGGTTTAAAGGGTTCAGATTTGGGTGGGGTCCAGTCGGCGTGGAATCAGGGTGCCACGCGGGAGCAGGGGGTGTTGAGAAGCAGAGTTATGGTACAGTTCATTATAGGAGTATTTTATATTTATCTCGGGGGACGGCCTTTCCCCCCCCCCCCCTTTGGGTAGGGAAGTTTTTCGAGGCGGCTTAACCTCGACTTCCCTTCAATCGTCTTGCTGTTCAAACCCGCGTCGCCCTCGCTGCTTTCTCAGGATTGTGAAGATTTCGACAAGAAGGTCGAGAAGCTGCAGAGCGAGAAAGGCAGGCGGATGGAGGAATGCTTGGACGAGCTGCGCGGGCTCGAAGACGGCTACCGACAAAAACACCGAGACGCTAAACAGGTGATGAAATAATGTGCTCGCTCAGCCTAGCCAAAGCAAAAGCCGACAAGGAAACTAGGGTCTTGCACTCGCGATCGAAGTATCACACGCAGCTTGCAAGTTTGAGTTTTCTCGGTCTCTCAGTTTGAGATTTTTACTGTACTTACATACAAACATCCCGAGTGTACGAGAATATTATGTCCGCGTTGCCGCTTATTACCTATGGAAGATGGAGGGAAGAGCGTCGCTCGCAAGCCGGTTGGGCGGCGCGGGGCAATGACAAGCCGAAGCCGACGCCGTGCTGTTTTGTTCCCTTTTTTCCTGAGACGTCACTCGTTTTGTTTCGGTTTTCCGGCGAAGGTCTCTTGCACGTGTTCCGCCCTAGAGGAACTCTTGAACTCTTACGAACTGCGAGGCTGCGGGGTTTCGCCAGTGTGGTGTTAGTGAAGCACCCCTATCGCAGTGAAAATCACTTACCGTGAGGGTTCGTGCCCAACACGATTAGGAAGGTTTGAAAACCTATGCTGTATCGTTGTGAGTCTGCGTCAGGTCCGCCCGTGCCTCCTCCATTATATTAGGACGGTTTGAAACCAATCTTCGCAAGGTTAAGGGTCGTGGCTCCGGCTAGTACGTTTGGCATTCTCTTCTCGTGCAGAGTAACTTCGTTTGACGTTCCAGTGGGTGCTCGGCTACTCGACGCGCGACTTGTTTGTTTGTGTGCTACTAAAAATTGAATCAGGGTCTGTCTCAATCGAATTCTAAAAACACCCACGAAAACGAAATGCCGGAAATGAAACGTCGGGACGTGTTCGTTCCCTCTGTACCAGAGTAGATTCTACAAATCTCCACAGATCGAGGATGCTTTCGTGCACCAAAAAATTAATTGAACAGTTGAAAGCACAGGTGCGCCGTTCTGTTTTTTTGGCAAGGCGAGCGAACAAATCCGCGCGGGAACGATAAACCTTATCGTAGCGGCGGTGTGCATCAAACGCCATCCCGACGAAAACATCCGCGGTATATGATCTGGTATGATACTCATGTCTTTTTTCGTCCTCTGCCCTGTCACCCAACAGTGTGGAAAAGCGCGCAAAACTTCTCGTGCCCAAAAGATGAAACTCTTGACTGGGTTTGTTGTCAACGATCTCTCGCCAAAGCTTCTATAGAAACCTTCGCTTGGCCGGACAGAATCATTTGTAAAAAGCGAACATCATTCGTTTATTTATTGCGCCCTCCGGTTGCTGCTTTGGCCGGTAATATGATATTTTGATGTGCCTACTCATGAAAGTACTGCGTGATCTACGCTTTTTCGCTTTCGTCGGTAGCATAAGAGTTTTTTCATGTCTCGACAATGAAAATTCCACGTTTTTTATTTCCCTTGTGCAGGCAAAGCGACATAGCAGCGTTGCTGCTGGGAACATTGCGACGCAAGTAGGGATTCTGTCGGCCGGCCAGCCACCGCTCGAGGCCGCGCCCACGCCTCAAGGATACGCTCAGCGCCAGTCTATGGGGCACAACCAGAATCAGAGCCTCGGGTCGGGCTTGGTCGAGGCGGCAGGAGGTGGAGGGATTAATCACGGCCAGAGTCAATCGCTGATCGACCAGTCCCGCGCTCGGAATGCTGACATGGATGGAGGTGCAGATGATGCCCGAGGAATTCCAGAGCAGCTGACGATAAACTTGTCTCAGGTGGGTTACAGGGGACGCGGCGGGTTGGAGGGGATGGGAAACTGCAATGACCAAAAACGTGCGAAATTCCCCTACTTCGTTCATAACTCTTCGAGATGCGGCCGGCGATTTCTTCCGGTTATTAATTGAGGAGTGAAAGGTTATTCATCTATATATGCTAATACCCAGAAGAACGCATTTTGTTGCCAGCACTAACGTATAGATCCATTGTAATAAGTACCAGGTATTGACTAGATCTGATACGATTTGGCTGGACTTCACTCCTTCCGGTAGTAATTGCAGTAGTTGAGTGGCGAAGTAAGCGAACTATAATAACTGACCTTTAAGTATTTGCTATATATAACGAAAAATATAGGTCAAGCCACAACCGCGCCAACCAGTATACCTGGTACGTACAAAGACGCAGAAACTCCGCAAATTTCCGGACGCGACTAACTGTGATACCTAGCCAACCAGTAACTACAGTAGAGTCACCGACTTACATTCAGGCAAATAACAGCCCTGACATATATTGAAACCCTTTCGGGACCCGAGTATTGCAACCCCAATAATGGCAAGTTCGGTTTCATCAACAATCTATTTATGTCACATATCCTTGTGTCAGCGCACAGCAGTACGAGTTGTAGCATGTTTGTTCGCGTGTCGTACAGTATTCAACTACAGTAGTCTTTGCTTGTAATCCGCACGCTGAATTTATTGTCCCCTACGACTCGGCAACTTTATTTTTGTGGCCGGTGCTATAGTCGTCATTTCTCGTCCTCATTTTCTTCCTCTGTCGTCCCAAAGGGGTCATTATTTTAGTATAATGTTAATATGATGCCAGTATATACCAGGTATACGAGAGACAACAACGCAGTTAAATCGAGTGCGTGGCATAATTGCTACCTGGTATATAGTCTGCGCGCGAGTGTGTTTGGCAGGCACGCGTGGACGATAAACACGAACGGGTAGTTATTCTGCAGTAGATGACCTCGTGTGGTTGGCTGCCTGCGCCGTTTCCCCGGCGGTTTCCAACGCTCGCCTTATTGCAGTACAACAGCAGCGAGGGTCAAGTTACGGGGTCCCAGTGGAACAGCAGCTCGCACGAATTGGCTGCGGCGGCGGTACAACAACAGCAGCAACAACAGCCAAAGCAGCAGCAGCAGCAGCAGCAGCAGGGGGGGGGGGGGGGGGCGAATCCGCCGATGACGGAGGAGGAAGAGGCGGCAAGACGGGATCGATTAACCACCTTGTAGCCTACACCTTTTTATCTGCGTTGTTTTTGCCGGGTGCGATGCACGCTGCTTACTATTACTACCCACTTTTAATAGTACGTCACCACAGAATGCATCTTTGTTTTTTTGTCGGCGAACATAGCTCGTCCTTCTTTTAGTCCATGTTGTTCCATGGCCCCTTTGCTTCTCAGTTCGACACCTGGTCGCGAAGTCCTTCCCGCGACCGTTATTTACTGCGTGCGCCTCAAGAAAACCCTGGCGAACCAGCCGGGGCCGGATGACGCGGGTTTCGTGAGAAGAAACGCCTCCTCGTCTAGCCTCGCTGTCTGGAGTTTGTCCCACTTGTGCCCCTGAATGGTTTATTGGTGGAGGGGGCGGGGGGGGGGGGGGGGGGGGGGGGGGGGGGGGGGGGGGGGGGGGGAGTCAGGTCACACGCCCGAGTCCGTTGTGTGTATTCTTGTACAGTACTCGTAGTGGGAGGTGCGGTGAGGTGTGTCTTGTGTCATGTGTTTTTGTTTCCTGGAGTGTACGGGAGTGTACGAGCGTTTTTTGTGGTGGGTGGAATTGTCGGCGACGGCGCAACGAGATATTTTACAGCAGTGAATTTGAATTGTACCTGGTAGTCCTTGCGGACGTCGAGCGAGCTTAAAAGTTCCACCTTGTAGCCTAGCTTGCCGCCGTACAGGCGCTGCACTTCCGCCAAAGGAATCGAAAAAGGAGGCCCTGTTTTTTTCCGGTCAACGCGTCGTGAAAATCGGACGGAGTTTTTCAAGGTTGTGGTTAGTAAGGTACATCCTCTGGCAGTACTCGGGTATGTACCCGAGTATGGGACCAGCATAGCCAGGCTTGGTACCCGGGTACCCCACAGTGTCGACCCTACTAATCACACTCTTGGGAGATTTGTTCGTAAAAGCGCTGGTATTTGAGTGCTTTGCGGTTTGAAGTGCAGGCATCTAGGAATACACCCCCGTCCGAAAATTGGACCTACTGCCACAATTCAATATTAGTCCCCTCCAAAATTGGTGACGGGGAGTACTCTTTAGATGCTACGCATGATTGCGGGGCACGATTGCAGCGCATGATTGCAGGGCGCCGCCCTATCGCCATTTGCAGTACTGCGAGTACAGTATAATTATTTTCGTGATGTAAAAGATAATATTCTGCGTAGAGAGACTTCTCATAGCTGACTCTATTATAGACTCCGCTAGGAGCGTCGTATATATAGAACAAATCTCCCTAATCGTGGGAAATTTATTCATTTTTGACAAAAATTAGCTGGGGTAGTCTCGCCGTTTTGGCAAAAGCCCACCGGTAGTATTATTAGTCACGTCAAGATTACCACTTTGGCATTTTTTTATCATACGTACGAGTGCTGAGTGTTTGCTTAATTGTCTTATCAGCGGAAAAATCGCCCTCTGCTTTCTTTTCCCCTGATCGTAATGCCAGAGCCACTAGGAACACGTGTGACAACTAATCTATTGTAGTGTTTTGTTCTTGTATGAATATCGTATATACAAGCTGGCGGGAAATTAGCCCAAACCTATTTTTATCAGTAATGGGAAATATTATTTTTACGTCGTTGGTTGTTTTTTTGGTATGCATGTCGTAAAAACCCGCAAAAATATCGTCCATCGTAAAAAATCCGGCGGACAATTAACCCAAACCTTGTCGTTTTCCCCAGGTCCTATATCAATAGGAGGACTAAATCTACAGCATATGATTATTTATTGTGTTTGGATGTTTAAATTCGGCAACAAAAATGCGCCAGAATATGTCGTCGTGGTTTTCTTTACGGATTGTGTTCGGTAGCAAAAAAAAACGCCCCAAAGCTTTTCATGTTTTCGCGTTTGGATGTCGACAAAATCCGGCGAAAAAAGCGCCCCAAACCTCAAACCTTTCATTTTTTCTTGGTCGTAGACCAGAGTCAGTAGGAGAATGCGCCCCCCAGGTTCCAAAAGGCTGTCACAGATTCCCACGTAATCTTCACGGTCCTCAGGCCTTACAGCGACCAGTGCCCCTCGGTCCCATACCCTGCACTCTCAAGTACAATGGCGCAGCATGCATTCGTGATAAAGAGCGGTTTTGACAGGCGGATATGGATGGATGCCTTGCGTTTGCGTGTCTCTCAAGTATTATAAAATAGTACAGCGTGCATAATGAGGGGCAATTTTTCGACTGGCGGATGTGCTGTATTTTCGTGTCTCAAGTAAAATAGTGCAGCATGCATGCGTAACGAGGGGCGGTTATCGACGGGCGAATCTTGAAGGTATTTTGATGTGTAGTGTGCCTGGTATGGAAGACCAAACGGGGTCAACAGCAGGGAGGTTTCTACCCTCGATGACCCACGACTGGTATTACTTATGAGCAGTAGGGACGGCTGCGGCGTTGACTGGCGCAATAATTCAACACGAATCTGTAACATGAATCTACAACGTTAACCTTTTGGGACGTACTTCGGAGGGGACTATTTTCATGTAATTGTCGACTGCAGCATGGGCTACGCGAAGCAGCCACCTATAACAACCTGCCGGGTAGGAAGGGTATGTCTGAACTGCTCTTTAAGGAACTGTACCTCCACGTGTGCGGCACGGTGGTGCTTGTATTGCTCCACGCTTTCTCTCGACGGGTTTTGTAGGGACCACTTCAGGTCGCTATGGTGGCATCGCTATATCTATAGTACCTGGATCCCAAAGGAGTTACAATCTGAACAAACGATAAGCCGTATATACGTACCTCTCCGTTCATTGTTTTGGTTTTTAATCACGACAAACCATGTCTTCCGCCAGCGCATACAGCCGATATCAGTACCAGTATGTAACAGTTACAAGCACCCACCAGCGCGAGTTTCCTAGAGAGAGCTACTCTACATATCCTTATGAAGGAGGCACAACAGCAGCCGTCGACGTTAAGTCAACCGAGGGTTAATTTCCGGATCACCAACAATAAAACCACCACCTGGTGTATCTTGCGATGTGTGGAGTACACCCGTACACACCTGTCGAAAGTGCCCATTTCGCTCGCGGTCACATGCAAAAAGTCGTCGATCACGACGGATATGCGTCGTTTCGTGTCCCGAAACCACTGCAAGGCGCCATGTAACAACACCACGCGCGGCGTATGGGCGAACGGCGGGGGAATAGGCGTCAACGTCGCAGTCACGCGAAATTGGTCACACAGGAACCGCCGCCGCGATGATTCGTAAAACACGAGCTGTACCCGAGCTGAATTGATCTGCAGTATGTGCACCCCCATTCAGGGAGCAAGTCTGTGAAGGTCTTCGCAAGCTATTATCCATTGGTACTGCCCCCCAACGAAATCAAACTTGGAAAGAAATTCGATTGGACAGTTGGCTTGTTTTTAGACCGAAAATTGATCCGACATTGACCTAGATTCGAGAGGAAAAATCGATCGAAAACTTTCCTTGGTTTGGGAGGGAAAATCGAGGGGTTGCTTATCTTGTTTGTAGAGGGGAAATCAATCTAGGAAGAAAGTTCCACATTGGAGACCCCAGAGGCACCCACTGGGGGAATAGTGTAAGTCAGCCCAGTCCAGCAAGCCCGGATTTGAAAACGCATTGCTTTCGGACATGCATGCCACTGTCGCGCGCACTCATCGGTTCATTAAAGTTGCTTTCAATAAATCTGCCTCGAGGCACACGGCTAATACTGGCGGTGATAATGATCGTGTTCTCGCATTGGCTCGATTCTCTGAAACCTAGTCCGTGGTCACGAAAAACCAGGCTAAAAAGCGTCCCGTTGCAAGCAAAGACAGCCACAAAGTATGACGTGCACCTATTAATATACACATTCAACACCTCGGGCAGATAATCGATCCCCACTTCATGATTCAAAGTTCACAGGCCTTTCAGGGAAGATCTGTTCACGGTCTTGTGTGATTTAGCTTATTGACTATGTTGCCCGGTGGGACCTGTATAATCCGCATGATATATTAACTGTGCATAGTACAGATCTTGAACAGTCTCTCACAACGGCAGGTGAGGAGCTAGATAATCCATTGTAGACAGAGCAGATAGATAGACCATGATCTGTCCAAGGTGTGAATACTGCAGTCACCTTGATCGCTTTCGAGTCCAGGTAGTATCCCGTACCCTTTGCGTCGGTCTTGAACACATATCCCAGACGCTTCGTGTCGAAGGTGGATGCCGGGATGAACTCCTGCCGCCGACCTCCAACTGCAGCGCCAGCAGCCGGTAGCTCCCGGCTGATCTCGAACTTAAGCCAAGCGTCTCGTTGCAGCTGCCACGCCGCAGTTTCCGCACATTCGACCCCAACCACCTCATGTCCTATGCAGGAGGGGGGCAGCGACGACAGGGTGTATACAAGAAAAGGGTAGCCCTCATTTTTGGGACTCGCGTTGGTGTATGCTTGTGAAACTGCAACTGTAACTGCCGTCAAATTCTTGCGCTGGTAGAAGGCATACTAAAAAGAATGAAACTGTAGATTTTCGGGTCTGTTGACGTTGCGCCGGGCGTTTAGGTCGACAATTCCAACTCTTGCCGATACCCGACGAGACTGTCAGCGTCCGCCTTAGATCTACACATCGACACGCATTGTTCCAACATGGTCGGATGGCGCGATTCTGTCAAAGGCTTGAGAAAGTCCACAGGATCTCCGGATTCACTCAGCTCAAAAGGGGCACCGCGGGAGTCATCGTTGGGGTCAACAACCAAGGGAGTGTACGTGTGGAATACCTTCGCTTGCTGCCCCCCCCCCCTTTCCTTCCTCGACGCCCACCCCCTTCTCACCCCCCCCCCCCCCCCCCCCCCCCGCCCAACTTTCCCATTCCCCATTCCCACCCCTTGGGACTTGAGAGAGAGAAAATGGCGATTTCAGCATCCCCCAGAGGAAAGACGCACCGCTGAGCTAGACTAGTTGCTAAATTTAGGGTCTGACACCAGAGGGAGGTGGCACCACTGGGCTATACCAGGGGCTGAAAACTTTGGAGCCTGAACTACAAGCAAAGAGCCGTACGAACGACACGCACAGCATATTACTACTCGTGCTCCTACTGCTGTGCGGTTCATACGTGCAAAATCACTCCAATGGACGGCTGGTAAAACCGCACTTCTCGTTGTCGAGGTTGCGACACCTGGGTCTCAATAGGGGCTATTCATAGAAAATAATTCGATGAAAAGGGCGACAACAACGCCACCGCCCATTGGCCCTCGTCAAGATAACGTTCTGGCATGGCTGCGGGGAACCTCTACACCTCGGACAGACCAGATCATTCCCATTTGATCGTCTACATCTTTCGGGGCGGGTACATCCTGATTAAGACGGTCTATATCAACATCTTTTCCGGGTGGGATCTGTATTACACAGCTCTTGCGCACACGTTTGCTGGGTGGGATCTCTGTATGGCTAATAATAGGCTCTTGCACAGCATCTCATGTCGGCAAATATAGATGATCTAGATGATCTATCTGATCTACTGTAGATCGTGATCTATCCGATGTTTGGAAAAATCGAAGTTTTTTTCGGCACGCCAACTACAAATTGTAACACGACTAGCACAGGGTTCGACTTGGCCTACTGCACGGTAAAGCTATACTTCGTACATATATGATACCCGGTATACCAATGTACCATGCACGCAATCAGAACGATAAAGTGTCGAAACTTGGGTGGCCGTTCAATGAACTACGCCGAGTTTGGGCCCCTGACATCTATTCTTCTGATAGGATCGGGTTAACGGTTACGAGTGTAACATTGCAGTAAGGAATAATGCGGAAGTCCCGTCCCCAAGCAAATACTACCTGGTAGACGATTTCGTTTGCCTTCGTTCGGTTAGATAAGTGGCTGCGAAGTTGCATAGGTCAATACGATAGACAGAAAACAGGTACTTACAGTAGAGAAAATAGGCCGAATGTGCCCCGGGACATTTCGATAATTGCTGAGGGCCCCAGCAACGATCGAGAGCTACAGACCGTCACGGAGGGAAACAAAGGTGCACGCCCCACTACCACGATGAGATATGAAAACTGGTGGTCCTGTTAGCTTCAGGTGTTGCCTCAGCGTTGGGCACAAAAAATCGCGAATCTTCCAACGATTACACTCGCGATCTCCAGCTATAACCCTTCTGGGGCTCAGGCGTAGCGACTAGCGACCGAAAAAACGCCAAGCCTTATCAAGCGTCTAGAAGGAGCATGCATCAAAACTAAGTATCGTCATGATGCGCGTATGTCTTACAGCTCCTTGTACTGTAGTTCGGACACACCCTAACCCGGCAACCCGGGATCCTGTACTATAAGCAAGTCATTTTTTGTCGGCAACTTGTCCCTCTGAAGCCCTGCAGGGGTTACAAGCCATCAGCCCCAGCCGGTTGGGTACCCCAAACCAGAACTTGACGGGACCAGCACGCACGCAAGCAAATAAGGCCGGCCCCTTCCAAGGGCAATCGTTATCGACAACCGCTAGCAGGCTGCGCCGTGAATCCCGCGTACTAATCTGTTGTGTGGGTGGAAATCTCTGATTTCCCCACTAAGTGGCGGCGCTGAAGCTGGATCAGATGACCTAGCGCCAAGCCCACCAGACAAGCTATTGAGATTCTCCAGAATACGCGGGCTACAGCCCGCGCCATGGGCTACGCGCTCCGGAAGTCAGACATGTTCAGAGATACCGTAGCGTCCAAGGTGGTGAAGAGCTGAAGGAGCCATCGGTCGTGCGCCAACATTACCGTTGTCTTGTCGATGATGTACATGTGGTTAGCCAACATGCCTCAGCCTTGCCATGACATCGATGATATTTATGAAAATCCGCGTATTGGGACGATAGAGAAGGTCGCCAAAGGCTGCCACTCACATTACATACCCCATTCAAGACGACGCCTAGCCGGCGAGTAGAGGGCGCCTACCCCCCCGTACAGTCCTTACTCCGGCCACGCCATGTTGTAATACGTGCAGGAACGCGAAGGCGGTCGTAGTGCATACCTTAAAAACCCCTTCGGGTTTGAGCTGCAGCAGCTGTACTGTATGAGCTTCGTTTACGTTTTGTAATTGTTGGCACGTACCTCTGGAAGCCGATCTTACTAATTGTGATTTCACAGAGTTACTTGTGGTAATTCACACCAGAATTATCACATGGTTTTTAGGATATTATTACGGAACGAAATCAGGCTATATGCTACCAGGTAACTCTGTGAAATTACAATTATTAATAGCAAGCTCGTGATAGTTCAGTCTACCGGACGACTACAGTAGTAGCTCTTTAACTACAGTATGTTTAAAGCATTGTATACGTAGTTAATCCGTGGCAGAACACGCAGATCCTTCGCGGGAACCAGGAGGAATCACTTCACACCAAAAATATATTTCTTAAGAACAAATTAGTTGGCGGCCGCACGAACGCTCTTCTGCTGTTCAAAATCAGTAAAGCGGTAACAGCTGTTTTCGTTGCGAAGGCGGGAGAAAGAAGAGTGTACGGGAAGAAAGATAAAAGCTACTGGTACAAAATGACAAAAGGCGAAAAATCCGCCTTGCTTGGAGAGTACAAATCATACGGAACGTCGCATCGACCACGTACTACCAGTATGTACCAGTATGTACCAGTACATACCAGATATAAAAACAAATGGACACAAACGAGTAAAATACACGACGATTCGACTTGGTTTTTGTTTCTCCACGAATATTGGGCGCGTATGACCTCTTACTGATGTACGTCTGAATGCCAGGGCCTACGTATACGTCCGGAAAACCGAACGACCTTGCATGGGGTCATTGAAAACTCGAATCCTACCTAATGGCTTTGCATCATGTGTGAGTACCATAGACGACCCGGCGGTCTAAGAGGCATTATAAAATGCCATCGATATATTCGCGGCTGCTGCTGCTCCTGCTGTGTTGTCAAGGTCTGGAACTTTCTTGCTGCATACTTTATATTTTTGCGAAAAGCGGAGAAGGCGCTAGTTCGTGAGAAACGTTTTGACGGACAGCAGCGTGGCGCTCCGAAGAGATGCAACGATGCCACGTGCGGCACACGCCGATCGCGAAAAAACAAGTGACTTCAACCGTTTTAAGGCAACGACTGCGTGATGCTGGTAGGGAAAATCAAGAGCATGCACGAGAGAGCCGTGCTAGGGCACAGAAAACCGATCAAGATTGGGATAGAGCTTGTCTTGCTTTAGTTTTCACGGTCGTACCCGTGCCGTCAGCACGACTGTTAATACTGCCTGCCGTAATCACCGCCCATGATTGTTCAAGACGCAGATGGTGGAGCCGTGATATGAAGGGTCGGCTACTCAATACAATAACCAGGAGAACTCAACGCACGCCTACGTGATCGGTTATGTGTACTGCGTGTCGGTAATCGGCTGCTGAAGAACAAACGGTGCATACAAACATGTTCAGAGATACAAGTGTTCCCAGGTACCAGGTATGTAAGAGTAGCAGGGCAGTGCAGCAAACAACCCCGACCATAAGCAACCTGGAGCTCTACACCCGGTATTCGAACGGCAGCACTGCATGCAGTTGACGATCGAAGACCTGCTGATGCGGCTGATGAAGTAAAAGGACATGTTTTCGCTTTTGACATGTGCGAGCAGTTTGTGGGAAATTGGAGAAAGATAAGGCTATGTAACCTCCAGCATGTAGTCAGCAGTCCAACAGTAGTACGAAGTGTCTCGTTCTAATACTTACCACTTAAATATGTACCAGGTACGTTTTGATTTTTTTTTAATCACCTTTATCAGCCAAGAAAGGAATATCGACGCTTTTGCCGCAGAGAGGAACCAAGACCCGGTGCTTCGGGGCTCCTGCTTTCGACGGGCTCTGGTCCTTTGTGGGATCCAAGAATCGATCGTAGTGGTCGACGAGGAAAGCATTAGGCTTCGTACGATGCCACGACTGTGGGCGAAGCAAATGAGTATACAAAGAGCACGCGACACGTGTTAGAATTTGGGAGTTAAGCATTTCAGGCTGAGATTTTGTCAAATTTAAGAACTTACAGCTACGAATGCTTAGCATTTGAGCTCGGCGAGGAACGCCACTCTAAATCTATAATATCATTTGACCACAGCCTATGCTTGTCGTTGACATCCCGATAACGTAAGCCAAAATGGGAGACATCGCGTACAGACATCAGTACTGCTGTATACATGCCGCTCTGGATTTAAATACAAGGAGCGTTTATACATAAATCTATAGACCAAACGGTTCTTACATCTGTGCCCAAACTGGCATACTGGTACCAGGCACCACTGGTACACTGGTACCGTACCCGAGGTTTTGCTGCTTTGCGGTGTATGTGTAAAAATGGTATCCTGGTACCTGGTGCTCGAACCGGGATTGCGTTTACTGTTTGAACTCTGTACGTGTGGAAGTATAGAATGTCGTCGTAACCACTCGTCAAATGCGATCTGGAACGTTGAAAAGGCGCACCACATTTCCTGTTGTCCATCTGTTGTTCCATCGCTCAAGCCTGTCTTCTTCGCACAGTGTGACCACAGCTGCTGCTCCAGCAACACAGGCAGAAAAGACCGCACCGCAAGCAGACAGTCGGGGCCTAATCTTCGGAGATCGTGTTTCTTGGGAAATATTGGGGCTGTTCGACAGTAATCTCCACGGTGGTTGTACTGCAGGACGAAGAGGAAGACGCCGTGGCAGCGTGGTATAGGCTCGGGTAAACATTGCCTAATCCTGGTCGCACCCGTCAACTCAGGCACTCGCCGCTCAGCGATATATCCAGATATCTGCTTGTGGTTGTCGAGTGGTCTCTTGTGCACAAAACGCCTTAAATAATAATGGAAAACCTCAACCACAACATGCCGAGAAAGCAATGGGAATGACAAAATGGTGCAAATCGAGCTTAGAGCCTGCAGCCACTCGCGCATCGCGCAGGTCTCATGCAGGATGGTATCTGGTAAGGGTTGTACGATTATCGTTTGCTCCAGGCATAGCTGGCTGCTTATCTTGAGGCCAGAGGCCTAGCAGAAGAGTCTCCCCTCCGTGCCTGCTGCTACTACTGCCCAAATCTACTCGTATGTGTACGTCAAGTCATTCAACTGCCTCATCACAACTCCAAACGGTTGACCCCCTTATCGCTACGCGCGATGCTGTGATGTTGCGGCTGTCACCACAGGGATATTGCTGAGCGGACGATCGATTCAATGTCCCGCGGGTGCCGTGGAAAACTCCAGGACGCTCTGGAACGGCCTACGGCACACCTGAGCGCTGCTTGTCGGGCCGAAGTTGGCAGAACTTTGGAACGCCAATTTCGTCGGGTATGACTCTATTTGGCGAGGCGAGCATGATGACTTGACCACGTCATGAACGTGACGCGCGACACCTGCACTACTACTGTCTGAGTTTGAGTTTGAGTCTGAGTGCGTTCGCATGCAAGTCTGCACCCGACGTAGCACGTAGGTTGCAAAGTTGAGTATCAACCACTCAACCGATCGAACTTACAGCTAGCTGAAGTCTGCATACCAGTACAAAATGAACATGAATCCGTATGGTATGTACGTACCTCCTCGAAAAATAGGTGCAGAGAAAATGCGGTGTAATTACCGGTACTTCGAACTTGTCTGCTGGTGTTGGTAATAAGCAACTATTAAGCTATTAATAGAGGTCGGTATCACTTTTGAAAACGCTGTGATGTAGTGTTGCACCTGCGCTAGTCGTTCGTACCGAGGTCGTCGCGGAGATGTCGTAGCGTAGAAGTCGCGGAGAAGTCGCCGTGATGAGGTCGCGGAGCGAGGGTCCCTTGTAGCCGTCGTTACGGCCGACGTAAGCCGAGCAAAGTTCTTCGTTGATATTTAGCAAGGAGATGCTAGAGCTAGTCTGACTCGGCGGGGGACCTTTTTGGTTACCCCAGAGTCTGCGGCGGAATACGTATCTCGCGATAGCTTATCTCCCGAGGACGGGTCTACACCGTCAATGACGTGAGACCGCTCGTGACCCGAGATTTGATATTGCTTGACCGGTGACGTGTCCTTCGCGCGTGCGTATTACGAGATCTACGATATCTCCGACCCTGGCTTCCACAGTGATATGATATATAATACAAGAGCTTCGCATGGGTGCCTGCCGGCACCCATGCTCCGGATAGGCAAATATATCTCAGTGCCAATTCGTGATTGTATTTTTTAGCAATATAAATACGCCATTCGATCTTATAAATAGTACGAACGAACATGATCAGGTCAATGCCAAGTGGTGCAGGAAAAAGGCAATCCTGAGTTTCAGTTCTCAGTTTTTGAATCTCTGTCTCACTCGCTATTGACCAACTTTTACTTGACTTGTATAAAAAAAAAATTGCGACATTGTTTCGTTTTTCTTTCAGCGATCTCTGAAGCCGAAGAATCAGAACCGTCTACTATTATGGGGCAGGAAACCATCGATACCATTGATCTTTGTCCTGGAGGGGGCAGAAGTCAGCTCAGATCTGAGAGGTTCATCACATTTCTCAGAACTGAGATTACTTGCATTTTGTGGACCATAGTACTGCTGCCCTTTATCTGCCCAGTTGCCAAGTAGTACCCCATACCCACGCCGAAGTATCATACGCACCTACAGTATCTACGGCGAGCTGTACTACTGCCAACGGTGCTTGTGCAGGAGAGATGGCCTCTCCCTTTCACATGAAAGCCATAGCAGCAAGCAGTAGCAGCAGCAGCACAACAGCACCATTGCTGCTGCTGCTGTGTGCAGACGCAGCCGCAACACCAGCAGCAGCACTACCGAAGCAGCAGCAGCAGCAGCAGATAACATGTCAGCTTGCAGCATCCGCCCAAATTACTGCGAGTACAGGACGCGTTACGCATATTTTTACCAACCAGTATAGGCGCATTATCTACACTGACTGGTATGAAATTCTCCATCATGACTACAGGCAGTAATCGCAGCATATATTCCGAGATGCTGCGAATAGGAGCAGTATCAAACACCTGATACCTGATACTTGGTACCTGATATCGATCGGCAATACAGAACAACCTGACAACCGCAAAGTACACTGCTAACATGGGCTGAATTCTCAGTGTGAACCCCGAATTATTCAGGTCGGATACACGTGAAACACACGCAGCACAATATCCACACAGCACCACACAACCCCGATATACTGCGAGTACTCGCAGTGGAAGCAAACAGTCCCGAACCCTCGATTACCTCCAGTAGTTCTCGCCGAAATAACTTGACGTGTTTTCACCAGAAAATGGTAAGGCGAACATCTTATCTTGCAGTAGTATACCGGTACCTGGTAACGAAGGATCGCATCTTAAAGCGGGACTGTATGAAATAGTATCTTAAATTTCTTTATTAAGTAACAGTAGATACCTGGCAGCTGGATATGATTGAAAAAAGTGAAAACCGTCTGCTGTGAGTACGCCCGATTGAGTGGTTGAAACTCAACTTTGGAAGCTGCGTTATTGCGTGATACGTCAGACACGCTCATCGGGCGCGCTTGTTATGGATATTTGGTTTTGCTTTGTACATCTTCCAAGTAGAATACCTCTGAACTACTACTACTGCTGTACTGCTTGTTGCTGCCGTAGTAGTACTCGTATTTCAATGCGCCTCCAGAGATCAGACCTTGCAGCAGCAGTAGACAGTCCGGGCATGTACGACCACCTGTATGATATCCTCCGATGTGATTGGTCGGTATTTCTTATCGACCACACTCGGTCGAATTCATACTCTCCAACAACCTCCATCCCATTCCTCCGGCGAAAACAAAGGCCGTGCATATTTTTATCGAACGATCTGGTAGCAAGAGCGACGCGATACCCCGGGAAGGCGCGTGTAGTCGATTCGCGAAGAGAGAGGGGCAAGGGAAGACAGCCACCGAGTAAGGCGAGACCGAGGGGGTCGAGCAGGCCGATGGTGGCCCGCAAACCAAAGGAGTCGGGAGAATAAAGCGGTAGCATCAGCAAGGCCGAGAATCGAACCTCGGATAGGAAAGCACTACAATAGTAAGATCAAGTCTGTCTCTTTGCGGAGCAACAACAGCGAAACAAATCTCCAGGACCGCGAAAAATAGAACGTCCGTGTCTCCTCTCCGTACTCTTCGAGTTCGTGGTCGAAAACGGGACTGTCGGTTTGAACCAATAAAAAATCGTTCAGATCCTGAGTACACGACTGCTGTTCACGCGTTCATGCGTGCCACCCTTGGACCTTTTAGAACGATAGGGAACTCAATTTCCAGGAGGGAAGAAAATAGAACGTCCATGTCTCCTCTCCGCAGCAAATATCCCTCGAGTTCGGGGTCGCCGCGCTCGTCGGCGGCGCGAGACTCCGAGACGCGCGCACGGGAGAACACCCGTCGGAGGCCCGCTCGCGCGACCGTCGAGGAAAGCGTTCGAAAAAGCAAGCACGAAGCCAGGGAAGCGAAGGCGTATGGAATCCCAAGCTAAACTCAAGACGAAATCGGAAGCGAATGCTGCGCTCTCAGGCGTCGGGAATCATTGTATATATATTTATATTTGTAAAAAAAATGTGATACCAGGTATATGATATGATATGATATATAGTATGATATGATATGACAGAAAACCCTCCCAAGCGCCCGAGAATCTCCCGAGATCCACTTTCTTCGAAGATCGGCGTTCTTCGAAATAACCTGACATGGCTCTAGCTACGTAGTCTAGCTCGCACGCAACGAGAGAGCCATCATAGCTGGAGAGAGCCATCATAGCTTGTCTGCTGTTGTTGTTGTTGTTGTTTTCTTCACATTAAACCGTTCTTTCTACCCGTCGACATCCAGCACAACCAGTGTCCGTGCCGATTCTTCAATCCTAGAGAGATACATGTTCTGTGGTCACAAAGCTACGCCACAGAGATACTACGTTGCCACGTATGCAATGCAATGCCATGTCATCATACTGCGTACGACAGGCACGACATACACATTCCATTACCTAGAGAAACGAAACGAAACAAAGAGAACAAAAAAAAACAAAGACAATTCGAAAGAGAAAAAGAAAACAAGAGAAAAGAAATAAATATATACCTGGTATATATAACAACAAACCATCGTGCCCCCCCCGCAGGGGATCTGGCAGACACTTGAAAATAAGGAGCTAAAAAAAAAAGGAAAAAGAAGAAAACACTATAATACTAGTCGTCAACAGAGTAAGACTAAGAACCAAGGGAAAATAACAGGTAAACCAAAGCACAAAGCATCCTCCAGGTAGCGGCAGCAGTTTATGGTACGAGTAGCACAGCCAGGGTCTCCCTGCTGGCCCGCCTGGTACCTTGCTACCCTGTCTGCCACCTTCGTCCAGCGTTCGTCAACTATGCCCGGCCCCTCGGCGTCAGACAATACGAAACAAGCAAAGCAGGCTCGTCATCCACCCACGCCACACGACTCCTTCAATAAGGCTTATCAATCGGAGAAAGGAAGAGAAAGAAAATAAAATGAAAATCACATAGGGTCAGCGCAAAAGAAAAAAATAAGTCCACAGCAGCAGTCATTCTCATGGCATGGTCTTTGTGGTTCGCGTTGAAGTTGGAGTTGTCATTGTTTATAATATTTTTAACAGATGATTTTCGTATTTCGGCTTGTTGTGCTTGTGTCAATATTAATATGAAGAAGGGCGGAGTGCTGTTGATTTCACGGTGAAGATTCTAGTATATGTGGTGTCGTCAGTGTTATTGCAGTCTTCATGATAGGATACTCTATTTTGAGGACAAGCGGTTGAAATTGTTGCGAGCATTATTGACTGGTGATTGCACAGCTGCCGTGCATGCCTTGGGCCCGAGGTATATTATTAATAATTGTTTCCTGATTGTTGCGTGCGCAAGACCCATGCCAATGGAAAAGCGAAGTCCAAAAGTTTTCTTTCAAAAATATTGCTTGAAAAAAACACCCGAAAATATCCTCGTACCGCCGCTGTGGGAAAAAAGGGAAAAAATGTTTGATTTTTCCTTCTTTTTTTTCTAACGGCTGCGGGCGGCGCAATTTGTATTCTCTCGTTGCAAATTGTCAACACGCTGATAAAAATCAGCTCGTGCGACGATAGATGCTCGATCTCGATATAGACTCGGCCCACGGCCAAACCGCTGGGTGTCGGGCAAGGCCAACGAGTATAGATGACGGCTTCGAAGATAGAAAGTGGATAAATGCTCTAGGGGGCGAGAGCTTGCCGGCGGCGTCCTGCGGTATCCTCCCAAACCTGAAAAAAAGCCTGTTTTTTGCCATTCGAGACGGATCGACAATTTTTGTCTTCTGTTTTCTACACACCAACGGCTAATTGTTTTTCTATCGTACGCCTGGCCAGCGCCCGCCACACGTCACTGACCATTGTGCGAAGAAGGTGACCCAAGGGTGAGTCGGAGCCCCTAACGAGCGCACTCCGTTCAGAATTCATGATGCAATCGTTGGTTTTGTCAATCAATGTCTGTCGAGGACTCGGAATCTCGCAGCTTCGAACCAAAGATCGGCCTGAGTTTTTCTGAAGCCGATCTTGGCCCAACATCGGCCCCAGATTTTCTTTTTTCGGGCTTTTCCGAAAGTTGGGAACTTTTTTTTTTTCTAAACGTGCCCGTAGGAAGCGTGTTCTAAAACGTTTGGCGGGTATCTGTGGAATTCAAACTTTTTATTGATACTTCGCTTTCCCATAGATCTAATGCCGGCGTCCCCGGTGGCTTGGTAGGTGGTCCACGTGCCTATCAAGGTCAATTTCGTGGGTTCAAATCTCACCGAGTGCATGCTCGTCGTAGGGACTTTTTCTTGCATAAAAAATTGATAAGCGGAAAGCGCGAAAGCGTGAGTTAGCTACATTCGATGAAAATCGACGAGCAGTGGGAATGCTGAACCCTATGCGCGACAAAAAATAAAGGCACGTACCGAGGGGGAGAAGGGACGACACCTGTGACCACGGTTTGTCCAGAAAATCATCGAGGGTAAAACCTCCTACGAGTGGGCTGGAAAGTAAAAGTGATGGTGAAAAAAAAAAAAAAAAAAAAGGCCGTTTCCTATGCGGTTCGAGTTTTGAACTTGAGATTTTGACCCGATCGCATTTTCAGATGTGAAATTGGCAAATCGAAACAGTCGTCCTATGCGGAAAAAATGGATTTATTACGCGTGCTGAGGTTCGAGCAAACGCCAAGACCAACTGCTTTTGTTGTGGTCTAGCGCCGTGAAGAGACGCGCTGGGTGCGCTGCCCTGCGCGTAGGACCCAAGCGTCCGAGCCAAGGCTGACTGCCGCTGGTCTGGCGGCGAAGAGACGTGGCGCGTGCGCTAGAGTTAAGCTGTCTTGGTATTTTGTGTTTCATAATGTATCTGCGCTGCTGTACAGCAGTGTAGTCTACGAGTACATATCCATGGAGAGGTGCGCGCCGAGTGCGCTTGTCTTGGTCTCTAGGCCCGAGCCCGCGCCGACCGACTGTAGTCTGGCCACGGAAGGACGCGCCGCCCACCGACCGCGCGTCTGGCACGAAGCAACGTCGCTATACAGCTGTGTCACCATCCAACTCATCGATCGTCCTGCTGCTGGTTGCTGTCGTGGATAACATCTTGAATTTAGAGATCATGCCATTTTTCGATTTGAAATTTTGATGACCCAAACTTGGGTCATCGGATTCTCAAATCGAAAAAATTCCGGTCGGATTTTGCATATTTGGACTGCATATGCGGGGTCATTCATTTTTGAGATCGAAAAATATAAATCTGAAGCTCGAAATCGAACCGCATAGGTAACAGCCTCATCAACTTTTTTTTTTGTTAAGCATAATCAATGGAACGTTGCCGTGCTTGTTTGCATGCTTAACTAAGCAACCGAACAAAGTTGATTTAAGCATGCTTATTTGCATATGTTGTAATAGATAACTTCGTACTTTAGCGTCGCAGCACTGCTGTAAGCCTCCATCAGCATGATGCAGGCCGCCCTACTCGTCGTCTTCAACAACGTGGATGGGGAGAGGTGGTACACGCCCACCGAATAGCTCCAGGAATCATTGTTGCAGGTCTGTGGAGCTATTCGAAGGCTGCCTCGTGCAAATTGGTCGTCTATGACAACACCCCCCCCACAAGCACTCCACGACTTTATTAATGGGTTGGCTCATCGGACGCGCGTGCCAGGGATCCGAGTGTGCTGGGCGTCACGTGGGACGTCTTGTCAAGCGTGGTTTGACTCGTAATATGCGCTCTCTCGTCGGCGTCAAGAAATTGGTGCTTGGGCAGAGGTAGGTATACAGGTGGTGGCGTGGGCAAATTCAGTGGAATGTCTGGAATTCGGTGCCTTCTTCGACGAGGAGATCAACGGAGTGCAGTGGCCGGCTTTCCGCCAACAACTCTCCTTTGGGGGCCTTTTCAACCAAGGGTTGGGGGGAACAACGTGGCCGAGTACCCTCCAGTCCAGTTTATCATTGTGTCCGACGATTTCGAGCACAATATTGCACACCTCGGATAACGTAATACTCGGATAACACTTATCTACGTTATGGGGCCTAACACAGGAACGTGGTAACGCACTAAGATAGTGTTAGCACTGGAGGAGCGATCACGGTAACGCGGTAACACAGTGTTAACTGGAAACCCACGAACTTGCACGTGCCTTAACGTTATGTTGCTGCTCGGTCTCGTCCAGCTCTGGTACCGTAACATTATGTTATGCCGTGATGAGTACTTGAACTAACACTGTGAAACAGTGTTAGGCTTTGACCAAACACGTACGTTATCACTCTAACATGCCCAGATCGATAGCCGCATATATACTAACACGATAGCATAATGTTACTGTCGACCCAGCGTTAGACATAATACACTAGCATAGTGTTACCCTTAGGAGGAGTGTTATACATAACACCCTGACATAACATTACCATGTTCGCCAGCATACCAACACATAACATTGTATTGCAGATAACACACTAACGTAACATAACGCAGTGACCAGCACTACTTAACACTATGTTATCTGGACCCCCCATCTGATTGCCTTAGGGTCGGATAACGTAACACTTGACGTACGTTAGATACGCTACAGTCTTGGACGGCCCATACGTAACATTGTGTTAGGATGTTAGCCTAAATGCGGAAGTCTCTGTAACATAATGTTACGGTGTTGCCGTCAGGAAAGATCTTATGGTAACATTCCGTTACCGTGTTACCATAAAAATCAATCCGGGTCTGACAATGTTACTGAGTTACCGTTGGGGCCGAAGTCGTTCTAACGTAATGTTACTACGTTACCCTTTGGATCTTCCCGAGATCTAACATGTGTTACCTGTGTTGGTGGTAAAGCGGCGTGTGGGAGTAACATAACGTAGCCGTGCTATCCAATTTCGCCGACATCCCAGTATACCTACAAAAATATCCCCGGGGGACAGGATAGCATGGCATCCCCAATAAAAAAAACGCCTCCATATTTTACAACCCCAAAAAAGGGGATATTTTGGAGGGACCTTCCCCCCCGAAAAAACGCCTCATTTTTTTCTGGAGACCCCGCCAGTACGTTTTCCATCTATAACACAATACGTTATCCATCTATAACGTAATCTGCACACTCGCACGTACGAGTTAACACGGCAGTTACATATTGTTGATGTTAGATTGGGGGTGTACGTTATCTGCTAACTTGTGTCACTACATACATTGCATACGAGCTAACACATTAACATAGTGCTAGTGTTTTATCCATCATATTACACGTTATCCGTTTGACGTACGTTATGGTAGCAAGACTTCCGTAACACCCTCACATAACGTCGCTCGATACGGACTGCTGCTGCGGCTGATACGGTAACGTAATGTTAACGTTGTATTGACCATATACATCATCCCTCTAACGTGTGTTGCGATAGCCACTAGGAATTTCACTAAACACTAACATAGTGTTCAGTACGCGTTTATTTGACCGTGTACATTATCCGTCTATTACGGGGGACCATAGTAAATAGGACCATATATTGTTAGTAAAAATAGGCAAATATATAGGTTTTTATGTATACCATAGGTCCTATTCTCAGTTTGTAGAACTGAGTCTCTGTTTTGGTAAATGCAAATCTGTCTGTCCGTCTGTCTGTCCGCAAGGCTTATATTTTCGAACACTTTCCAATGGCCGATATATAAGCGCGTTACAGATTATATTCATACGACGTATTCGACCCTCACGGACCTTATATACTGAAACATACCATACCACCAGGCAAATTTAGCCATATAATACATGCACGACAACGTACCATGGTACCATACCATATACTGTGTTTTTTCCGTACCATACCGTCAACACATACCATTTAACATACGGTGGTTTTCCCATATTCCCATATACAATACCATCAACATATCCCATATTCCCATATACCATACCACCAACATATCCCATATCCCATACCGAGTTGGGGAAACGTCTATACACCAGACCAGGTGCCTGCTACTGCTGTAGTGCCGTCTTGTTGTGCAAGGGTGACGATGAATACAAGAGTTGGCTCAGACGCCGATACCGAGTTGGAGAGACGTCTATACACCAGAGACGTCTATACACCAGACCAGGTGCCTGCTACTGCTGTAGTGCTGTCTTGTTGTGCAAGGGTGGCGATGAATACAAGAGTTGGCTCAGACGCTTGGGTCCTACGCTCAGTGCAGCGCAGTTGGCCGTTGGTGTGCACGAAATAGATGAAAAACATTATCTACGAGTACTACTACTGCTGTATCCGTCTTGAATGGCAAAAAATGGGCTTTTTTCAGGTTTGGGAGGATACCGTAGGACGCCGCCGGCAAGCTCTTGCCCTCTAGAGCATGCATCCACTTCATTTCTTCGAGCCCATCATCTATACTAGTTGATCTTTCCCGCCACCGAGCGGGTTGCCCGTGAGCTGAGTCTCTGTCGAGATGGAGCGTCTATCGTCTATCGTCGCACGAGCAGGTCTTTTACAGTACAACAAACGTGTCGAATGGCTAAAAATGGGCTTCTTTTCAGGTTTGGGAGGATACCGTTGGACGCCGCCGGCAAGCTCTTGCCCCCTAGAGCATGCATCCACCTCATTTCTTCGAGCCCGTCGTCTATGCTAGTTGATCTTGCCCGCCACCGCGCGGATTGCCCGTGGGCTGAGTCTCTGTCGAGATCGAGCATCTATCGTGTGTCGTCGCACCAGCTGAAATAATACTTTTTTGGTGTACTTCGCGTTTCCATTGGCATACTATACAGGTATTTTACAGTACAACAGGACTGGGTTACTTTTTGTGCCACAGCAAAATTATCGACGAGTACTACTGCTGTAGTGCAGAGTGCTGTATCCGTCTCGAATGGCAAAAAAAAAATGCATTTCGTCTATCAGTACAACAAAATGTCTCGAATGGCAAAAAATTGACTTTTTTCAGTTTTGGGAGGATACCGTAGGACGCCGCCGGCAAGCTCTTGCCCCCTAGAGCATGCATCCACCTCATTTCTTCGAGCCCGTCATCTAAACCAGTTACTCTTGCCCGCCACCGCGCGCGTTGTCCGTGGGCTGAGTCTCTGTCGAGATCGAGCGTCTATCGTGTATCGTCGCACGAGCTGAAATAATAATGTTTTGGTGTACTTCGCGTTTTTTCCATTCGCATACTAGAGCAGGTCTTTTACAGTACAACAGGAGTGGGTTACTTTTTTGTGCCACAGCAAAATTATCTACGAGTACTACTGTAGTGTTGTATCCATCTCGAATGGCAAAAAAAATGCATACTATCGCAGGTCTTTTACAGCAGCGAAAGGCCAAAAACAAAAAATGGGCTTTTTTCAGTTTTGGGAGGATACCGCAGGACGCCGCCGGCAACAGTGGATTACTTTCTACTTTTCGCCTTTTTTGTTTGCGATCCTCATCGTATGTTTCGGTACTCGCAAATAATAACCCGCCAGTTGAAAATACATGTCAATCTGTCGAATGTGTAACAACCCACAAAATGTTTTTCATTGGCCAACAAAGCGTCGTCATTCGCATACTATAGCGGTAGAGCCTGGTATCAGTATAGGGCTACCCTATATATATACCCCCTATACGATATGATATTTCCATAGTACTTCATGTTTTTTTCCCCCTTGAGCATGCATCCACCTCGTTTCTCATTTGGCCAACAACAACTTCGCATACTATAGCACAAGCAGGTATTTTACATTACAACAACAGGAGTGGATTACTTCTTGTGCGACAACAAAATTATCTACGAGTACTATTAAAAAATTGCATACGAACTATCGTGGGTCTTTTGCAACAACAGCAGTTAGTTGATCACTTTCTACTTTTCGCCTTTATTTGTGTTTTGCGATCCTCATCGTATGTTTCGGTACTCGCAAAAATAATAACCCGGCAGTTGAAAATACGTCAATCTGTCGAATGTGTAACAACACACAACAAAAAAATGGGCCTTTTCAGGTTTACGAGGATACCATAGGATGCCGGCGGCAAGCTCTTGCCCCCTAGAGCATGCATCCACCTCAGTTCTCATTTCGCCAACAACTATTTCGCGGTACAGCTCTTGTCAATCTGTCGTTTGTCGTTTACTTGTTGTAATAAACAACCGACATGTTTTGCTCTGGCCAAGAGAGCGTCGTCAGCTCTCTGACTGATTGTTGGAGATCTCTCCCCGCTCATGTTTCGTTTTTCATTGGCCAACAGTCTTGTATTTAGCCCTGCAACCCCAATTACACCTCAATGATATCGATCCCATTGCTGTGGTACTGGTGCGGGTGCTCGTTCCGTCTTCGTGTGCTGCTGCTGGATATATGTCCCCGCCGAGTATTATAACAAGTGGTACCGATATTCAACAAGTAGACGCTCTGCCTGAGCCAAACACAGCACTCTGGGGTTCCGTCTGTGCTGGTCCCGACTGGCCTCTCCAGTCACTCTCAACAACTCCACCTGCGACTTCACAAAAAAAGAGACAAGCAAACTGAGAACAGCGCTCGAATGCATTTCATCGAGGGCAATAACAATTAACAATGGACCCCCGCAATAAAAGATGTTACGGTAGCAAGTAAGAATCCCGTTGACACACAAACATAACGTTACTCGCTATAGCTGACGTCGCTAACACGGTAACATAATGTTAACGTTTAATTGACCATGTACCTTATCCCTTTAACGTGTGTTACGATAGCCACAAGGAATTCCGCTAACACGCCAACATAGTGTTACTCGCTATGGGCTGCATACCCTAACACCGTAACACATATACTGCGGTCAGTACGGGATCAAGGTAACACTCTAACATAATGTTACGCGATTGCCCACCAATATCATAACACACTATTAATAACACAATGTTATCACAAAATCCAGAAAGTAGTTAACGTAGTAACGTAACGTTACGGTTTTTTTCGGTGACGCGTAACATTGACATAAAACGTTAAGTGTTACGTTATCCGAGGTGTGCTCTATTGACGGAATCACTTGTTGTTCTACAGGGACGGGGGGGTAAAGGTGGTTTCGTCCTTATGTTGGATTAATTTTGAAATTTTGCTGGTGGTAGGCGTTTTTTTCGGGTGATATCAAATTCTCGCGTCTCGTGCCTCCATAGTTCTGCGCACATGAAACAAGAAATTCGGGAGCGTGTTACACGTCATTATTTTTTCAGCCTTGACGGGTACACGGGTGGGTCGAAGGTCAGTACGAGCATGCCTGGTACGCGCAGAAACTCACGGCAATTAAGTAATTTGTGCGCGGCTACACTGCAGTTTGTGTGGAATATGGAACAAACTATACGCACGCGTTTCGAAATATCAAACAAAGCTTACCTGGGCGAGTAAACGTATGGGTTGAAGTACCAACATGACCGAAGAGGAGATGAGGTATCGTGGATGTCATTTAGATGTGCAGATGAGAGAAAACATACGGGGTGTGATGGATGGTACGATACTATATATTTTTTTTCAAGTTTTTGTCAAATCCGTCAGCTGTGGGTTCGACCGGTTGATGAATGGTCGATACTCCGTTTTGCAAGCTGCTTGGTGCTTGATGCACTCACAAAAATATTTCCAATGCGTCAGCTGTGAGTTCGACCGGACGAGTGTTCGATACTCAAGTTCGGAAGTTGCGTGATACGTCGTTTTCCAGAAACAGCAAGTGACTTCTCGCTCGCAAATCAACGACATACAACACATGATTCTTATAGTAAATCGTTAGGCGTGGTTCGGTACCTGTGGTCTGTTTCCTGTGTGCTGTGCTGTGCTACGGCTGTGCGCTGGTTCGTGGCGGCTGTGTGTGGTGGTCGTGAGCCAAACCCCGTGCGAAAACGCCTTCCATTTCACTAGAAATTACTAAATTTCACTGTAAATAAGCAAATAAGCATGCTTAACTATTAATAAGCAATTTCCTGTGAACTCGGTTAAGCACAGAACTTGCTTTATAAGCAAATAAGCATGCTTAACTAAGCAACTTTTTCTTCAAATAAGCAACAATCAAAGCAAGCCCTTTTCGAGTTGCTTCCCAACACTACTTCGAACAGTTAGTGGTGGCCTCTTCGTAGCCAGTAGCGTGTCAAAGACAAGACGACTCGCCGTTTCCGTCCATGATGACACTACCGCAGTATTCGTGCTGCCGCCTCGGGAATTATTTTTTTCGTACAGGGTATTATAGCATCAGCCTGTCCCATGTTCTGGATCCCACGGTGTGCCGTGTGCTACAATATTGATCGCTGATGTTCAGGGAGGCGACAACACCCGCCGAGGAGAGAAAAACAGCTTCAAGGGCGACGCAGCCAACGCTTACTCTCCTAGCTCTTCTTCCACTGGACCAAAAGCCGGAAAGTTGAAAGCCGAAACCCATCCGGCAACCATTGTCCTGACGTTCGTCAGCTGTGCGCTCGTGGCGTTCGCAGCAATGGCGTGAGTGTTTGTCGGATGTAAGTTGTTCACCAGGTACAGAGTGAGTGGTGCATGTTCGGAGCATGTATCAACAGCCTAGTTCTGAAGTCCACAAGTCAATGGTATTCAAGCTCTTCTGGCCAACAAGCGGCACGTTCAACATGTGTGGATTGAGTTTACTTATTTCAAGCGCGCTGCTGTCTCAAACATGGGCCGTCTTTGCCATTAGAGCCCACCCGGTTCATCGGAGTGCCAGTAGTATGGAGATATGGAATTTGCTGCCGGAGAACGCTCAGTTTGTTTCGGATGGTGGTTTGCGAGCGGCCATGCCTTGTGTCACCTTGATCCGGCAAGCGCCACTGAAGAAAACATGATGTTCGACGACGTTTGCCGCGCTTTCTCTTGTGCTGCGCGTGCCATATTTCACACCGGTAGATACTTCGTGAGTGGAGGGCGGAGGAGAGGCGGAAGACACACGACGCGAGGCGGCAAGAGGCTGCACAAGAAGGTGAACCAGCAGTTCCAGCCTCACGATACCTTGGGCGTTTTAGTCGTCTTGGTCGCCAACCCTCCCCGCCCCTGGCGCAAGTTGAAAGCCTCGGGAAGAGACATATATCAGCACTTTATCGCAGTAGCAGCAAATCCTCCGTCCAAGCAAGCGGCGCTCCCGGCGGCGGAAGTTGTACTTGTACGTATGAATCAGATATGTCGGTCTACAGCTAGATAAAACCCTTCAAGACCTTTTTGGACTAAATCTGTACTGGTTTTAGTGTGGGAAAATCGTTGGCGACTATCCGTGAAGGAGCAAGAGCGCCGTCATCTGACGCATTTGCGTGTCATCGCTCCGTCCTAAACAGGACAGAACGAGGGAGAGAGAGCGAAGAAGCGAAGGTAGCAACGGTGCGTGTGATGGACGGGTACCGACTTGGGCTGTTTCTGCGTTACATCGTGCGCCGGGTCAAAATCTGGGCCTTCCTCTTTTTTGCGCGCCCTTCGCGCTGCCCAGCGAACGCAACATGCGGATAATATTTATTATTATTGCACGGCCAAAAAACGGGGTTGGCGTGCTTATTCCACAAGTGTGCACTCGTAACCATTTGTTGTAGTTGGTCGGGTTTAATGGAAGAGTTGAAACAACTCATATCTTTTGGTCTCCCTCGCGCTGAAAATCTGCGAAAATCTGCGTATTCTTTTGCGTGTTTTCTTTGCTGATTCTTGCTTGTTTTTTCGTTTTTTTCTCTCCCCTTTTCGTGTTTCAGATTTCGATTTCGATTTTTCGACGTTGAATTGTTTTCATCCTGTCTTATAATGATGAATGGTTGAAAACGTTCGCCAGATGAAATTTTCGCCACATGCAAAGAATCGCAAAGAATTTGAGTCGTTTGTCCCCCAAACGGGACTGGAGTTCTAAAAGGGTATGGTAGGTTTCAACTTGTTCCGAATTTCGACAAGTTGAAGAACGGTGCAATGTGTTTACACATTATTATTGGAATGGTGAAATGCTGAAAACTTTCGCGAAATGAACCTTTCGCTACACGCAAGGAGTTGCAAATAAAAAACGAAGATCCATGAAAAGTACGTCGTAAAAGAGGAAGTGGCCTGAATAAGTCAGAAGACGGCCTCTAGGATCCGCGAACAGTTATCACGCAGGTTGCAAAGTTGATTATCGACCGATCGGTTGAACTCACAGCTGACGTACTTTTTTGCTTTTGATAAAATATCATAGAAGGGTGGTCCAGGTCCAAACAATACCTCAGAAGCTACGTACAGTTCGACACGACAACCGCTACATCGAAATCGGCGAGTGATTGCTGCTGCTAGTCGCGTGACCCCGTTTGAGTTGCTGGAAGTCAACTCTGATCATTCCACACACACAGGGCACCCGATGAGGTGTGGTTTGGACCATGACGATCGCCTCCGCGAGGGCTTTTGATCTGATGCTTGCTGCAGGGGCGTAGGCGTTGTGAAAGGAAGGAGGGAGGGATGGAGAAAAGCCTTTGCCACTACCGTGCCGCTGATCGCGCTCGTACGAGCACAGCAGTACTAAAATGAATTTCATCCAGCCCTATTCCACTCGAAAATAGAGTTGACAAGCAACTTTTCCACTGGCCTCGGGCGAGTGATTGCTGCTGCTTGTTTCGTCATCCTGTGTGGGATGCTGCAAGTCAACTCTGATAACTCCACGCACAGGGCACCCGATGAGGTGCGGTCTGGACCATGACGATCGCCTCCGCGAGGGCTTCGCGCTGATGCACGCGGCATGGGCATAGCCGCTTTGAAAGGAAGGAGGGAGGGATGGAGAAAAGCCTTTGCCACTGCTGTGCCGCTGATCGCTCGTACGTGCACAGCAGTACAATAATGAATTTCATCCAACCCTTTACCGCATGAAAATAGAGTCGACGAACAACTTTTCCACTGGCCTCGGGCGAGCGATTGCTGCTGCTTTTTCCGTCACCCTGTTATGGGATGCTGGAAGTCAACTCTGATCATTCCACACACACAGGGCACCCGATGAGGTGTGGTTTGGACCACGACGATCGCCTCGGCAAGGGCTTCGACCTGATGCGTGCGGCATGGGCGTAGCCGTTTCGAAAGAAAATTGTCCGTAGGTGACGATAGAGTGACCCTCATGCGGACAGACAGACAGGCACTTTTTCTGAATCCGTTTGAGAGACCGCAAGTGTACCACTCGCGGAATTTGCGTTGTTTCGTGCGGGGTGGTCAACAATTCGGCTCATGACATGGTCATGATTGCACACATGGATTTTAACGCCCCGCAGGCGATCTTGCCGGGGGCGTCGCATAATATGGTCATGCATGCTTGCGAGAAGCGTGACCGACAGCCAGCGGTGCGAAGAGCTCAAGTGTAAGACCGTTCGTTGTAGAATACACGCGTCCGACAGCCTTTTGAGCTCTCTCGAGGTCAAACGATTCGCTCATTCGGGAATGTTTGGCCCCTCCGAGGGTGGGGTACACCTCGTTTTCAATGTTTTGTCTTGCAGCCCAGATTTATGTGAGCAAAAGAGTTGCTTCACATTGTCGGGAGCTGGTGGTACCTTATTATCCGTAGTCGGCGGCCACACACATCGGCAACACACCACTAGTTGCGTGTGTGCGAAGTGTTGACGTAATATGCCGAGGGTGGCCGCACGTGCTGTGGATGAAGGCTGGCGTGCTGTAGAGCTACGAAATGTGCAGCCACAAAGCAACGCACATCCAAGTCTTCGGGTGAAATGATGCTTCTAGATTGAGTTATGTGATGCTGATGTCACACCGCATCAGTTTGTCACAAATACATCTCCATCAACCAACGGGCCCGACCTGGTTATATTTTTATTTTGTTGAGCGTTGTGTATGGGGTTGATTCCATAATAACAGTAGCAGCAGTGCCCCACCTAATGACGGATGTATTGGATGGTGGATACCAGAGTTGCGCCAAAAATAATTTGTTTTGTTTGTAAAGCCTGAGCCCGTACGACCCACGAATCATTGGAGGGGTCTCATCTATTAATACGACTTCCTTGTTTTTTCACAGGGTATCATAGCTCTACGACTGCCTCACCAAACCCACCATCATGTGACAGTAGTATGGTGGAATACAAAGATGGTTTGATTACTGTAGGTTTCGTTGCCTCTCTGGAGAGGCCTGGCATGGGCTGTCCGAGCCCTTCGTCGATGTTTCAATCTGAAGGGCTCCACCTTATTATTGAGCTAGTGACCGTTGATGAAGTTATCCTTCATCGAGCCTCCAGCGTGGAGAACAACCGTCAGAAATGGCTGTTCAAAATATAAAGGATAGACCACTGAGCTACTCAGTCAGCGCTGACTGAGTGGTCTAGCAGGTGGTGCTATATAATAAGCAACATGTATGCTTTATACGAGTTCATGGAATCTCGTCGACTTGGTAACGGTGACCTCCGCGGCCCTCCCCTCGCCAAGCGCTACTGGTGTCTAGAGACACTATCATAATCATTCGTATTGTCTCCAGCGCGCACGCTCGAAAAGAGCAAATTATGAACTTGGTGGGATTTGAACCCCCGACCCACCCTTGGGAATTACGTAACACTACCTGCTAGACCACTCAGTCAGCGCTGACTGAGTGGATCAGTGGTTTAAGCTAAAAGCCAGGCGCTGAATAGGGGCTTGATCAACCCCGGAGGATGTCGTCGGCGGGAGGCCGCATCGAGCCAAAGGTACCTCTTTCGTTCAAAATATAAAGGATAGACCACTGAGCTACTTACTCAGCGCTGACTGAGTGGTCTAGCAGGTAAAGCTATATAATCAACAGTGGCAGCGGGTCTTCAGGTCGACCCGTTTCTCAGTCGTTCTAGAACGTAATCAACGTCGTACTCTCTCCCCTTCCCGCGGAATTTATTGTGGCATACCTGAAACATTATTATTTGGCCGTTGGAAGCGCGAGTTTGCAGAATTCGATGAAAATCGACTAGTAGTTGGGTTCTGCGCGAAATACCAAGGCATGTATGGGGATGGAGAAGGGTACAAACACCTGTGACCACGACTTGTTCAGAAGCCCGCTTGATATAAAAAAATCACGCGGGATGAGCTGGAAAGCAAACAATGACTAACAGATTCTATAAAAATTAGAAATGTATGAGGAATGTCGGCCTGTATCGCTTGCAAGGATAATACCAGCTACGCGTTTTATTTACTGGCAAAAAACCATCACGTTCTCACGAGATCCGACATCTGACTTGCCCGAAGTATTGCTGCAGCCTGTGCATCGAAGCAGCGACTAAATCTAATCACTTTACAACGGAAGTTTAGCTTCACAAACTGCGTGATACATAGCTTGCGTGTTTCCTATATTACTCGCAACAGTAGGTGAATTTTGCACAGGAGTGAACGATTGAATGCAATATGCTGTGTGTCGAGCTGTATATCGGTTCATATCCGAAATTTCGTGAAAGTTTGTTGAATGAAAAACTACGCGGGTGAAGAGCGCGTCGTTCCACGACTGGTTCGTCTTGGCTAAGGTAAAAAAAAACAAGACCTCGGCTAGCACTGAGCATTGCCAGCGCTAATGGGAGTGTAACTTCGCGTACAAGGTGACGTCAGATGGAATCGCGGGTGACAACTTTCAAAGAACATTTCGGATTGATTGTTCCTTCAGAGGCGACAATGGCACCACAAAACGATGTCATGCCATCGTACTGAATACGACAAGCACAAAATACACACGCCATGAACCCAAATCCACAGTGTATTCCACAGTGCACGTATCTGGTAGTGCCAGGGTGAAGGGGTAACTAATTTGCTCAGGTTCCAAACATGGGGGAGCTCTACATCTCACCCACATTGCGACTTCGAGAAAAATGTGCGCTAAAACCCGATGAGCAATCCCACAGGCTAGGCACGCAACGAATATAAGTGTAAATATTATGGGGGGTTCCTCAGTTGGGGAGCTCCGTCAGTCGGAAAACCGTGGGCCCAAAATGAACCCCTCTACTTCCTTTCAAATGAAACCAACCACAACATGGGGCATGCTGATCGATTTTGTTTTATTTTATTCACCCCTGTGACACTCTCCGTCCATTGCCTCGTGCTACCCTCCGGAAAAATGACACAGCAGAAGTGGAACTCCGATCAGGGCTCTTGCAGTTTGCCACTTTAGTCCGCGCCAACATGAAAATAGTTGACAGCAGTACAGTGTACACAAAGAATGCGAAAGAAAGGTCCAACTCCACGCTCGCATGAAATGCTCAAAGGGCGCCTGCTTATGCTCGGCCACTCCTCCCGCCGTTCGCGAGAGGTGCGCCATGTAACCCATACCAGAACCAGAAAAGGCAATCCGACCCCGGCACACCCCTGTCCGCTTGGGCCAAAATACATACTACGTATTGCCTAAACTCTGCAACACACAGTTGAATATTTCAGGAAACCGGGGGTCGACACTGACCTTCCCCTTTCCAACGGCAGCAGCAGAAGTAAAGAGGGCATACCACGGCGGCAAAATAAAAACGAAGTATATCACAACCAACGTATTTAAGGAGCCGGCCCGCCCAAAGCCCGGTCAGCCCACGCCGCGTCGGCGCTATTCGATCTCCAGTCATACTCAAAGAAGTCCACGGTCGCCTCCTCGGGAAGAGGGGCCCCACTCCAGTGCTTCCTGATGAAGGCGATAATGCCGCCATCTTTATCGAAATCTTCTTTGTACCACTTGAAGATCGGATTCACGTGCAACGTCCCGTCACTCGAGAGCTGAACCATTGACCCCCCGTTGATGGCGGCGGATGTGACCTACAACAGCGTAGGTACACGTACTTAGCTGAGGCAATAGCAGACGCGGACTATCCCCCCTCAACGGGCCAAAGTATTGGTTGACGGTTTAGTTCTGGTCCGTCAAGGCCTCTGTAGACTCAATTAACTAGTTTTAATGTGGGGTTTTCCTTGACGGCTGTCCGTCAAACGGCAAAAGTGCCGCCAACCGACGTCATTGCGAAGGACGTGCGTGAATCGAGCTGGTTTGACACAGTAACTACTGAAGTAAACCTCTTCACACACAAGAAAAAACATTTTCTTTGGGGGGTACGGGCGAGAAGTGCGATAGCATCGGGTCGCAATGCGAGATGCCTCGACTCTACCTTGAATATGGGCTGTTGGAGGGGCGACACAATGTTGCAGCATGTTGTCTTCTGATTAGACTAATGATCATGCAAAAAATATCGCATATCAACCCCTCGTTTGAACTCGAGCGGCAAAAAGTGTCGAAACAAAGTGACGAAGCAGCGCGGGTTGCTAGTGTACCCAAGCTTCAATGCAAGGACGCCTCCGGCACGTGCGCCGCGTGCTATTGGCCGTAATGCTGTGAGCTCCCGCTAGAAGGTTGATAAGACCGTACTTGGCATATACCAGGTATATTGGGGTTCCAAAAAGGGATGACGTCGAAAAATGTCTACCTCCCCTGTGATCTCACCTCGTCGAGTTCCGCTTGCAGAGCAGCGCCGGTGAAGAGTGTTCTCCGGAGGGGTGGACATGAAATCGACGCACAGTTTAGCGCAAAATGGACACGAGCGTCGTTTACCTCCGGCCGGATGATCTAGAAGCAAGCCAACAGCATGACATGGGCGATACGCGAAGGGGTGGGGTGAGGGTGAGAGTGGAGTGGGTACGAAATGTTATGTTTCTACGAAGCTATTATGTAGGGCACGACGGTGTTAAAGGATGCGATATTAATCTCAGCGCTAACACGGTATTATCGAGAGTTTTTCAAAAGAAGAGAAGTCAGCGAAACGTCTATTTCGGTGGACATAGTAATCAGGACTCATATCCATAAAAACCTACATATTCCATTATTTTTAATAAGCATATTTGGCCCTGATTGCTATCTTCCCCGTAATAGGATTAGAGATCGTCCTTGGGTCGTTTATCGTTTGCCGACACGGGGGCGGTCGTTCGAGCGTTCCAACCATTTCCAGAAATCTCGCCGCCTATATACTGGCACTGACTGCTGTGCGGCGTGCGCGCACCTCATTTGGTAGGTACGTACGTTAGGCACGCAGAATATCGGTAGATCGGTTTGAAACCCAGATATAGCGACCGAACAGAGTGTCCGTACGCTTGGTTTTATCTGCCGTCTACTAGCGGTGCAAACGCACAGCAGTACGAGAATATAGGTTCAGGCTGGACCCGTGTCGTATAGTGTGCTCGGTATATAGTACCACGGCGGTAGCCATCCCCTAAAGGAGTACGTACGCCTTACACGATCGTTCCCTGCTCACTGCTGGCAGGCTTTCAAAAAAAAGCCTGTGGGAGTTCGAGTACTACGCTGTCCTGCTTGCAAGAGTCCTTTTAACGACAAGATGAAATAGCAAGTTTCTTGTATTTAGGCAAGAAAACTTTGGCAAGTCTTACCAAAAAACGTCAAACCCTTCCATCGACAAACGCATCAAAATAGCAGAAAGCTTGCTATTCCCAGTGACTCGGAAACACTTTTGGCAAAGAAAAGCCCTCAGAATTTAATCAAACCCCGTACAGCAGACAGACGTTATAGGCGACATCCTCTGTCGAGGAATAGGTGGCCTCGAGAGGAGTGCAAGCACAACTACAGTAGTAGACCCCAGAAGTCGACAGGTCTTCGAGCCACAGTATAGGCACGTGTCGGTTGTCTTGGGGAAGCTGTAACGGCTGTTTTGTTGGAGTTAACTTAAGGACCACCAAACCGGTACCTGTGCCGTACACCCACACGGGGTGCGTCACTCTCGTCGTGCACCTCATCAATCAGCGGTGCTGTCAGCACCGACAGGGTTGTCAGCATCGCCCTCTAACCCTCGATGTTCCCGTGTATTGCAGAGGTTCGTGCCAGTCTAGCTCCGGCGTGCGGTTTGTAAAACCTTGTGACGGCGTTACAGGGCTGGAATAGCGGGAAATGGCAAACGAAATAGTAAATTTCATTTCCCATAAATTTGCTAATGAACAGCCAGGGATGCTTACCTAAAAACGTTTGGCAGGGTTTTGGTTATTTAGGCTGTTTTCTATGCTGTTCGATTTCGAGCTTCAGATTTGTATTTTTCGATCCCAAAAATAAAAGCATCTGCTCATGCTGTCCGAATATGCAGAATCTGACCGGCGTTTTTTCGATTCGAGAATCCCATAGCTCAAGTCGTCAGACTTTGTCTTTGTCCCAAAGTCCGACGACTTGGATCATCAGATTTTCAAATCGAAAATTGGCATTGTCTCTAAACCCAATACGTTATCCACGGCAGCAAGCAGCAGCAACACGATCGAAGAGTTGGATGGTGACAGAGCTGTATAGCGACATACTTTCGCGCCCGACACGCAGTCGGCGGGCGGCGCGTCTCTCCGTGCTCAGACTACAGTCGGCTGGCGCGGGCCCGGGCCTAGAGATCAAGAGAAGCGCACTCGGCGCGCACCTCTCCGTGAATAGATACTCGTAGACTACAGCAGCAGCAGTCAGTCACAGCGTGAAATACTGCTACAAATACCAAGACAGGTTGACTTTAACGCACTCGGCAAGTCTCTTCGCCGCCAGACCAAAGGCAGGCAGCCTTGGCTCGGACGCTTGGGTCCTACGCGCAGTGCAGCGCACCCAGCGCGTCCGTTCGCGGCGCCAGACCGCAATAACAGCAGTTGGTCTCGACGTTTGCTCGAACCTCTGCACGCACAACAAATATGATTTTCCCGCATACGAAAAATGTTTCGATTTGCAAACAGCTGGAAATGCGATCGGGTCAAAATCTGAACCTCAACATCTAAACCGCACACTATTAATAGGTAGGAAACAGCCTTGGTTCGATTTCGAGCTTCAGATTTGCATTTCTCGACGTCAAAAATGAAAGGACCTGCTTATACAGTCCGAACATGCAAAAATTGACGAAAAAAATCGGTTCGAGAACCCCATGGCCCAAGTCGTCAGATTTTGCCCCAAAATCCGACGAGTTGGGTCATCAGATTTTCAAATCGGAACATGGAATGGTATCTAAATTCAAGATGTTATCCACGATAGCAGCACAACCATCGATGAGTTGGATGGTGACACAGCTGTACAGCGACGTTGCTTCGCGCCCGACGCGCGGTCGGAGGGCGGTGCATCTCTCCGTGGCCAGACTACAGTCGGCTGGCGCGGGCTCGAGCCTAGACACCAAGAGAAGCGCATTCGGCGCCCATCTCTTCGTGGATATGTACTCGTAGACTGCAGCAGCAGCAGTCAGTCACATTGTGAAATACTGCTACAAACAAGACAGGTTGACTCTAGCGCATTCGGCACGTCTCTTCGCCGCCAGACCAGAGGCAGTCAGCCTTGGCTCGGACGCTTGAGTCCTACGCGCAGTGCAGCGCACCCAGCGCTTCTCTTCGCGGCGCCAGACCACAACAGCAGTTGGTCTTGACGTTTGCTCGAATCTGTGCACGCACAATAAATCCAATTTTTCCGCATAGGAAGACTGTTTCGATCTGCGGACTGCACATCTGGAAAAGCAATTTGGTCGCAATCTGAAGCCCAAAAATCGAACCTCTCTGAGGTTCGTTTTTTGAGCTTCAGACTTGTGCTTTCGATGTCAAAAATGAATATCCCTGCTTTTGCAGTCCGAATATGCAAAATCCGAACGGAAACGTTTCGACTTGGGTCATCAGATTTTCAAATCGAAAAGTGGCATGCTCTAATATGTTATCCACGATAGCAAGCAGCAGTAGAACGCTCGATGAGTTGGATGGTGACACGGCTGTATAGCGACGTTTCTTCGTGCCCGACACGCGGTCGGAGGGCGACGCGTCTCTCCGTGGCCAGACTACAGTAGGCTGGCGCGGGCTCGGGCCTAGACACCAAGAGAAGCGCACTCGGCGCGCACCTCTCCGTGGATACGTATTCGTAGACTACACTGCTGTACGACAGCAGTCAGTAACATTGTGAAATACTGCTACAAATACCAAGACAGGTTGACTCTAGCGCACTCGGCACGTCTCTTCGAAGCCAGACCAGAGGCAGTCAGCCTTGGCTCGGACGCTTGAGTCCTACGCGCAGTGCAGCGTGTTCGAATGTGCTTGTTCAGTCTCTTCGCGATGCCAGACCACAACAACAGCAGTTGGTCTCGGCGTTTGCTCAAATATCTGCACGCACAATAAATACGATTGTCCCGCATAGGAAGACCGTTTCGATTAGCCAACTTCACATCTGAAAATGCGATCGGGTCAAAATCTGAAGCTCGAAAATCGAACCGCATAGGAAACATCCTTGGGCAAGTCGAAATTTGGTAAATTAGTCAATTTAGGGAAAAAAATGCGATTTTTATTTTTTGCTAAAAATGCGTTGTTAGGCCCCTTCTTACGCAGTCGGAAACATAGATTGAACAAGCCGGTTTTCGATCGGTTATTTTTCCGACTGGATTATGAATCGCTACCCTTCTTATCGTCCGTCGGATCGAATATACAGTTTTTTGTTTTTTTTCTGTAGACATTTGATGTAAGGGAGTGACTAGCTTGACTAGCTACAAGAAAAAAGGGTAGGGAATAGGCGGAAGTCGGTTCGAAACTGCTTCGCCGTAATGCTCGTGGGTTCAGAGAGGTCTTCATCTTCCAGCAGCTACGCCCAAACACACGTACATGTTGATGTCTTGCTTCTTCCTCGAGCAGCGTGTGAGCTTCACACGCGGGGCGTTCTCCTCCATCTCGTCCTCGTGGCCATCGCGACGCTGGACTTCTTCGAGAGCCGCCAAAGCTGCAGCCATCGCACCAGTTGGCAGAAGGTCATCGATACCGCACACTGCGGCCATCGGGTGCTGACACGTGCTGCTGACGGGCGTAGATAAGGATGTATCACGCTGACTCGCGGCGAACAGCAGCAGAAGTGACATCAGCCAACCCAGCGTCGCCGATGTTGTGGTGCGACGTCGTGTCGTATACACGTCGTGTTGTTGTGGCGTGGGTGTGTGATACTCGTATGCGGCGGGACTTGCTAACTTTTCTGATGCATGAATCCCACTGGCGTGTTGGATCGAAAATCTCAGTTTTCTCTGTCTGATCCAGTTGAAAAAAATAATCGAAAAAACTTGGATTGAAAAGGCGCTTTTTCAACTGCATAAGACCTATGCCAATGGAAACGCGAAGTCCAAAAGTTTTCTGTCGAAAATGTAGCTTTCAAAGAACAGCCGAAAATATCCTCGTACCGCCGGCCGCTGTGGGAAAAAAGGGAAAACATGTTTCCTTTTGTCTTCTTTTGTTTCTAACGGCTGCAGGCGGCGCAATTTGTTTTTTCTCGTTGCAAAATGTCGACGCGCTGATAAAAATCAGCTCGTGCGACGATAGACACTCGATCTCGAAATAGACTCAGCCTACGGCCGCAACTCGCTTGGTGTCGGGCAAGGCCAATGAGTATAGATTACGGCCTCGAAGATATCAGGTGGATCGATGGTCTAGGGGGCGAGAGCTTGCCGGCGGCGTCCACCGGTATCCTCCCAAACCTGAAAAAAAACTATTTTTTTCGCCATTTGCGACGGATCGAGAAAGTTCGTCATCTATTTTGAGCACAACGGGGGCCACTTCTTTTTCTATTGTACGCCTGGCCAGCGCCCGCTACACGTCACCGGCCATGGTGTAAACACGGTGGTGACCCTAGGGTGGGTCGGAGCTCCTATCGAGCGCACTCCGTCTAGAACTCATGACGCCGTCGTTGGTTTTGTCGATCGATGTCTGTCGAGGACTCGGAATCTCGCCGCTTCGAAGCCGATCTAGGCCCAACATCGGCCCCGGAATAGTTTTTTTCGGGCTTTTCCAAAATTTTGGAACTTGGAACTTTCCGTTTCAAGAAACGTGTTCATAGCAAGCTGTACCTGAAAAATTATGATGGGTATCTCTGGAATTCAAACTTTTCATGGGAACTTCACGTCCATTGGGTAGGTCTAAGAAAGCGTCTCCGATCGGAAACCGGCTTTTTCAATCCATGTTTCCGACTGCATAAGAACTGGCCTTAGAAACGACCCTAACAGGAACATGTACTTGTACGTAGGAAAGGCCAGACCTTATTCTCGAAGTTGTAGAGGTTCCACTTGCCGCCGGCCGTCGACACCTTGTGCCAGTAGAAGAATCGGGCCTTGGCCAGCACCGACAAAGCCCCTTTCCACCCTAGAATTGACCTCCTCTCTCGAACTACCCAGTGCAAAGTCCACAGGTTGTACGCGTTTATCAGAAAGGCCTGTCGGTCGCTTGGCGTCATCTCCCGATGGTCCGTGTTCTTGATGCTGGAGACCACGCCAGTCAGCCACTCCTTCTCCTCGATAGCCAGCTTCCCGTAGTCCACAAGAGACGATCCCGTCACGTACTCACTCAGCCGGTCGGCGGGAGGCCACGCTGTGCCCGTACCGCCCCCGGCCGCGCAGGACGGCATCGTAGTGCGAGTACAGCAGCGCGAGCGGGAGGATGCGGTGCAATAACGTTGATGTTTCTGATGCGTCAGAAATGGGCTGCTACTCAGCCGCGGATTCGTAGCGCACGTACTGGTGGAGTGCCTACTGCCGAGCAAGGGCGTGTTTGAAAATGAGCTGCCTATACTCACAAGAGCAGGGAGAAGAATCAGAATGCCACGCATGTTGCAAAAGTGGGCGCTGCGATCGCTGTTGTTCTAGGACATATCTACGTGGGAGATGAGGAGTTCAACATAGTCTCTGGAAGGATTATTGTCACCGGGGTTTTCGTTTTTTTCTCGGTTCTACGGAGTACGTTGCTGCCGCAGCCGCGGGCTGCAGGCACTGCGCACTACACACTGCACACAGCTGTTCAACCACGAGACTACAGTATATAATACCTCTATCCCCATCTCGTAAGCATCGCTCTTCAGTGATTGAAGCTTATAGACGGCATTTTCAGGAGGTCAAGAAATTTCTGTCAGCAAGTCAGACAGAGCACCAAGTCTCCTACACTTGTGCTGCTGTACGTTGGTTTAGCCCTGATACGTGTACGAGTACCTCACGCAGAGATCCTCCGAGAGCATGGCGCACAAGGTACAACTCGCGCTCTACGACTTGTCAAGGGGCTTGGCAAAGAATATGTCCATGGCCATTCTTGGGAAGCAGATCGACGGTGAGAGGCCTTGTCATTGAATGCAGCAAACGTTGTTGGCTCATGGACTATCTTTGCCCTTTCACGTACTGGTGCGTATATATTCGATACGACGATATCCTTCAGATCGATAGGTCGATGGTACGAGGTGGTCGTACCCATGCCGTATCGCCGATCGCCGATCTTCTGGAAATATTAGGATTTCCTTCCGTGTTCGGCAGACGGGTTACGAGTTTCATAGCTGCAACTGGTAATTGGCGATACCTCGGGTACCTACCTAACAGGCTAGACAGCCTCAAACGCGTTGCAATGTCTGAACGAGGAAGACAGGCAAAGGCACACTCCTAAAGGGGCCGTTATTATCGGAGTTTTGTTTGGCGAATGCCAAAATCAGGTATACATGATCCGTTTGAGCCAAAATCAGGTACGTTCTAAAACCAAGTAAAAAATGCGCGCCACGAGCGGTGTTGTGTCCATGAGAATTGTTTCGTTTTCTTTAGGGTGTAGGTACCACGGGCTCCTTTAATGGTATGCCATTTCGTGGGTGGGTGGGAAGGGATCCCTACCGGCTGTTGGCAGAGCCGGTGGATAACTCTCTGAAGACTCATGCAAGCAGAGTGCAAAAAAAAAAAACAGAGAAAAGGGAGAAGAGAAAAAAAAGAGAGAGGAAGCAGCAATACTCGCCGAAGCTAGCGTGGCATTGGCTCGTGAAAAAGAGCAGGTACACGCGATCTACTGCTGTAGGTCTACGTGTCTACGACGACGCCATGTTTGATGGTGTACCGTTGTATGGGCAGATTACCGGATAACAAATGATGCAGTATGGGGGGGCCGGCCCCACTACTGTAATGCAGGTCGAGCTAGGCGCATGTATGTAGTTGCTCACAGAGATTGATGTCTTATCTTGATGATTCCCACTTTCCTGGCTTTCAGAGAGTTCTGAGAGCTGGGGGGTTTATGTGTATACTATTTGTTTGGCGTATTTGGTCAGAAACTCGCCTCCTCAATAGAGGGGAAACGGGATCATGAATACCATGACACCGCTTGGACCTGCAGAGTGTCACCATTAACATGCTTCATTTGTTTCGCCACGGCGGGAGCGCCAAGAGTATTTACTCTGACGCCCCCCCCCCCCCGTTGACAGCTTTAAGTCTTCTAGACCGTCCTCGCGGAATCGCCTGCTCGGCACGAAATTATTTTGCCGTACCAAACCTGAGACCACCTCGACGCGGGGTGGTGCGGACGAAGTATGTATACCGTGTGTGCATATTGCTGTGACCATAGCAAACAATAGAGTACACATCACAGCAACTATTAATAACTGAAGCACATCGCACACCCCAAAGAAGAAAAAGTGAAACCAGCGTACGCATGTATGCATGTAAAAGTACGTACTTTTACGTACGACGAACGAGTACAGAGTTTGTACGTACGTCAATACAGAAGAATTTCAACTGAGGGAGGGCAGACGCATACGGAGAGAAAAAACAGTCTACGTTTGGCCTCTCTGATTGATTCAAAGTTGGCCAATCAGTCGAAAGCTATTAATAGACGGTAGAAAAAGTCAGGTATACCTTGGCCTTTTCGAGCCTAAATCAGTTACGATGTCAGCCTGGCCAATAGCAGGGCTCCTGGCGTGTATTTTGTACTTGTTTTTAGCATGTAACTGATTTTGGCCGAAAAGTGGCCAGGTATACCTGATTTTGGCTAAAACTCTTTTTTTCGAATTGTCCAGATTTTCTCGAGTTGTGCATTCTGTATCAAGATACGGAGGCGTTCTGTCACAATTTGTGAATTTCAACAGAGGGCAACGTAAGGTATGTTGGTATCAGGGTTGTGAACTGAATCCGAAAATGGCGCGGTCGTTTTTTTGTCGTTTTTTTTCCGAAAGTGTCGGTCGGTTTCGGACGGTGTTTCGGGGTTTCCATACCTATATGTAGGCGTTATCGGCGTAGGGGTAGGGGACAGGGAAATAAAAAACCGTCAATCGTTTTTTGGCAACCGAAGAACCGACCCAGAAATGGGCGGTTTTGGGGGGGAGGGGAAACCGACCGAAAAAACCGACCGAAAAACGTTTTTCGTGTTTCGGTCTACGACACTGGCTGTCACGCTGTCACGTGCGACGCCTGTTGATATGATTCGCTAGGAACTTTCGCAACACGATATTCGCAGTGGTTTTCGCAAGTCATGACCCGACCCGCGGGTCGGGTCACAGGGTGTTCAAAATGTCAAGGGTGGGGTCGAACCAGATCAGGAAGTATTCATCATAATCTCACGGTCGGGTCGGGTCGGGTCGAGAGATTTTCAATCTCGCGGGTCGGGTCAGGTCTTGCCAAGAGTTTTTCAAATTTCACGCGTCGGGTCGGGTCGGGTCGGGTCAGGTCGAGTCTAGAAGCGATAAAAAGCTCACGGGTCGGATCAGGTCATGACTCGCGAGAAACAAGTCACTCGCAGGTCGGGCCAGCATGACCCGCGTGTTGTTTTCTGCTGACCCGCCGGTCGGGCCCGCGCATCCGGCTCGCGGATCCGATACATTGAACACTTGCCGCTCTCTTACCCAAAAGCTTGTCTTGTATCAATACTCAATAGTACTCATTTGGTATCATATTCAAACATTTAAACATCGACAAATCCATATAGGTATGCCCTCATCCATCTATACCCACTACAGTCAGGCCACATATCGCTGCGGGGCACAAAAATGAGTGTGAAATTGTTTTTAAAGTGTCGACCCACAGGCCGGATCCGCGGGTCGAACCTACGAATGAAGATGAATGGTCTCGCGGGTGAAATGACCCGACCCGCATGAAACACGTGTTTCGCGGGTCAATCGGAAGGTGGCGGGTCGGGTCGGGTCAGGAGGTTTTTAAATCTCGCGGGTCGGGTCGGGTCGGGTCAGGAGGTTTTCAAATCTCACGGGTGGGGTCGCGTCGGGTCAAGAACAAAAAAAACTCGCGGGTCGAGTCGGGTCGGGTCAAGAGGCTTTCAAAGTCTCGCGGATCGGGTCGGGTCAGCTGACCCGACCCGACCCGTGAGGTTTGACCTTACCCGCGAAAAGCCCTGGATATTTATGACTGTCGTCGACGTATGTGCGTAGGTTGGAGAATTTGGAGAATCGTACATATTGGCCAGCGGTCGTAGAACCCGGCGTCAATCAGGTGCCTTTTTTTTTGGTGCGGTGTAAATTAGAAACTCGCATGTACTCGTAGTAAATGCCGGAGCAATCCGTATGTTTCTGGTAATGCCCTCAGGTATCTGGCACACGGGGTTGATCGTGTACGGTAAGGAGTACTTCTCGGGGGGGGGGGCTGCAGAGCATGCCCCACGAGATGTTCGTACAGATGCACGGGGGGGAGCGGCCGAAGGAGTACATCGACCTGGGGTTCACCGACCTCTCACAGGTATAAAATTACTCGCGATTCGGTATCTTCATCTTTGGTCTCTTATGTATTGCTGTGTACCACACCAGCACGTACTGCTATATATGCACTCACTACTGTTGTGCACAGCTGCAACACGGCTGGTACTACTACTGTACCACTTCTCTATTAATAGCACGGCTGTTACCACTGTACTGCTGTGCATTATTTATGTCGGTGCGCCTTGCTTAGGCTCATTCACATAATGCCCCCATCCCTCCCTCTTTCAGTATCGTATCGAACAACGAGCAGGATGCGCAGCAGAACGCGGGGATTACTGTGACCCGCAACCGGCTGATAAATCTCAACCTTCACGATTCCTCAATCTAAATTTCTCAGCATCCTCCAAAAAGTGGACCCTTAGTTTCTTAGACGCCTGCTACGATGGGGCATACCTTAAGGCCTTATGTAGCCTTTTTCGGCCATACCATGTTTGCCTGTCGGGACCCCTGGACTGAGGAACTCTACCTAACCATTGTATCGTCCAAACACCGTTTGTATTTTATATGTCAGATGTTATATACCGCTCTGACTGAAAATATACCCCTCATTTCGACTCTGGGGTCGGTATCGATATCAAACGGTGACTGCATTTCCGGTCGGAGTGGCATTAAGATTCGTTGTATACCTACAGCAGTAGGCCCTCGGGTTGACTACTATTTCTCACAAATCTGCTTGTTGAGCGAGGTATCGAGCTCCTCACGCCAGAAACCCCAGCAAACCGGAGGTGCACGGGCCCCAGTCGTAGCGTGCCTCCTTCTATGTTTTTTTTAGCTTGCTTCTTAATGGTGGGCCTATTCTGTTGCGTGTGTTCGTTCGGATGGCAGGAGTTGTTCGAGGACTTCAACCGTGAGATCACCCCCCGCTTCACGGCGCAAACGTACGACCTGATGAAGCACAACTGCAACAACTACACCGACGAGTCGGCTAAGTTCCTCCTCGGCAAAGGCATCCCCTCATGTAAGCTGCAGATTTCCGCGCCAGTCTGCACACCGCAGATGCTGCTGCTGTTGTTGTTGTTGTTCTTATGGTTGGTGGTGTTGTTTTGATACTGTTGCTGCTGTTGTTGGAGTTTTTATTGGTGTTGGTGCTGCTGTCGTTGATGCTGATGTCGTTGTTGTTGTTGTTGTTGTTGTTGTTTTTATCAAATTATCCCATCGCCGTGAGCTAGCACGCGATCACAAGAAAGGGCCCAGCCTCTTAAATAGCGGTAGTGTAGGCTGCTGACAGCTAGCTCATAGACAGCGCGAGGGGCGCGCTTTCCTGTACCTCGTGGTGCTGTCAAGGATGGCGGCTTCGCCTCGCACTGGTCTATGTCGTGGCCCTGCTCGTGATCCGTGTGGGTATTACACCCCTCGTGTTAGAGCAACAGCTGCGGTAAAGGCAACGCCTCTTTCTCTCTCTGCCTTTCCCGCCGTTTTTCGTCCAACGCCTATTCCGTTTTTTTTTGCCGGCGTTCGTCTGGCGCATCCTCATTTTTCGCTCTGTCCTCGTTCTGCGGTCCTTTTTGTTTTTTTTTCCTACCGGCCTTGGTGTGCTTTAAACCCTGCATCTTCACACTCATCTCGCCCCTTCCCCACCCTGCCCTCCCCTCCATCTCGACTTCCCTTCTCGCTGGAAACGAAGACATCATCGATCTCCCCAACGAGGTGCTCAACTCGCCCATGGGAGGAATGCTCCGGCCGATGCTGGAGCAAATGACCACACAGGTGTGCGAGTCTCTCGGTGAAACAAGCTTCTCTGGATGGGCTTATGGGCATATCGATCTGTGTCTTCAAACCGTTGGTGGGAGCACCCGGTCCAGTACAAAAAACTTGTACTCCTTTTCCTTTTATTTTCTAATCATCAGTTTACTTTCCAGCTCTGTGGAAAAGCCGTGGTCACAGGTGTCTCCCTGTTCACCCCCGTGGTGCGTGCCTTCATTTCTATCTCTCAGAGGGTTCAGCATTCCCGCTGCAATGCTCGTCGATTTTCATCGAGTTTTTGCTAACTCGCGCTTTCGAGCTTTCCGCGATGAGAAAAAGGCACATACCCTATTTTTTCTTTCTTTGGAAACCCGCCGGGATTCTACCCCCGGCCCTCATACACTGTAGTAGTAATATTCGAGGTTATCCACTAGACAACCGAGGCGACCGGTGGAACTGCTTATGGCCGATACATCTTTACAACGCCCCTGGGCTTTGCGCCGCTTTAATATGTACCGGTATGTGGAGTATGATAGCCACATTCCCAGTGCGTCAGAGGGAAGGGTTGATGTTGTCTTTTTGCATGCACAGCAGTACGACTTTCTCCCCTTCACATTGATGTTGGCCTATCGGGAGTATGCAGCTCTCTGGGAGGAAGTTTTTTGTCTTTTTCGCGTTTCATAGCAGACGGGATACGTCGGTGTCATTCTCAAAGCAGAGAGGCTCCAACCAAGTGATTCCTGCCCTCCCTGCCGCCGATGGCGTTCGGCCCGTTACTTGCAATCCAATCGAATTCACCCAACAGCACTAATACTCGTAGTAATTAAATGTGTTTGTCTGCCACTACTATCAGACCGCTCCCTCTTTGTGCCATGGCCTCAGCTTCATGTTTGGCTTGCTGTGCCGCTGCGTGTGTGCGTATTAATGTGTTAATAGTATGATGCACTTTCGCCCCGACCAGGGGTGCGGATAAAAAAAACAATCCGACACCCTACTACTACTAATAACAAATACCCAGACAGGAAGAGAATGTTAAAACCAAGTAAAAAAAAAACGTAAATTCGTCCGGATATCCCACCCCATTGGTTTTGTTTTTTGTTTTCATTACCTTTTTAGGAATGTGATGTCGTTTGGATTTTTTGTCCCGCACCCCTGCCCCGCCATAAAAAAACGCCTACTTTGGCCAAGGCTGAAGCCTTCATGTAACGCCGACCTTGACTGAGCACAGGCTCAGTATATATATAGGGTTTAGAGCAGCGCTCGCCGCTAAGTATTGCAGTAGGTTTCCAAATTTCTTGACGTCCCTAAACATGCGATCTTCAGTTTCTTACTTGTAATTCATAGTATTTACCCTGTAGTGTATATAGCTCTCGCCGCTGAGTAGGATTTCTTACGCCAATTTCTTAGCGTCCCCTAACGCGCGAGCCTCAGTTGCTTCCCCAGCCTCCGTTTTTTTTTGCTGGTTGTCTCTCGTGGGCCCATTCTGTGTCGTGCCTCGTCGTGCCCTAAGTAGCCTCAGCTCTTCGTTTACTGTTTTTTTTCTGTCGTGGGCCCATGCTGTATGGCGCCTCGTCGTGCCCCAAGCAATAACCTCAGCTCTTGATGCTTGCTTGCCCCTGATGCCTCGGCTCCAGATGAACGGTGCGGACCCTTACTCGGCATTACATACCCAGCAGCAGCAGCAGCTGCAACCGGCTAGTTTTCCTAGCGGAGGCGCAGGGGCAATCTCTCCCTCGGTTGCCGCAACGCCGTCGCCCACGGCGGCTACGAACGGCGGAGCTGCAACGGAGAGGAGAGGAGCTGCTGGGCAGAACGCAGGGTATCCGATCATGGACAAGCACACGAAACCGCTTGTGGGCTCAGACACATCAAAGGCGGTGAGATGTTTTCAGTCAACAGGTGGCATAAACAAAACACGCATCGGAGGGATGCATGCGCGCCCATGCCAGCGTACCGTTCTCAGAAGTGATAGATACCCACGTATATCATCAACGCGTACGTAAGTCCTGTGTTCCTTGGGAAGAGCACATAGGTATAAGATGTACTACAAAGTTCCCCTTCGGGATGTGGTTGACTTGAAATCCCCGGGGTGTCGTATGTCGAAAAGGGAGTGACAACACAGGAGGCGTTCCTTATGATACGCATGTTAGCCCATGTGAGGTTCGCTGGCGTTGTACCGATACTACTGCTGTTGTGCTGCTGCCGATATTGCACCGCTGCTGTTGTGCTGCGCGGGTGCTTTTGAAAATCAGAGGAAGCGCGAGTTGGAATTGTCCAGCTCGTTGTGTGTTCAGGATGGCACGCCCACAAAAGCACAAACACGCACGAACACGGTAGCACCGTTCTTAGCTGTGTCACGATGATTATACTTTGAAAATTCTGCTAATGCTGCTGCTGCCTGTACCATGGATGCTTCAACGTCCAAAGCTGAAGTTCACAGCAGCAGTGTGACGTCTGCACAGGTACCCAGCCGAAGCAGATAGCATGATGACAAGAAAGTAAAGCTGAAATTGCACCTGGCCTCTCGATCTCTACTGCTGTACGACACACGCACGCACACGCACGCACACGCACGCTCACGCACACGTAGCAGCACCGTTCGTGGCTGTCGCAAAGGGAAAGGCTTGAAGCGCTGCTGTTGTACTGTGGCTGCCTAGCCTTTGAGAGCTGATGCGGTCCTCGAGACGAAGTTGTACTGTGGCTGCCTAGCCTTTATGGGCTGCTGCGATACTCGAGAAAAAGCATCAAGCAGTAGTGGTGACAAATCGGAAGATGATAACTCAGGGTTCCCATGGGCCTGCTTGGCTCTAGCTGGGCGGTAGCCCTCCCCGCGTTTACTTGCCAATTTTCGTGACTTTGAACTCCCAGAGCATGCGGCACGGAGCTCGGCCGGGACCCACACTTGCGCCATGGTGTACACACAAGCCGCCTGCGTGCTCCGTAGCCGAGAGCGCGAGAAAAGACGCGCGACCGGACGAGAAAAATACAAGTACTCCGGAAAAAAATCCACTTAACAGTTGTACATACGCGTACCAACGAGTACGTCCTGTGTTCCTTGGAAGGAGTTGCCTGTTGGTCCAGACTAGTTCATTAGCGCGACTACAGTACGCAGCAGCAGTTTGGAATATATCCTATTTTGGCTTAGGCTCGCGGCTTTTTGTGATTTCAACGTTTGAGCATAGGCTCTCGGAGACTATTATGTAGGATTTAGAGTGGCATTCCTCGCTGAGCACAAATGCTCAGCCGCAAAATCTTAGACTTGATGAAAATTTCAGCCTGAAATTGTCAAGCCAAATTCTTAACACGTGTTGGGTACTGTATAGGAGCCCAACCCAACAACATGTCGCGTACTGTATATGCTAGCTCAGCGGGTAGTTCCTTCCACATGTAGCGAGCAAGTTTTGCTATAGTTTGCGAAGGGCTCGAAGCAGCCATGCTCTCGTTAGCAACCTCTGGGGCGAGCTCTTAGCCACCAACTGTCAGCGAAACCCTCAAGGCCTCTCGAGCAATTGCCTCACGCCTACTGTTGTAGGACAGATCATCTGCAGATGATCTATAGATCACCCCCGCTTCATGATTTAGATATTTCAGGGCAGGTACATGCACACCTGATCTGTATGATTTTACTCAATCTTACTCAATGGTGCCCGGTGGGAGCCGTATGTATACTACTATTAATACAACTACTGTAATACTAATACAGCACTACTACTATTATTAGTGTTACTAATACTAATGTCGCCACTGTGTATTTTGCCGATACACGGCTACTTTTTACGTTTTGACACCCCCGATGGCTTCGTCTCTTTCCAAAGGCTGCCGGCGTGGCGGCCCGCCTCAAAGCGCTAGGCGCCACCGTGGAAGGCTTGCTCTCGGCCGAGGAAGGCGCTGTGCTGGACCACCTCCCCGCATCTCTCGCGGCTCACAAGTCCAGCCCGGTCACCCCCGGCAGCTTCCGCCTCATGCAAACGGTCTTGAGAAAAAGCTCAGCCTGGCCCGTCAAGTGAGTTCGATGATGCTCCCTTCCCCCCCCCGCCAAGATGCTACCACATAAGAGACCGCGGCTTGACCCCTTGCCTCATCGCCCCCCCCCCGCACTGTAACTACTCTTATATTAAGTTAAGATCAAAATAGGTCGTGTCGCGCACAAACGCGTCGAAGAAGGAAGGGGCTAATTTTTCTGGTCGTTTCGTACTCGCACGTACTGCTCGTTTGTCGCTCGCGGGTGATGCTCAGGGCGGAGTTCCTGGCGCTGATATTGATGAGCCTGATGGTGTTGCACAATCCGGAAGGGCAAGAAATGGAAGACGCCATGGCAGAGGTGGCCGTTCGCGCCCAGGCTGAGGGGGATCTATCGGCGCAGGTGTGTGGTGGTGTGCGTGCGCGCTTTCGGGACCGAAGTACGACTGTCGCGCGTCCCGAGTAGTATCGCGACCGGGAGAGAGAGAGAGAAAACGCGTTGTAGTTACTATACCCCGTGTTGTGTTGCAGCTCGAGTCGCGAAACGCCTTCTTAATCGGACCCAAGTATATAGAACGACCAAGCAGGCTCAAGAAGTACGGTCTCACCAACCGTCTAGGGTGGGAGCAATGAGCGATTAGCGATATCTTGTGTACACCCCATGCGGTACAGGTCCGGCGCTTGAACGTATCACTTCCCTATCCCGGCAGTGCTGGGTTGCTGCGTGTGGCTGATGCTGAAATTCGTTTTTTTTTTTTTGCGTCCCTTTTCAGCTCTCCTTTTCGCCTCGCAAGCCCCCAGAAATGTTAGAAGTAGTGCATGCCCTCCGTTCCTCGAACTGGTGGCGTAGTTGAAGGGGGGTCGGGGGGGGGGTGAGCGAATCAACCGCCGGATTGCGGCAGGTATTAGGGTTGCTCTTCTGGGGCTTAAACTAATGTCACTGACGGATAGATAGGTCACGATCTACTGTAGGTCATTTAGATTACGGGGGACCGTAGTAAATAGGACCTATGGTACAGTACACACAAAAACCGATATATTTACTATTTTTATCAACAATATTTGGTCCTATTTACTATGTTCCCCCGTAAGATCCTAACCTGCCGTTTTTAGAGCCGTGCTAGTAATAAATAGGGCAGGTATTGGGGTTGCACTTTTGAGCCAAAATTCCTTTCTGACGAGGTTTCTCCTTCTTCGTAATTCCAATATGTTGAAATTCGATATTCGATGTATCCATCATATTCGTAAGAAACCTATTGTGTAGAGATTGTGCATCAGGCCTAACTTACAATGTCTCTCGTATACAGGTGTTTTGGGTGAGGCACTATTTCTTGATAGCATTAAACAGTAAATGTCCTCCTGATGGATTGATGTCTATTAAAGTGTGGATGCTACAGCTGTGGTAGTATACGAAGTGTATCCCTCCGCCAGGAGTGAACTGGTCGTTGTGGCGCAGACGCCTTCCATTACCATGTTGAACACTACCCATCCACCTTATATATACCAGGTATATGACGTCAACCTATGTAAAACTGGTGTACCGTATGAAGTCCTTTTGCTCATAGGGTTTAGGGTTGGTCGTTGGCTCTTCGCGGGCTGGTTGTTAGTTAGCCCCTGCGTGGCCCACGCTTCTCCGGTGCAAAGCGCGCAGCAGCAAGCCGTCATTGTTTAGCCTCCAATGTATAGAAGTTGTTACAGATTCGTCTATTGCTGTATTCGAAGCATACAACGGAGATGGATCAGCCGGAAAGTCCGTTGTCTTGGCTCTGCCCATTTCGAAGAAACAGAATTTTTGCGCGTGTCGTTCGTCACGTGATTTTTTTTTTCTCGTCGGCCCATATTTACCGGTCTACTGAAGTAGATGTATGCTACGATACGTAGGGGTGTACCTACTACTGTATAGTATATATAGTAGTGTATGTAGCGTTCTGGGCGGGAATATAAGGAGCGTTTATACATTAATATGAAGACCAAGTGGTCCTTATTTTTCCGCCCGGAGTGGTATAGTATTGTGTGAGGATGTGATACTCACCTGAGGAACTCTGTGTAAGAGGTGATCTATGACATGATATCACAAGAATTACAACTGCATCCGCCCGAGGAGCAATGCCAAGCAAGCCCTACACTACTCATACTACTCATAATACACTACGTATACACTAAACATCGAAAAATACCTGTCACAAACACGGATGATATCCCGGCGATAAGGCATGCCTCAATGCCTTGATGCCCTATAAGGGTGATGGCTTATTTGCTCATTCCTCAGTCGAGGAGTCCCGTCAATCTATTTTTCCTTACAAGGCATTGGCAAAATGGTGCTGCCCCTATCGTAACACGCCTCTATATCCCTCCCTCCCTCCCTCCCTCCCCCTCTCTCCCTCTCTCTCTGATCGTGTGGGGCTTGGATGATGTTTTTCGTCGTTCTTGGTCAGCAGAGTTTGTCGATCGCGATTTGCACGGCGGCGAACGCTTTCGGGACCCCCGGAGGCGGAAAGTATATGCTGCGCCCTGACGTGATTCCGGGGTGGCTTGATGCTTCGCTCAGAGGTGAGGTCGAGGGTTCGCGACGATGTTGCAGTCGTAGAGAAGTACGAGTTGGGCGCTGTTTTTCCAGTCCATGGCGTCACGCTGCCTGTACCCGAGCTGCTGTGCCCTGCGCCCTCGATTGCGTGCAGTCGGTAGCACGAGCTGACGGCATGGTCAGTGCCAGCGATTTGGGGGCGCGGCTACTGTAAAAGTGTTTTTCCAAGCGGAGCAGATTCCATTTGTTTAAGGCTTCGGGACCGAAAAGAAAGTGAAGAAATCATGGTAGTTACAGCGTCGGCCACACGCAACGCACGCCGGCGTTGGGTTAGGGGATTATGCACCTCGCACCGAAACTGTAAAAGTACCACTAGTACTTCGAGCGAGATAGTCGGTGAAACCTTCGCTTCTGTTGTGGTCGTTGTACCCAGTGGAGCTTACCGCTTATTCGAGAGAATGGTTGGCACACGCTGTATACGAAACAAAGGGACTACCGCTATTGCTAGCCGATGGATGATTGGGTCTGAATGCCTCAAGGTCAGGGTTTGGGTTAGGGTTGATTATTTTCGTCTCGTACACAGTGACCGCCAATCATTTCCTCGAGTAATTGGTACGCTACTCTCGTTGTATCCTGCCCACTCGTGGCATTACTCCCGGCCTTAACCTTCTCGCATTGTGCGCCGCCTCGGTTGTGCGTGCTGCGCTGCATAAACAATGCGGGGACGCCAGGAGAAGAAGGAGACAAGCGCAATAAATACAATGTATCGAAACATGTGCACATCAAAACTTTCGGTAATTTTTTTTTTATTTCGAGGCTTATTTGAGCCACATACGAAATACCTGCACGATATTTCGAGACGTATCTACTGTAGCATCAGATATTTCGATACCACATGCAAGGTTTATCTGAGCTCTAAATGCTTGCAAGCACCAGGCGTTTTTTTCTAAGAACATTTTTTTTCCCCCCGGCTGTTTTCGCTTGCCGTGACCTGGATGGGACACAGGGCTGCAGCACGAGCGAAGTGAGGTGCGACAGATGTCGTCGTCTCTCCTGAACAACTTTTCTTTGGGGCTCGTAGACGGGCTTCCAGACAGCACCGTAGGGCTGGAGCTGTCGGACGAGGTCACCCAGATCCTGTTCGGCTCTTTGGAAGGGTTAGAAGACGAGGCTTCTCAGGTGAGAGCTGCGGGGAGTTCCTTTCACAGATCGGACAGATCATCTACAGATCGGACAGATCATCTACAGGTCACTCCCACTCCACGATTTAGATCTTTCAGGGCAGATAGATCATCTAGTCCTGATCTGTATGACCTGTATCTCAAGGAGTGCCGTGTGTTCCGCTTTCGATTTGTAGCACGTGTTTCCGGAGTTGAGTCTATATCTATACTGTACGTCCAGCCCCTGCACAGCATCTCATAACGGTGGGTTACGAGTTTATTATCTAGGCCATTATGTATTGCAGATGATGTGTCCGGTGTGTGGGGTGGTTGGAGTGGTCGCGCTGAGCTTCCTTTTGTTGTGCAACGCTAGGGCTGTAAGTTGGCTGACCATAAGCCGCCAACCACTGCTGCAGTTTTTTTTGTTGGCTATATAGGTGTCACAGTCTACAGTAGAAGTTCCCTGCAGTACTTACTGCTGTTGCGGAGTTCTGCGGGTTTTGTTTTAGTCTGACTGCCGTGGTGGTTGATACTCCAGTCTAATTCCCTCACTACATCAACCACCTTTCGTTCCGAGTAATTTCGCGTGGGGTCGGGGTTGCGGTTAATGCTATAGGGTCAGGGTTTGAAGTCAATTATATTTCAGTCTGATGCTTTGATGCATCCATCTTAAGAATAGTTTGTTCGAAAGGAACGAGCGACAGCCTAAAGTTTTTTTCCCGGAAATATCCGAAAATTTACGAATCTCTGTTAGTCTTGTATGATACGAATGCCAGTATTGGTTTGTCTATACTGCTGTCTATACGTGTATACAGCAGCTTGTCCATATGCCGAGCACGTCTATTGTGTGACTCTGCCGCTCGGTGTCGTGTGTGCGATGTTTTTTTTTGCAGGTGGTGGCCTTGCGACGTCTGCTGTCAGCTGGCCGGTTGGTGCGAAAATTTGGCGCCGCGGGAGGCAACCTTGTCAATGAAGTCGGCTTGGGGGACCAGGTACAGAATGGCTGTTTGACTGGTTGATTGATGACATGGTCGGTTGTTGGGTTGTTAGTTGATATGGTTTGATATTTGAGGCAGCTTTGTCAACAAAAAATCGGCTCGGGTGACCCGGTGCGGTTGCTAGGTTGTTGTTTGATGATGATAGGTTGATGATTGACGGGTTTTGGTATGATGAGCTATTGGTTGATGATTGAATGGCTTAAGTTGATGGTTTGATGGCCGATAGGCTGCTGGTTCCATGGTGAGCCCTATTACGGGGGGCCATAGTAAATAGGACCAAATATTGTTAGTAAAAATAGGAAATATATATGGGTGTTTGTGTGTACCGTAGGTCCTATTTACTATGGTCCCCCCTAATACTATGGTCCCCCCTAATAGCAGCTACGGCATGCCTTCAACAATACCTGGAAGCCCTTTCCCAGAAAGGTCTTTGCCTCAGACGGTGTTTGGTGCCGTCCGTGCCGTACTTCCGTAAGCCAATGTACCTGTGCTCGCTCGAAACGGGGCAATAAGGCATGTTTTCTGCACCATCATGACGCCGATAGATACGAACTCCCTGAGAATGGGGTCTGGAGCCACCTCTTCGGTCAAAGTAGCTGCAGTTTGATGGTTGAGAATACGCTGGTTGATGCATTGTGATACTTTGATGTTTCAGGATGGGTTGGTATTTTTACTGATATATCAGCGTTCTCGTTACCGTCAACCAACCATTTCAGCACTCCCACCGTGTATGCGAGTTTGTTTGTTTTTTCGGCGCGGCAGCGTGATGTTCCATTTTGTCTTTTGAGTGTCTCATGTTTAGAGACGAAAATAAAATAAACTCCGCTGATTTTTTTTTACAGCCGAAGCGCACAGCCGGGAGAAAAAAGCCGGGAAATTTCCGTCCGGACAAAAGTGTTAAAACTACTGATTGTAACCGCGTTGTAGGGTGTTTACTGGCAGAATTGGACCGGGTTGGGGTAGGCGGTCGACCACAATTGCCACCTGTTGCCCCGATCCCACCCTCAAGAGGGATGCGGCTAGGGTTGGGGGTTAGCGTTCGCGTGAGAGTTAGTTAGCATTAGGGTTAGCGTTGGGGTGAGGTTTAGCGTTAGGGTGAGCGTTAGCGTTGGGGTTAAGATTAGGGTCAGAGAAGCAAGTGACACATAACAAATAGCCCGGAACCCTCGATACACGTCTTGTATCGTTTTATAGTACGACGTCGACTCGTGCTCCGGCTCTGAGGAGGGTTGAAGTTATGCTTGGGATTGGTCGGGTGATGTGACTAATACAATAAACGAACAGCGCTGAACCCTAAATATCTACATGTGCATTTATATACGACCTCGATTCATGCCCCGGCATACGAACCAAAATAGCTAAATTGCAACTCACGCGTCACCTTCTGTAACAACTTTTTGTGCGGTACAGGTGGGGTCCTTCCTCAGCAAGGCGCCGGATGGGGAGGCCAAGGGCGCGGCTCAAGAAGTTTTGCGTCTTCTAGGGAATTTCTGAGCTCAGGCCGTGACTTAATATTTTTTGCGTATTCCAGGAAAATTCTGAGCTAAGGGCACGGCTCAAGAAGTTCGTCTTCTCAGAAATTTATGACGGCACCCTGGGGGAGGTTTTGTTTTCGCTTATGCCCTCAGTCAAGCAATGGGGGACTGATTTTGTTGATTGTGCGCATCGTTCAGGGCAGCAGAGAGAGATGCTACTGTACGTACATGGGAGGCTGCGGTTTGAACCCCTTGACAGGCCACCTCCCCTACACTGAAACCAGTACAATAAGGCCGAAAGAGGCCTCGACGCGCCCCCAAAGACTGGTCTGTTACAGTACGTAGCATTTGTTGTGGACAGAGAAGACCGAGCAAATTGTTTTTGCTGTCCAAACCACCGGAGGCGAGTCATGATGTTCGTGCGAAAGCAAAGACCGAACCAAGTGTTGCTTGTTGTCATAAAAGTAGTAGGAGGAGGCGGGTTGTATTGTTCGTGCCGAACATTTGTTGACTGCTCAACGCGCAATCGTCGGAGATCGACGGACCTTTTTTTCGTGTTGTTGTTGCTGCTGCTGCTCTCGAATTATGGGTTAGGGTTCATTTACGTATCTATATTGTACTATACTCGTATACTTCCGAATATCGAAAAAATTGTTTCAGCTCGCAGCCGTCACGTGTGGAATGGAGTGATTTACAGGGCGTTTCCTGATTCAGCGCGTAGAACACCGGACGGTCCTCGGGAAAGCGAGAAACGCGCGGCAGAGATGGTGGCGGTGGAACACGTGCCATGATAGCGGGGGGTAGGATGTAGTAGTCAATGTCATGCATGGCAGTAATCGTATGGCCACGGACCCTCGCATCCCTACAATGCCGAGACGAAAGATGCAAGTGCGATGCGCGTCGGGTCTTCACCGAACCAGGCAAAACATTGCTGCTTGCACCAAGCCCGAAGCGAAACGTGAGGTGGTGAGCGAGTCGCATGAGGGGAAAACTGCGGTCCTGCTGTGATACTAAGAACCGCTTGTGAGGCGTGACACTTCTTGGCCAAACGATTGCCTGATTGATGCTGCTCCTTAACTGAGGCGTTTCCCAACGTCACACTGGGAGTACCATTTGAGTTTACAGTATTTGTTGGTAAGTACCTTACGTAGGCCGCACGGGATTGTTCGCCGGGACAAGCGTACAACTTTTCTCCGAGTGAGATTTTGGGCGAGAGGTGTATGAAGAGCGCCTCAAGCAGAAATCCCCTGAAAAAGTTGATGTGCAACCCTACATTTGTCGTGCCCGCAGTTTCTCGATTGGTCCGTTTTTTTCATGTTTTTTTTATTCGCAGAAAAGGCTTGGTCGACCGTTGTCACCATCCGAGGTCGTGACGTCACTTTTCGGGACAATTTTTTTTTTTGGCAATTTCGCCGTAGATGATGTCACAAGATTGTTTGCGCAGGAGTTTTTGGCATGTTGAAATATACCTGGTAGGTATCGTGGGCATTGTTGTTTTTTTCCGCCGATTTTCTGTGGGCGCGATCTTTTTGAACGCTGTACAGTACAGTTTAGTACATTCGAGTTACTCCTCTTGAATGTTTAGTCGTACGACAGCCTTCGGATTTGGGTTTTGACGTTTCGATGAAAGTCTTGTTTTTGTTTCTTTCTCGGCGCTTCGTCTACGTCTCGGAGGGCTGGGACCAAGGTGTCGGATCACCTGTATGCATGTCCTGCACTGAAAGCGCCGTAGAGCGATGTTTGGTATCACCATGTCTGGAAACGGTTTTGGTGTTCATATTATCACCCGAAATATCTTACATTTCGGGACAGAATGGCTTTTGGCTCCCTTGCTGTATTATATTTGGTGGAAGATGGCTTCAAAACCAACTCTACCCTGCGCCCATTTTGCGATCGATCGCAAATGCGAGGTGGGGAGGGGAAGCGGCAGAGAGAGAGAGATTCAGGATCTCATATTGGCATGTTGCCCGAGTTATATTAAAGCTGTTTCACACCCGCCGGTTTTTTACTGGCCAGCTCCTTTGAAGTGGAACCTCCTGGATTTTTTTTTTTTTTGCTTTTATTTTTCCCTCCGACAATGTGTCGTACCACGTCCCAGTCCGACGCGGATCACATTTTTTGCTTGTAACCTCACAACTTGAAACAGTTCTGCATGATGAATGATGACCCAGAAACGAGTCTCACTCATGAGTTGGCGTTTTCGCCGAGGCGAATCCTTGCTCACTTACTACTGGTGTCGTGCACCGTATACTTGAACGGTACAGCACGTATATCTTTCGACGAAAAACGGTATACCGCGGAGATAGGAATCGGTGTATATCAGAAGGTTTGTGGCGCCTTGAGCTGATTGTCAGTGGCGGATTTCCTACTATCAACCGTCAACAGGCCTGAAAGAACACGGTACCACACCGTTTAAAGGCCTTCGTCGAGTCGGACGGACGCATTTGGACTTTCCGCCACTGGGGACCCCAGCAGTCTGGGGAATAGTACTCGCGAATACTTTCTTTGCCAACTTAGCCATCGTCTGTCAGAGTGGGCTAGTGTTATGGTACTGTCTTGAATTACCTCGAATCGGCAGGTAACTGCAGTAGTACCTCCTGGGTGCAGGTATTGGGAACGTTCTTGTAACACTTGGGAGGCATATCTTAGATGGGAAACCAGGGGGTTCCAGGGCAAGAGGCAATGAGCCCAACATTTAGTCGTCTTGCATTTTGTTGTGTTCTGAACGAAATCAAGCCGCCCTTCTTCTATCTCTGAGCAATCAACAAGCGCGATGAGGAACAACCAGAACCTGTCCAACAGGCAAACCTGGCAAGGGGTATTACTCTGTTTCCCATTCTGCATCATCTTCTCACAAGATCTAACATCTTGTGTTAAAGGTAATTTCCTTCGCATGGTACCCCCAATGCTGTCTCTGGAAGTGGTTGCGCAGGCTCTGACCCATTTTGGTGGACATAGCGATTAACATAGTTGGCTGTAGGAGTGGTAGGGGCAAAGTCATACCTGGTAAGCTGGAGGTAGCACGCGTCATTTAGATTTGGGGCACAGACTAGGGGTGACAAGACAAGCGAAAATGTGTCACAGGGTGCCTATGCCACCTCTAGAGTGGATACTTTGAACAGTCCGCGGGTAAGATGCCCAGTCGGCATTGGAAACCGCGCCAACAACAGCATCAAAATCGGTCGACTTGAAGCATACATACGCACGATTTAGTATTTCAGCTGTTTGTGTTCACACACCCCGCTCGAGCCCCACTTGTAGTAAAATACTGATATAATAGCATAACCTGGCATAGTTCGCTCTTTCGCGCAACACCGTACCAAAAAAAGCACGAACGGCCTAAAAAAAGGTGGCTCATGGCCACCAAACCCGATGGCAGACCTGTGGAAAAATGGTCGAAACCTGGTGCCATGGTTGGCTTGTTTAGACTCGTGCCATTCCGAAAAAGTGGGCACGAAAAAGAAGAAAGCATCAAACGCGTCAGGCCCTTAGAGTGGCCACACCAAAAAACAAATAAATACATTCGACGCTGTCATCCATATGCAAGCAATTTCTGACACACCGGTGGTTCTGAGTGAGGTGCAGCTCACCCTACATGCGACTCGCCCAACAACACCTCACCGTGCTTCGCGCTTGGTACAAGCAATGCCTCTGCCTGGTCGGGGAAATCCAACGCGGTCCGTCCAGGTATTGTAGGGAGGCGAGGGTCTGTGGCCATACGACTGCTGCCATGCATACTCTATGGCAATGAGTACACACCCCCAGGAAAAACAAGCTGCATACCAAACAAAGCATACAAAGCCATCGTTCACCTTTCAAAGAGGGCCAGACATGGTAGAACCAAATATACAGCCGAGCCGGGCCCAAGGTCGACGCGCCCCCCCTCCCCACGCGAAAGAGTCACGCTACCTCACCAACCAGTGCTCCAATGCAGCGCCAACGATGGTGTGCGTTGCCGTGCTGTTTCCCAGTGTACTACTGCTTGTAGTGCATATATTTAAGTTGGGAGGTCGTTCGACCAGATTACCAATTTAAATGTCAACTCACTCGTGGTCGCATGTCTCCTTCGAATTTGAATCTACTGACCTCGCACAAGTCTACTACTGCTGCTGCTGCTGCTGGTGCTGGTGCTGCTGCACGCCCGGCGCAGGCGGGGCAGGCGAGCTCGGCGAGGCACGTTGAGAAAGAAGCGGACTGAGAGATGGACCTCATCGGGAGAACTTGAAAAAAGCGCCCCAGAGAACCCCAGTACACACAGTAAAAACCGGGGAATTTATACACTGCAGTACCACTATAACACGAGTGCTTTAAATGTCATTGTAGAGCAGGGCAAGGGTTGCCCTGCTGTTCCCTAGGTGTTACCATTTGATAAAAGGTTGGACGGAGGTATGGAAATAAATTCTCTCGCGACTCGCGACATAGATATTTACTAGGTAGATTTTTACTTGTTGCATTTTTTGTCGTTTTCGTTTTTTGGCCAATTCTTAACGTTTTTCCTCGGTTTTGTCCTTTTCTGGTATTTTTCTAATTCGTGAGGTGTTTGTCCAGAAATATAAAATACGCTTGGATATTCGTATGAACACGTACGAAAAGACTCTGGGACCATGGGTAGGGGCCAAGAAATAAACATAGAAAAATATTATGCGTTTTCCTCGGGCGAGCTACAGTTCAGAACACTTAATAATAGTGGGGAAAGTAAGAAACAGGAACGCTGGTCCAGTCCGAACATCTTATTCGTGAAAGGTACGTTTTATACTGACTTACTGACTTCAGTATAACCGCTATCAAATTTCGTAGTTTCCTGTCATTTACTCTTACATTGGGCTCCTTTACCTGTGTGCTGGTAGAGGGCAAGATTTTGTTTTCAACGTTAAAAGTCGACTTCAAGTATTAGAGCATATCTGTTCGAGATAAAGTCCGTTTGCCAAACGGTTTTTCACGTTGGATTACCTAGTACTTTCCGGGTAGTCTGGCAGCGCCGGTATATTTGTTGCAGGTGGAGTGTTTTAACACGAAGTGCTTTTAATGTCATACCCTATATTCTGCACTGTCCATAAAACTACGGACACGAAGCGCCCTTCTCTACGGCCTGGTACGCATCTATTAGTAGCACCGTTTTTTTTTTTTCTGTCGACTACGCAATACTTGCGCATCATCATTACATCGATGGATGACATGTATAGTAGGTCTCAACAACATGACACGGATCATTATCGGCGGACAAAACAAGCGCAGTTGTGGTCCCCCTCCATGGTGTCGATATGCGCCAGCCATCGATCATCAATTACTAATACCAGCACCAGAATAATAGCGTCAACCGGCACTATCTATATACTCCGCACACTGCCGCAACTGGTCAATCCCATCCTTGTCACGCGACTTCGCCGGCACTACAGCGGACAGCCGGCACCATTCAACCGGCGCTATAGAGGGGCCACTACGACTACTACTGTTGTACCGTTACGTATTGATGAACAAGAACATGTTACGATGGTATCTACAGCTTAGTAGATACGTCGTGGCTTCGCGTCGTCGTCGGAAAACATCATCAATCACCCGCCGACTGACAACAAACAAAATAATATTGGAAGCCTACTGAAAGACATACATTCAGTTCGGTCGGTCGCAACGAAAAAACTGCGGCAAGCTGACTGCAGTATTATCATAATACTACTCCAGACATCCAGAAAAGACTACCAACAGCTAATTCATCATACTGACTATCAAGCTTTCCGGGAAAATCGGTGAACGGAAACGGCGTGTGTTTGGGGCGGTAACGATAGTCTACTATCATTGTATCATATGATACCAGTACTTTCCACTGCAAAAATTACCAGGTGCCGGGGAACCATGTACGTACCAGGTATTCGGCACTATTAGTAGTAGCACTACTAGTAGTAGCAGGGGGGGCCGGGGATCGAAAACGATACAATCCTATTTCCGAGACCCGGTATCAATCTTATTCCCGAGACCTGGTATGTAGCGGTAGTATATATTTAGCATGTGTTTGGTTCTAACAAAAACAACAAAACTGCTGTGCTCGAAGCACACGGCGCAATCGTCGAGAGAAAACAGAGGCAAGACTAGAACGATGGGGCTACATGGAACAAAAAAAAACGAAGGTTTGTGCCTGAACGACGAGCACAACATTCGGCATGGAAAAGGGATCAACGGGGGCCGTATAGCCTACCAGCAACACCCGCATAAATAAGGCAAACCCATCACCAGCTACAACCGCACACCAAGCCAATCGACAGTGACACACAATCCATCCCATCAACAACAACCAACCGCATGCATAACAAGGAGGTCATCAACAACCATGTATATCATGCAGCAGAAGAAGCTCATCAACAACGACCGCAAAAGGGCAGTTATTGTCAGAGAGTTTTTTTTTTTTTCCCTAGTATGTTTATTCGTGAAACAACTTCCAAATTTGTGAATTTTAACTTTCTTGGTGGTTCGCCCTCTGTTAAATTTTCACATATAAATTTGGAATATATTAAACACAACATGGAAATTACTTCACAACTATGGTTCTTGGAGACAAAAAACACTCCCGAGAACAACGGCCTTAAGAAGCCCATCGACAGAAACCGCACAAAAAGTCCCACTAATTAACCCCCATTCAGAACTGCACTCACATTCTTGCAGAAAAACTACTTGGGTTTCGTCTGTGGGGATTTTTTTTGCAGAAATAAAAGGGGCAAGCACAAACGCGCAATAGGACCATGCCATCAGCAATAGCTGCAGAGATGCATCAACAACAACCGCAACGTACCTAAGAAGTCCATCATTACTAGCAGCATCCGCACAACCCAGAAGCAACAGCGGCACGCCAACCTCACGGTCAGAAAAAAAAACCGCACAAACCCACTACTTGTAACATAAATAACGACAGAAGAAGCCCACAAGCACAGAGCTTGTATCTCTCTAGCATTGAAGAATCGGCCCGCACACTGGTTGTGCTAGATGTCGGCTTGCGGGCAGAAAGAACGATTCAGTGTGAAGAACACACAAAAGCAACAATCGCAACCGCTCGTATAAAAATACACGCGGTAACGATACACCCCCAGGAAACAAAGCCTCTTTGAGCCTGCAAAACTGCACATGTATACCTTTTCGCGTACGAAAAAAAGCACCAAGGCACCAGGTGCATGATGAATACTATTAATAACAACGACTCTAAAGCAAGCAGTGCGTACGTATCAGTTTTTCACGACAGCAGTACACCCATCGCAACCGGGCATGCGCGAAAAGGAAACAAGCCAACAAACATAATCCGCTCTGGTCGGAAAAAAAGCAAAGATGAACACGAGTACCCACCACTCCTTGCATTTCCGCCCAGAGTGCTACACTGGCACCTGGTACTTCGCAAATTGAGACAGATAGATCATCATCGATCCCCATTTAATGATCTATCTGTCGATACTTCGAGGCAGACACGCACATTCCTGATCCGTACAGTATGGTCTGCTGTTGTAGTTCAAAAATGCTTGCCGCGGGTGGAAGCCGTCTAACCTGCGCACCAACTATTTAGATTAGCGAACGTTTTTCTGAGTTGGATACTATTACAGACCCCCGCAGAACGACCTCACAACGGCAGGCTTGGGTTCATATCATCCAGATCGGGGTCTCTCTATCGCTCGTGTGTGGAATAGTCTCACGGCGCCCAGCGCGACCCCAAACTCTTGCTGTTCGCAGTCTCAAACGCGCTTCGATGTACCCAAACCCCAACAGCCCGGACCACCCTTTCGCAAAACATATCGAAAAAAAAAATGCACGCCACCGGGCAGGCACACCCAGCGCGTTGCCGAAACGCCCCACTCTCTTGTCCGAACCAACGCCACCACAACAATTACACACGTACGTTCTCTTTCGTTTTCCAGCCCCAGCCAGCTCGGGTGCCACCGATTTTTCCGCTAAAAGTGCCACCGGGTTTTCCACTTGATTTGCACTTCATGTGCCAACGGACTTTCCGCCAGGTTTTGCCACCGGGCTTGCCACCGGGCTTCCACGGGATGTGCAACCGGATGTGCCACATGGGTAGCCACCGGTTAACCGCCGGGTTAACCACCGGTTTTAAGCCACCACTTTTTCGTCACCAGTTTTTTAAGCTGCCAGTGTTTTTCCCACCAGTTTTTTGCCGCGGGGCTTTTTTGCACTGGTCACCATTTTTTTCCCCCACTGGATTATTGCCACCAAGTTCTGAGCCACCGTTTTTTTTGCACCGACCAGGTTCTTACTGTAGCCACGTTTTTTTTTCGCCACCGCCGGGTTTTTCAGCAGCCACCGGTTTTTACTAAGCCGCGTTTTTTCTTACGTATTGAACGTCACGGTTTTTTCTTCGTTCGCCACCAGGCTCTCCTTTTTTTACCACCACCCAGGGGTGACCACCACCGCCCCCCCGTAAAAAAAAAGCGTTGCTTCACATGATGGAACACACGTCCCTGTTTCGGGTTCGGAAGGAGTCGCCATCCAACGTTCTAGCGGAACGAGAGGTCTTCTTGGACTTCATCCACACCTCCGGCTTAACGTTGTCTACGGCGACGGCGAACGAATCCTCCTCGTCCCCCTCGACGGAGTCCATTCCTACTTCCGAGGCCACCAAATTGATCTGCAGAAGAAAAAAAAGAAGAAGATGAGGGGGGCGGGGGGGTAGTTAGACCTATGCCAATGGAAACGCCAAGTCCAAAAAAAATCTTTCAAAAATATTGCTTTAAAAAAACAGCCAAAAATATCCTCGTACCGCCGCTGTGGGAAAAAAGGGATTTTTTTTTTTTTTTTTTTCTTTTTTTTCTTTTGCTAACGGCTGCAGGCGGCGCAATTTTTTGTTTTTTCTCGTTGCAAATTGTCAACACGCTGATAATAATCAGCTCATGCGACGATAGACGCTCGATCTCGATATAGACTCAGCCCACGGCCAACCCGCTGGGTGCCGGGCAAGGCCAACGAGTATAGATGACGGCCTCGAAGATAGAAGGCGGATCCATGCTCTAGGGGGCGAGAGCCTGCCGGCGGCGTCCTACGGTATCCGCCCAAACCTGAAAAAAAGCCTGTTTTTTGCCATTCGAGACGGATCGAGAAATTTTGTCTTCTGTTTTGTGCACACCAGCGGCTAATTGTTTTTTTGTCGTACGCCTGGCCAGCGCCCGCCACACGTCACTGGCCATTGTGTGAAGAAGGTGACCCAAGGGTGGGTCGGAGCCCCTAACCAGCGCACTCCGTTCAGAATTTATGACGCAGTCGTTGGTTTTGTCGATCGATGGCTGTCGAGGACTCGGAATCTCGCCGCTTCGCACCAAACATCGGCCTGAGTTTTTTCTCAAGCAGATTTGCTTTTTTCGGGCTTTTCCAAAAGTCGGGAACTTTTTTTTTTTCTAAACGTGCACATAGGAAGCGTGTTCTATTTTTTTTTTGGCGGGTATCTTTGAAATTCAAACTTTTTATTGATACTTTCGCTTTCCCATTGGCATAGGTCTTAGATGGCAAGCAGTTGGCAGAAGGAAGGAGGGATGGAGGGGTGGGGGGGGGTACTCGATGGGGGTGGGAGGCCACGGTGTCGATCTGCAGAAAAATAAAAACAAAAATACGAAAACCAAGAAAAAGAAGGAGAAAAAAAACATGAACAAGAACAAGAACTGGACAAAAACAGGACGGAAACGGACATTCAGATTTTTGCAAAAAATTACTCTGCAAAACGCTACTGTTATAACCGTACTATGATACCGATATGAAGAACAAGTTGGAAGCGGACATCCGTCTTTTTTTAAATACACTCATACATAGTGTCTGAAAAATTACACTCATAGTCTGACAGATTACTCTCTCAAACATAGCCTGAAAAACGCTACTATTGCTGTATGTACTACGATCCAGATCTGAGCATTCGCATAAAACAGGATCAACCTGGATATCACTTTTAGAAAAATCACCATGATCGCCTGAAAAACGCTGATAACACGATACCGATCTGAACAGAAGCAAAAAAGCAGGATGAAAATGAACGACATGATCACTTTTTTTCAAGTTACCATAATAGTCTGAAAGACGCTACGTTTACACGTTGGGTGCCCGACTCTGTCCGGTAATAAAAGTACCATTTACATATTAATATTCAATCCAAACGCTCCTTTCATCGAGGGACAGAGTGGTAATAAACGAACCGACTTACAGGCAGCCAAGTCACAGCCTTAGAAACGAGGAATTATTGTGGGATATCGACCAATTTGTCGAAGCTGCCGCACCTGAGACATATCACGATCTATCTATCTGGTCTGTCTATACAGATAGATCATCTACTTCCTCACCTGCCATTGTGAGACTGTTCAGGATCTGCATATTAAGTTCAGATCCAACCCAGGAAACATATTCTAGGTCATGCAGGATATACGGCTCCACCGTCCGGCAACGTGAGCTAAATCATACAGATCACACAAATAATACAGATCAGGAATAGATCTATCTGCCTTCAAATATCCAGATCATCACGTAGGAGTGATATGTAGATGATCTGTAGATGGTCTATTTGTCCGAGCCAGTAGTGCTGTAAACACTGTCACGGAGGACCATAGTAAATAGGACCTACGTTATATACGAAAACCTATACATTTTCCTATTTTTACAAACACTACTGAGTCCTAATTACCATGGTCCCCCGTAATAGTGGTGTAGAGAGAAAAGCGGCTCACCTCAGGGTCGCACACGAGACACTGCCACCAAGATCTTCCCGTCCGCGTGTCGACCGCTTCGAAGGACACGCTAGCGCCCTCGAGCGAATGCCGGTGCTCCTGAAAACATCGCGACCCGCCCACCCACAGCAGAATAATAAATGCAAGAAAAAAGAAGAAGAAAAAGAAGAATAGACGGACGAAGGTGAGGGGGTTGAGCAAGAGAACACTCCCGAAGAGAAGCGAGGGACGAAATAAAACAGAAACAAGAGAGAGAGAGAGAGCGAGCGGGATAACCATGTCCAGGCATCAATCTATCACCTCCAGGATTTTCGCATCAATTAACCACTACATTACCCCAGTGTTTTTGCATCAATTAAGCAATCAATCGATCACTCCCAACATTCGTATAAATCAATCAATCAATCAATCAATCAATCAATCAATCGCTCCTAGAATGTAAGCATCAATCAATCCATCAATGGATCACCCTGTATGACCGCATCAATCAATAACTCCATCGATCCATCAATCACCCAAGATGTCTTCGTCAAATCGCACGGCATCATACTAACGCGTACGCACGGTCCGTGAACCAACACTCCACCCACAATGTTGCTAGGGTGCGCCTAGTAGGGTGGGTATATACTCTGGTATATACTCTGGGAGTACCCGGGTACCCACCCGAGTATGACCAAAACAATCAGCTGCCACACCCAGGTACTCCAGAGTATATACCAGGTTCGGTACCCGGGTACCCCAGAGTATATACCAGGTATATACCTATTATTAGTAGGGTACTAGTTATTCTATATACTCTGGGGATACCTTTGTAGCTGCCTCGTGTATGATTAATATCAGTATTCAGGTTCGGTACATGGGTATCCCAGGCTATACACGAAGTACGTACGTACCCTTGCAATCCTGGGGATGAATGAACAATGATTCTGGTTCACAAGGCACCGGGTACGTGATACACATCAACACGTCATGACAGGCGCACGCACTGCAGTGGAGTGACATTATGTCCTTGTCGAATTATATTCATCGTGAGATCCAAACCGCCACTCGCCTTCCTTCCCCCCTCCCTCCCTCCGTCTCTCTCCCTCCCCTCCCTCCCCGCCCTCCCTCCGTCTCTCTCTCTCTCTCTCTCTCTCTCTCTCTCTCTCTCTCTCTCTCTCTCTCTCTCTCTCTCTCTCTCTCTCTCTCTCTCTCTCTCTCTCTCTCTCTCCCTCATTTCCTCCCTTCCGGGTGCTACAGCCGATGGGGAGAAAAAAAAAAAAACTCCTCCCAGTTTCACCCCGTCACACCCCGCCCCCCCCTGCACCAACCATTTTCACCACCCATCACTCACGAACGGGGCGAATTTTCATTCCTAGAAACAGTAATACTCACTCAAACCCTTAAACTTTATACGTACTGAGAAAACAAAAACTCCACGCCGCTTTGAATCCAAGCAGTTTTTCCCCCCCGAGATCAGAGGGATCGGTCGGACGCTTGGCGAAAGGTTGTCTCCCACCTCCCGGCGACGATGCCGTGCACCAGGTAAATGTAACAACGCGTGATAGGAGAGCACAACACCCTCTCTGACGAAATTCCTGTCTGTCTTTTCTCGACAACTAAGGGAGCGTGCCAAACGCAGAGCGATGCGTGCGGCTGAGGAAAGGTCTCGACGAGATTAATTTTTCCAGAGGCATCATCGTCATCGCGTGTGCCTCCCTCAACCCTCTCAGGACCGCGGTCCCGTTTCGGGGGGATAAAACTACTTCCAATTTAGAGCGGTTTGTCTCAAAAACGGGAACGTAGTTCTGAAAGGGTCTTGAGGCATGCTTTTGAGAAAATCGACTCCGAAAATCGTCCCAGGGGTGTGTTATCTAGCGTGTTACGTACACCCTAGGCATGGGCCGGCGGCTAATTTACGGAGAGGGCCTCCGAAAATGCGAGTGCCGTCATCGTTTACCACCGTCCTCCCATCTTGGGGGACGAGAGCACCTGGAATAAGACTAGCATTGAGGAGCTTTTTAGGAGTTCTACGAGGGGTAAGAAGGCATCTCATTCGGTCGAGCCGAAGGGGTCAGTTGGTTTCGGAAAACGAAGCCGGAAGGTGGCGAGGGAACAAACGCCCCTGACGAAAAAACACGAAAGAAAAAAACGCTCTCTGCTCGACTCCCTCCCGTGAATGAGAAACAAACCGTCAAAAACTCCAAGCGTGTGTCAAGTAGGGTACTCAAGTATACTTTGAAGTGCGTATGTAGTGTATACTCTACGGTACGTGGGAACGAAATCTGGTTGTTTGAGTCATGCTCGGGTAGGTGCCCGGTTACCCACAGAGTATATACTCGGGTACCCCCCAGAGCACATACCCGGGTACCTTCAGAGTATCTACTCGGGTACCCTGAGAGTGTATACCCGTGTACCCTCAGAGTATATACCCGGGTACCTTTAGAGTATATACTCGGGTACGCTGAGAGTGTATACCCTCAGAGTATATACCCGGGTACCCCCAGAGTATATACGAAGTACGCCGAAACACATCCTGAAATAATTCCCATATTCCAGCTAGTTTCCGCATAGGAGATGCCGGAAGCCCGCAAAGCCCTTAAAACTGAAAAAAAAAAACGCTCCCTGCTCGACTGAATCCCCTGCGTGGATGGAAATCAAAACTTAAAAAACTCCCATATTCCAGCGACGGCAGAGTTGCATGGCACAGCAACACGACTGCCCATTCCAGCGAGTTGGATCTGCAATGGCACAAAGCTACAGCAAGTATATGAATCTCCACCCTGTCCGAAAATGCAAGGACCGTTCGGGTAATACAAAACATTACCCGAACTGCTGTGCCAGGTACCAGGTATACCAGGTACCAGAAACCTGGGACCTGGTAGGTTTAAACTTGATAACTTAATACCAATCAAAATATCTGCCGAGAGGGAGCTTCCCCTGCTAAACATATACCAGGTACGAAGTACCAGGCAGGCACCGTCGACAAAATAGTTGCTTTCACGCAAACATACACATCGGGCAGATACCCATCTATACCCAAAACCTGCCGCTCTGAGACATTGCGCAGGATCCGTGCATGTACAGATCCAACCCAGGAAACATGTCCTAGAACTTGCAGGGTTAGACGGCTCCCACCCGACAACATGATCTAGATCATACAGATCATACAGATCAACTCTGTCCAGGGCGTGAAGCACTGTACCAGGTACCTCTGTTCTGGTCGTGAATGTAAGAAGGTTTCATACCAGGTATGCCGCACGAAACACGTCTCAATACCCCTCACATTTACGATCAGACTGGCACATGGTACGCGGGTACACGTAAAAACTCCAAAAAGCAAAACACACAAAACAAACGTCTCGCGGCAACAACGATATCCCTAATCTTTACTATCAGACGGGTACATGATACGTATACGCAGAACTTTGCAACGTCCCCTGCCAAAAAGAAGCCTTCCTTTGGAATACGTCTCAAACCCAAAAAACAAGAACAAAAAAACACGGACAAAAAAAAAGAACGGACGTCGCGTTGGACGAAGGTCTCAAACGCGGGACCTTAAGCCGTTCGGTACTGAAAAACCACAGCCCACACTAAATTCAAGTAGACAGTCTCCCCTAAAAAGTGGGTACAAGCGCTAAGGTTTTGCTAGCCCTTAAGGGGCTACCTGCCATCGTACTACAAGGTACGATACCCATACGTCTAAATCTAAAAGGACAGCAGGCACCAAAAAAAAAATCAGCAATAAAAAACATCTACTGCTTGTTCAACCGAGGCCATCGAAAAAAAAACGCGTTCAACCAGCTTAAAAGAAAGAACACGAGACTATACTACGGTGTTTTCATTTCGTTTCGACGGTCAAAAAAAGCGACAACGATTTTCTTTTTCTTCTTCAGTTTTCCAGTCGTGTGCTCGTGCTTCAAAACATACAACGCACATACAAACGCCACACTTTGTCACACTCTTTTTTCCCGGAAACTAAACGCAAGAACCGCTTGGGTATTTTCTCTGTCCCGAAACGCAAAAACGGTGGTTCTGGCAATCATGTTATGTAATACCCAAAACGGTCCTTGCATTTTTGCCCCAGCCAGCTGCTACAAAAACAGTAGCCGGGTTGATTCAAACCACAGAGACTGATCGCGGCTGGCTGCTGTGCGCGATGTTCCCAGCAGCAAATAGCAGTATTCTAAATACCCGCCGCAAGATCCATATCGACACAGGCAACCCGGAGATGTACCCCGGATGCCCCCTAACTACTCCAGACTGCAGGCCACATACCAGATATACTTGTAGGAAGGTATGCATTACCGCCAGGGACTCTTACATCAAACATCGTTATCCTGGATGCGCTAGAAAGAAAAGAAAACGGCTACTGTTGGGGAACCAAGTCAAAATGCAATACAGCAATACAGCACGCTATTTATCACGCACCAACCAAGGGTCGTATCGCAGCCAAACACGCGCGATTTTAGGTCGCATACGTATTACCAGTACATGCTCATAACATCGGCGGTGTATAGTCTTCCGATAAATAGCGTGGTCCTCGATGCACTTGAGAAACAATTCCACAATTTTTACGTGTTGGGACAAAAAAAAAAAAAATCGACCAATATGGTGAACAGAGTAAAAAAGCCAACATGCAACCGGCGTCTATCACACGCAGCAAGGGTCGTATCGTGGGGATATTAATAGTAGGTAGCAAAAAAACACAAAAAACACACCATTCCAGTACGGCAGTTACACGTATGTACCACGACAAAAAAAAAAAAAAAACTCCAAAATAATCACCACAGGTGTCTTCACGTCTTCTTCACTGATACGGTAGCTACACGGCTTGCAACATGCAAAGGTCTCACGAACACACGATCCCACCACCGCAGGAATGCGCACCCGGTTACGTACCAGTTTTTCAGAAACATGTTCGACTCGCATCACACAATACGTTCCCACTGCAGCTGCTTGAGGTAGGCACATCAGTTGCCACATCAAGCTACATATATGCCAGGTACCAGATACGTCTATTAATAATATGCACCACTCCAGCCGGAAATACGAGGAGCGTTCAACCCTTCTAGGAGACATACTGCAGCACTCCCGATTGGGGACAAACCAGTCAAACTTTTGAGAAATTTTATCCCGACAACGAGTCTGGTTGCAGTTTGCCTTATAGGGTAAAAAGGGTTAAAACTCATTGTTATGAAAACCAAACGGTCCTCACATAACCGTCCAGAGCGGTGTATATACCTGCTCTTCTCTTACCTCTTACTTCCCACCCCCCATTCTCTTTTTATACCTGTCCGATCAAAACAGTCGCCTCTGCACACCTCGCTTCCTTACATACCCCACCCATACCCCCCTTGCCTCGTGGCACGCTACGTAGCGCCACCTGGAAAACCCTTAGGTTCGAGTACGTACCCCACAACTACAACAAAAAGGACAACAACACACACAGCAGAAAACACGAAAAACAGACACGCGCGCGAACGAAGTTGTCACGCGGTTTACAATGTCGAGCATCTACCGGTTATTGTCGAGAGCTCACTGACTCACTCACGGCTCACGTATTTATAGCAACACATGCATTTCAATATGAACGAAACAAGACAAAACAAAAACACACATTAGACACGCAAAAAAGAACACACACAGTGTCATCACCAGTCGCGATCCTGCTCCCCCAACCCCCTCTCCCCGCCGCCACCACCGTGTCCCCCCTCGCGGCAAGTATTCGCGTTGAAAACATTCAAAAAGCCCCACAAACAACGCGGCACAAACAGAGCAACATCGCTGCAGTGATCCACACTAGCAGCATCATCATCGCTCTCCTCTTCCACCGCCCGTTCCCCCCGCCCCCCCCCCGGCCCCCCCACCACCAACCCCCCCCCCTCCCGCCCCCCCCGTTCGCCCCCCCTACACCTCCCCCCAGCACCGCCGCGCCTTGCCTCAGCCGCGCGGAGAACCCGGGCTCTCTCCTCCTCGAACTTGCGCGCGTCCGCGACCGCCTTCGCCACCGCGCTGGCCTGCCGCTCCATCGCCGCAGCCTCCGCCTTCTTCGCGTCCTCCTCCCTCTCCTTTTGCGCGGCCTCGAACTTCTCCTTCCACCCCCGCGCTTCGCGCTCCCCGGTCTCTCTCGCCTCCGCCGCCCTCCCCGCGCTCTCCGCAGCCTCGCGCAGTAACCGTGCCTCCCTCTCCCCCCTCTCAAGCGCCTGTTGCTTCTCCAGCGCTTCCTGCACGGCCCTCGCCTTGGCGTCCTCGTGCGCCCTCTCCGCGGCCTCCTCCCCGGCCTCCTGCAGCTTAGACCTGAGTACCCGTGCTTCCTCCTCGAGCGCAGCGCGGGCGGCGATCGACCTCCCCTCCTCCTCCTGCCTCTTTCTGGCCCCCTCTTCCGCTTGCGCCCGCGCATCTTCCTCAGCTTTCAAGAACGCGGCGCGCTCCCCAGCTGCGACTTCCTCCGCCCTCGCCGCGTCTGCCCTCAGAGCCTCCTCCTTAGCCTTCGCCTCTTGCTCCGAGACGGCGACAAGGCGCAGCGCTTCCTCCGCCCGCCGCGTGGCTTCGGCCGCCTTCAGCTCCGCCGCCTCGCGCGCGGCGGCCTCCCGGTTCACCCGGGCTGCAGCTTCGACCGCGGCAGCCTCGGCAGCCGCCGCGGCCCTCTCCTCGGCCTCTTCCCTTGCCTTCGCGATCGCCGCGTCTTTTTCGAGAGTGTCTACGATGAACCTCAGCACGCCTTCCACCTCCAGCTGGGCGCGGGCGGCCTCCACTCGCTCGGCGCGGGCCGTGGCCTCCGCGGCCTTACGCTCCGCGTCTTCCCGGGCCTGGGCGACGGCCCAGTTCTTCTCCGCCTCGCCTGCAAGCCAGCGCAGGCACTCGCCGACCTCCTGCCTGGCCGCTTCGGATTCCAGGTGCTGGCGATCGACCTTTTCATAGTCGTTTTTCGTTTTCGAAACATTGGGTTTCAAAATGTTTAGGTTTCAGGTTTCCGCCGTGCACATTTATCATCGTCGCCGTTTTTTTTTTCCGAAAATGTTGCGGCGGTGTGGGGCACACAGATGACACGTGACGGGAGGGGCGGCGACGGAAGCAGCAACAGCCGCAGCACCACCACAAGGTAGAGGTAGAAGGAAGAAGGGGTAGGAGGAGGAAGAGGTAGGAGGAGGAAGAGGTAGGAGGAGGAAGAGGTAGGAGGAGGAGGAGGAGGAGGAGGAGGTAGGAGGAGGAAGGTTGGGCAAACACTCCTCGTGGCCAGTGGCAGCTCGAAAAAAATAATCTCACGTAACTCTTAACACTAATCTCACGCAACTCTCAGCAGTGATTTCAGGAGCGAGGGAAGGCCACGGCCGCCACAAGTAGCAGTCGGGGCACCAAGAGCTTACATCCAGCAACATCTACATTCTACCACATGCACACAATCCAAGCCGCAAAACCAAAGCAAACCAAAACAAACCAAAACTGGATGCCTGCTCTGACGAACAACATCAGTCTACGCATAACGAATACACCGCCTTTCAGCCGAGGCGGGAATGAGCACAACGCGTATCTGGCTGTCGCGCGCGCAAAACACACACAAACAAACGAGTGAGCAAGCGAGCAAACCAACCAACCAACGCGAGCCAGCAAACCAAGCTGGCAAACCAAGCGAGAAAATTAAGCGAGAGCACATATCCGTGCATCGTGTATTGTGTACCTCGGCTTCCTCGTCCTCCCGCAGAGTCTTGAGACTCAACGCCTTCAGAGACTCCTGGCGGAAACAGAGATAAAGCACGCATACGTACATATTCAACCGGGTCAAAAAAAGAAAAAAAAAAAAAAAAGCGGGAGTGGCGTTTCGCGCGTCGTTTACAGGCTAAAAACGGGGAGCGAGGGCGACAGCAGCCAGCCGGCCGACCGGTCAATCGACCGAACGACCAACAGACAAACAGACTGACCACCCGATCGATACAGAGACTGACCGACCAAACGGACATAACGGTCGACCGACCAACCAACCAACCGAACAACGGACATACCGACCGAACAGCCAACCGATGTATATAGACTGACCAAACCCACGGGCACATCGACCGACCGACTGACCAACTAACCAAATCACAGACTGACCAACCGATCGACAGCCCGATCTCCCGACATACGTACAGACTGACTGACCGACCGACCGACCGACAAACCAATCGATCGATATACCGACATCCAAACAGGCTGACCGATCGACCGACAGACCAAGCGACTAACGAACCAGCCATCAGCATGCACACTGACTAACCGACGTACATGTAGATGGATTGACCGGCAGACCCATAGATCGACCAACCCGCAGACCGACCAACCAACGGCCAGGAAGACCGACCAACCGAAAAACGAGCTGGCCAGCCAATCAACATTCAGACCATCCAAACAACGGACGTTCGGACAGACTGACATACCGGCCGGTCGACCACCCACCCAAACACCCAAACCGGGAAGCCAAACAACCGCCAAATCAACCAATCAACCGATTCACTACAGCATTCACAGATCACCATTCTATACACAGCCCAACGCACCAGCTGCTCAGAACTACATACCGTCTTCTCAACAACAGCGTCAAGTTAGGGAGGGAGGAGGCAGCCATCTGCGCCCCCCGTTTGGTCGGGAAGCCTTGGCCTTTTGTGATGTCCTGACGCAGCTGAATGGTGCGGTTTCGAGGTTCAGGGCTGCCGTGGGCGCCGACAGACACCTTCACCCTGCCTACCTACCAGCGGGGCGTTTTGGATGGAGTAGATGCTTCCCCAAGCCCGCGCATGCTCGTGGACACGCGAAATCAGGTTTCTAGGAGATAAAATGTGCCCTGTACAGGTGTATAGATGCGTGCTTTCTGGTCGGCGTGTGAAATCAGGTTTAGACAGAAAAAAAGACCAGCAGAGCTCACCACGTATTCGGGCAAACCGGTTGGCACACACTGACTTGCTGTGTGCGAGACAAAGGGGACTACGCAATGGTTGATTGGGTCTGATTGGCTCAGCCTTGGGGTTAGGGTTCATAGGGTTGGTTAAAATTCGTCTCGTAAACAGAGACCCTCAACCATTATCTCGAGTAGGTGCTGAAAGCTACAAGCTACCCTCGATAAGACACCCACCGACCCACCCACCCACCCATCCACCAACCGTCAGCTACAAGTAGGTTTCCGAAGAGTTGGGAGCAACACGTTTGAAGGAAATGCTTGAATGTGTTTTATTCACACCTCGGAGAGATCATGACCTTCTGCAGATCATCCTCAATGCTATTTCACGACACTACTGCTGTAGGTCTACTGGTATACACTGGTACCCTAGCGCACCTGTTTTTTTATAGCGTACGTACTGCACATCGTACTACAGCAATAGTACATACAAATCTGGACACCCCGATACTCCCCATGTTCCCTACATGCACATACCGACACACACAACCACAGTAGATATCTACACATGTTTATACCTGGTACGGAACAATCGTACAGTTGAGTTACACCGCAGTAGACACAGCGGTGACACCTACGAGTGCCAAGGTAAGGTACATGAGTAGCTTCGTGACGAAATCCCAGATATTTCCAAGAAATCGCGAAATCTTGTGAAGGTAAAACCAATACGAAGAAAAACAAAGACACAAAAACGAAGCTGTGCGATCGAGAATTCACTCAATAGATAGAGACATATAGATATATATGCCAAGTATACCCGAGATACCTGCAGCACACTCGTACAACAGCAGTCCAGGTATGCCCAAGTATAATTTACGTAGCAGTAACTAAGGCAGCATCATTAGCATGTACTACTCATATTGTTACGAGCTGATGTACAGGAGTACGTACATGTAACCGGCACCTGGTATTACGGAGGACCTTGAGTAAACAGGACCTACCATACACACACAAAAACTATATATTTACCTATTTTTACTAACAATATTTGGTCCTATATACTATGGTCCCCCGCAATATGTATTTACGTACATGTATACCAGCATGTTCAGCATGATTTGCACCAGATACACACTTCGAAGTACCAGCACGTAAATACCTGGTTCCAGGTATATCAGTATAAACTGCATGTGCCAGTTTGCCCGTATCACACTAAATGCATGTATTAGACGTGATCACTGCTGACTGCATGTCCAGGGTAGCAGGGTAGACGTGATTGTTTCCTGCGAAAAGTTGACCCCTGAATATATTCATCACCTTGCTTCAGAACTGAGGACCGTTTATTGGTAGTACATGTTAATCGTATAAAACACAGTACACCGAGTGGTATTGGGCGTTTTACTCGCATGGAGGCGTTTCCTGTCGCATAGCCACAATATGCCACAAAAGCAACTCACTACTACAACTATCTCGAAAGCAAGCACTTCACTTGGCACAAAAGAACACGAGTACGTATCTGGCACACATCAGTATTATTATGTCACTACAATTTTCGTAGCAATTTATACAGACCATCGATTCCTACTTGATATCCTGTAGATTTCAGGGCGGATAGATAGATTCCTGACCTGTATGATCTATTAATAGCTCATGTGGCGGGAGCGGTGTAATCAATGTGCATCAACTAGCACATATTTCCTGGGATAGGTCCGCACTTCGTACACAGATCCTGCACAACATGTCGTAAACGGCAGCTTTGGATCTATCTGATCTATCTGATCTATCTGATCTATCTCATCTGTCCGGCGTGTGAAGAATGTTCTCACTGATTCCAAGTATTGTCTCTCTGAAACGACGGTTACATAAACATTTGTTAAGTAGGTACGTGAAAAAACCAACAGAACAACAGTCCGAACTACAACTGAAAACAACAACAAAAACTGACACACTAAAAAAAAACAAAAACTATCTCAGTAACAGTATTCGATTTTGAAAAAAAAAAAAAACACGTATGAGACGTAACCCCCCCCCCGGGAAGATGCAATACCTTAGCCGCGGCCTCAGACCAGTCCTTCGGCACCGTGAACGAACGCCTCTTCTTTGGCCCGTTCAAAGCTTCCACGGGATCCTGACGACAGAGAAAAAGGCAACGGCGGCGACAGGAGGGCAACAACACCGCCAACATCAGAAACAACAACAACAGGAATAACAATAAGAGCAAGAAAAAAAAAAAACACGAAGGACAGCAAGGACAACAAGATCAAAAACAAGAAAGACAAGACAAGACACGACACGACAGGACACCGCAACACACCGACACTACACGCAACGATAGACGAAAGAAACGCACGTCATCACGTTATCGCTCCTCCGCAATTTCAACGGAACTCTCGTCATTTCTCCGCGTGAACCCCCCCCCCCGCGCGCGCACATGCTGGGGGTGTCTCTATCAGGAGTAGGAACCGTACTCCGTCTCGAAAGGCATGCGTGGTCAACGGTCAAAGGACTAGGGAAAGCAACAAATGAGTACGCCCCCCCCCCGCCCCGCCCTCCTCTCTCACCAAGCCAATGTTAGCCGCGGTGTCCAGCAACTCTTCCTCTGACGTCTGCTTCCTCAGCTCCGGGCTTTCGGGAGGGCTCCCCATCCCCCCCACCCCCTCCCCTTCTTCCCCTTCGTCTTCTTCTCGTTCAGACCCGACGGCGCCGGCTGGAGACCCACCAAGCTACCCCCGCCAGGCCTAGTGACCGAGGCCCGTCTTTGGGGGATGTCCACCAATATCGGCTCCGGTCCCTCTCCATGAGGTACGGATCGTTGCAGCGCTGTCAACGAGTCGGCCCTAGTTTTCGTCGCGCAATAGGCATAAACAATGACAGCCGGCCGCCGATGCGGTGAAAAGTCAACTACAGTAGTGGTAAGCATATTCATAACTAAAGCTCTGTCGGACGATGGCCGGACAAAAAAACAAGAAACAGATCGGCAAATGTACATGCTTCGTTTCAATCGTACACATGTGATTTGTGGCCCTACGCAGTGTATACCACCGCGCGTGCAAGCACGTACCCCCTCTATTATACCCCCCCCCCCCGGTCATACGACTACGGTCATTCATGATATCGAGTACACCCCCCCGCCCCCGCCTCTCATCTCACCCCCCCCTCCCCGTAATGAGCGCCCCAATGTTAGAGGTGTCTCTACTACGAGTACGAACGGTGCTCCGTGTCGAAAGGAATGCGTGGTCAATGGCCAAATGACTAAGGCAAGCAACAAAAGAGTACGCCCCCCCCCCCCCCCCCCCCTACTCCAACCCCCACCCCCCACCCCCCCCCCCCCCCTCCCTCCCTATCTCCAGTCCCCCCTCCCTCCCTCACTCCCTCACCTCGCAGGCGACTGCCAGATAACGGGAGCGGCCAATATCCTGGGTGAGCTGCCGGTGACGGACCTCCGCCTCATCGGCTCGTCCACCCGAACGACTCCAGGGGATGGTGGGTGATGAACCCCGTCTTTTCCCGCCTCCGCGATCAAGCCCAACGACGGTATTCCCCCGGATAACACCTGAGCGAACCATACCAGACGCACAACCACAAAAACCCCGGAAGAGAACCCACAAAACATACAGCAGTAAGACCAAAGCTTTTACCGATGTTTGAAAAGAGCATAAAAAACACCTCCTCGGCTGTTGAGATTGGAAATAACTCTTCCTCACACCCCAAAATTTGCAAGCTTGGCGTGATACCTCCACCACAACGTGCTACGCGTAGCGAAGAAAACACACAGGTACACCATCAACAGGCCTACTGGGCGAACCACGAACCACGCGCCATGAGCCACGAAACGCAAACCACAAAACGAGAACCACTCCGAGGAAAAACTTTGCCGGCATGATATCGATAGTGCATACATACACAGTAGCAATATCGGTAGATATATTAATAGATCTGAGCGAACCACAAGTCGCAAATCCCACCAAACACGAACCACGAAACAAAAAACACTTACAGTAGCACGGGGGACCATAGTTACTAGGACCTATGGTTTACATGAAAAACCTATATATATATATATATTCACCTATTTTTACTATTAATAACATTATTTGGTCCTATTTACTATGGTCCCCCCCGTAAAAAGACACGTATGCTTGCTTGTTCAAAAATGAAACTCAGCGGAAAACGCTCGCCGTTATAGAGCATACGCATGCAGAAGAGACCTCCCCGCGAACCGCGAAGACTACTTGTACAATAAAGATAATTACACCTATGAAATCGTTCGTGCTTCCGTTGTGAGCACCCGTCAGCATTTTGTTTTTTGTAGACGTGAAATTGAGCCGTTTTGCGCGATACCTTCAATGATGAGGGGGGCACCGCCTCGCTGGCGGGCGCGCAACTCCCTCATCATGCTCGCCGACCCCTGTATATATGCTCAGCCCACTCTGCCAAGGGTGGCCTCGGCCATGCTCTATAAATAGCCGCGTCTCACGAGCGTGGATGACACACATACATCATATACAGCAGTAGCATACAAGTGTTTGTTGGCCCTCTTTTGGAACCCCTCCGCAACAATGGTTGGTAACTCTGGCGGTGGTGTTATCAACCATTGAACCGTCCACTACGACCACCGCGAGCGTCCCCGCCGCAGTAGGAGGGAGGGAGGGAGGGGATCGTGTTGCGGCCGAGCCGTGCCGGCACGGGGCACTCTCCTTGCACTGCAACTCTACCGCTCGCAACTGCGCTGGTATAACAGGACACCAATTTTGTTCGTCACCCCTCAACTGCTCTAGTATAACAGGACACCAATTTTGTTCGTCACCCCTCAATTCACGCGGCGGTCGTTGCCGCAATCGTCACTTTTCACCTTCACTTTTCCCCCCTCTTACTCAAGAGGGTTATAATATACCAGGTATGTATATGTAACCCCTGACAATATTCGTCCAAAACCTTTTGGTGCCTCGACTACAGTATATAGGCGAACGGCAACGACACACGACGTGGAAAAAATACAGCACCGGCCGCAACCAAGCAGCAGCAGCACGGGTTGCTGATTTCGAAAGGCCTTCCTTCTTGTTGGAAACCCCGGAGGCACCTGTTTGTGAAAGGATGACTCCAGCTGCGCGAGGGAGTCGTTGCGGTCGAGCTCTGGCGGGGTCCTTGGGGCCCCGTCGAGAGTCATTTCGGGAATCTCCCCCGTATCGACTTGTAATTGAAAAGAGCTCCGGAGCTCAGCCAGAGAGTCTTCTCGGCTGACGCCCTGCTTGTATGCGGCGGCGGGGGGGGGGGGGGGGGGGGGGGGGGGGGGGGGGGGGGGTACTCGATATCATGCATGGCCGTAGTCGTATGAGGGGGATAATACGGAGGAGATGGAGCGGGAGGTGGAGGGGGAGGAGGTGGATGAGGGGGGGGGGGGGCGTACTCGTGTCATGCATGAGGGGGGTGTACTCGACAGGAGAGACGTAGGACGTGGATGGGCAGAGGGGGGGGAGGTGTACTCGATAGGAGAGATGTACTCGATCTCACGCATGGTCGTAGTCGTATGACCATAGACCCTCGCATCCCTACAATGCCGGGACGGAGCATGTCGGGTTTTCACCGACCAGGCAGACATTGCTTGCACCATGCGCGAAGCGCCGTCAAGTGTCCGGCGAGTCGCATGAGGGGGGGGGGGGAAGAGGAGAAGACGCCTCCGCGGCAAAAAACGCATCTTCACAGCAAAACAAAACTCCATCAAAGAATGTCCCGACAGCTATTGACGCCCCCCGTGGCAAATACAATGCCTCACCTCCGGTCCTCCCGAGCCTTCCTGCTCCTTCGCCGCTGCAGCGACCTTCAAGAACAAGAAACGAAAAGCGGAAGATTGAACGAGGAAGTCTGGCGTTTGCGGAGCGCAACATATTGAATCCAACCAACACTCCTTGTGCACCGGTAGGAGGCATGTGTGGTTCAGGGGACACATGTGGGACAGAAAGCGAGTATTCTTTCGCCATTTTTTTTTTCGTCTCATTTATTTTGTTCGCCCTTTGATTGTCTCTCCCTCATACTACTGTAAAACTATTACGGGGGACCACAGTAAATGAGACCAAATATTGTTAGAAAAAATAGGTAAATATATAGGTTTTTATGTATACCATAGGTCCTATTAACTATGGACCCCCGTAATAACGCATAGTCGTAACCAAGATCCGGGGTCACACAGCATAGGCTCTTCTCCCCTTCTCCCCCCAACGATCTGTGCTTTGCATCTTTTTATCGCGAAAATGCTCGAGTCCTTTCTTCCGCCGTCGACTGGCATCGAATTGTTGACCAGGGTTGAACTCGCAGTATCATTATCAGGAGGACACACGACGACGGGTACATGCTACAGTAGAGAGAGAGACAAACGGCAGAGCACAGAGAGCTGCTTTGGTAACCGACTGACCACACTACCAACTCGACTGCTGCTGTCAGGACTGAGGCCGACGGCTTTGTTGGGCCTACCAGGTGCATACCACTCCGTCCGAAAAAATAAGTGCCGCTTCAATATTATGCCCATTCTCATCGGAGAGCATTTTTTACAGGACTTCTCAAGTTTGGAAACCATTGGACATATGTATCAAGAAAGGGAAGCGTTCTGTCACAATTCGTGAAATTCTTCAGAAGCAAAAAAAATCAGGAAAGTTACATTTCACACATTTGGAAAAAAAAAATGGAACGTATGGCAATAAAAAAAAGCTCTCCGATAAGAACGGCCTCTTTTTTATTAATGAGTAAGTGCAGTTCTAATATTGGTATCAAGTGAAAAGGTAATTTTTTTTGTATGTGGAGCTTAAGTGACGAGCGTCGGACACTTAAAACCCCCTCTCTCTGCCATAATAGCAGCGTAGCAGCACTTTTAGGCCGACACATCTCTTGGCTGACGGGTGGGGGGGGGGGGGGGGGGGCTCCCAAAATGACCAAATTAAGTGCCCACTACAAAACCAATCGAATCCAATTTCTGCGTTTGACAATTCTTAATTCGTTCGTTCGAACACGTCATGAAACCGTTCATTGGGTTAGGCCTACATGTCTTCTCCCGAAGGCGGTCCTTTGTGTGAGAGGTGGTCTATGGAATGGACCTCTGCAAGCACGGTACTATAACTTGAAAAAAGTGTCGGTGCCACCTACCCCAACCATAGCTACCTACCCCTATATACCCCTACCCGAGCACGCCTCCTCCTGCCCACAAAAATATCAAGGCCCGTGGGCACTTAGGGGTATTCGTCATATATACGTAGTCCGCGCGATTGAAAGTATCGCACACAGCTTGCAAACATTGGTTTCGACTAAATCCTCGATCTCAGAGCTGTTGTTTTTTAAGTTTATAAATATGGGAACCGGGCTGTGTCATACCAGTAGTTTTCTTTGTCCTTTGGTCTCAAGGCAGGCACTGGTGCATTCGAGGGACTATATCATACCAGTAGTCCCTTTGGTCTTCGGCAGGCACTGATACACTTCATGGGAGAGTATCATATCAGGTGCAGTACTGGAATTTTTTTGAGGGACGGCATCACACCAGTAGTCCCTTCGGTCTTTGCCAGGCACCGGTATATTTTTGTTTCATAAAAAACAGAAATATAAAAGACCCGTCAGCTGTGAGATCAAGGACTTACTCGAAACTCATATTTGCAAGCTCGGTGGGACAGCAGTATCATACCAGTAGTCCCTTCGGCCTTGGGGAGGTACTGCTGTGCATGGTAGTAGCTGTATGGTACACCGGCATGTCATACGATATATCGTCTTGAGGTAGGTGAGGTTTTGATGCGGAGACACACCGAGGAGGCATGTTGTGTGCAATATCCAAACTCGACACCACTACGATGTATCTTTAGACTGGAAGGGCCAACAGTGAAGCACGCTTGTTGTAAGGCTTACTCTCAGCTACTGCCGCAGGTATTGTTCGTGCATGGTGCAACACAGGAGTGCCCCGGCACCAGTTTCACGCATTTTAGCTCAGTTGGCCATTTACCTTATGTACCGTGCAACACTAAAGATAGCACGGACTTCCCATCATATTTTCTCTCGACAACGAAGAAATTTCAAAACGTCGAGAGATGGGTCTATGGCAACATCTCGGCTATAGACCTTTCCGAAGCCACCATTGCACACCTTGCACAGATCATGCACAGATCATGTACAGATCATCTACAGATCATCTACAGATAATTCCCAAAGTTCATCATCTGGATATTTCAAGGCAAATCTATTCACGACCTTGCCTGATCTACTTTAAAGTAGTAGCTCATGTTGCCGGGTGGAACCCGTCAAACCTGCACGACCTAGCACGCATTTCCTGGGTTGGACCTGTACTGCTGTACAGATCCTGCACAACCCTTTCACCACGGCAGGTCAGCAAACAGATAGATCATGATCTGTTTGATCTGTCCAGGGTGCGCACCATTTTGTGCTGTGTGTGCCCCCCTTGTTCGGGAGAAAATCGCCTCCGAAATTTGTCCCAGGGGATTTGCTTTTCTTTCTTCTAGTTTGCGGTACTATTACTACCGCTGTGTAATGATACTATAGGTGCGTTCGTAGCCCAGGGTAAGGGTGAGCCATGTACTGCTTACCAGGCAACAGCTGGCACATATCATACCTATAGAGGTAGAGAAAGAAAAACACACGGAAGGGTGGGGTAAATGCAAGTATTGATCGCTACTAAATATGTGATCGATCGCCTTTGTCACGCCTTCTTCGCGTGGACTGGGGCGGTTCGCCTCAAGCTATCAGCACACAAAACAGTCAGGAAACAGTGGTGTAACTATGATGTACCTCCTGCACATTGCAGTAACTAGACTTGAGAACAATATTGTATTGCCGGGTACTGCAGTTATCTACGACGATATTTTAAAGCTTAGGCTGCCGCTAGGAACTCGCACAGCAGAATAGAGTACTCGTAACTGTCGTCGTCAACTTTAGTGCGCTGGATTAATCCCTGTCGGTCGGTCACTTCAGCCCGTCTCGAACAAGGTCCCTTTTTATAGCGCCGTAAAAAATAGCACCTCGCATTCGATGGCGCCTTCTATTAATAGGCTAAAAGGCTTCCAAAATATAAATATATATTCCTCCTGCGGCTTGGTGAAACAGAAGCTTAAGAGTTTAGCCGCCCGCCGCAAGCTGTTAACAGATACCTGGAAAATATAAAGCAAAGGCGAGGGAAACACTATTAATAATCAACTACCTGGTACTAACGAATGTCGATGGATCACCTTGATGACGTCTTCTAGGCTGAGGCTGTCCGCCTTAAGCGCTGTGGGAACGACCGATCGCACGAGGTCTTCCGCTTCGCCGTCGATGATGAAGTCGAGATGTTCGATGCACTCCACCACCTGCGACACGCTCATTTTACCGCCGTTCTCACTCCCCAATTCTTCGCCGGCAAGGAACAAAACAAAAAAAGGACAATAAATAGGAAAGAAAACAATAAGAACATAAGAAAGGAGGGTAGTAGAGGGATCGAATGAAAAGAGGGAAATAGAAGAGTAGGAAAAGTAGAGAAAACAGGAAAAGAGAAAAAGACGAAAGAACAAAAAACAACAACAAAAACAACAACAATAGCAACAACAACAGAAACGACAAAACACAAAAAAGGACAGAAAGCACCAAAAATATCAACAACAGAAATAACTACTACCAGTACAATTAATAATAATACTGCCGTAAAGCGCAGAACGAGACTAAACGAGACACGAACCGCGGGGAAGGTTTTCCTACCGCTACAGACTACCATACCATTAATGGTAAAAGCCCACTCCACTTGTACTTCCCGACAGCGAGAATATGGCAGCGCGGCATGCACCAAAAAGACAGCCCGCGTAAAAAGTTGCGCGTTAATACGTGCTGGCTGGGCTGATCGGCTTTGCGCGTGAATTCATTCAGCTGCATGATGTAGGATGTACATGTGTATGGCAGGAGTTGTGCAGGGGGCCAGTGCTGGCCAGGGGAGCCTCCTGCGGCTCCTGCGGAGGGCTGGTTCTATTCGTGCACCACAAGGTGGGAGCAGTGTGCCTAATAGGATGGGGCTGGGAGTCAAAGCACCCGACGGGAATAGGGGGCCAGGTTGTGAAAAAATACGTGCAAATCCGAAGAGCCCAGCGACGTACATACCGTATCGCACTGGGTGAAAAGATAAGACACCCCCTGGGACGAACTTCAGACCACGTTTCTTCCAAAACATGGGGGGCACACACGACGATAATGGTGGCTTTGGCACTATTTCGTGGAGAAGGTCGCACATGCACGTGTTAAGACCAAGCAAGGTCGGGAGGGACACTCTGTATCCCTTGGCAGGTTTGTCTACGAATTGAGCGGGTACTCGTTGGGACTCACGTGTGTTGTTTGCTTAGAGATAGGAACGACAGCAGTAGCCTTAGTCCTTTCGTGCACGTGGAGACTGAGAGCAACGCTCGTGCCTCGCTGGGAAAACCCCCTGGTTTTCCATCTAAGATACGCCTCCCACGTGCTAAAAATGCAATCCCAACACCTGAACCCAGGTGATTACCGGGCTTTCAATCTCATTCAAAGCAGTACCATAACACATAGGCGCATCGCTCGGGCGTGTACGCCCTGGCCATTGTGGCGAAACCCAGCTTTCAAAATCGTCGGGGGGGGGGGGGGGGTGTTATCTCAAGTGTTAAACGGAATAGACTGGTACGTCACATCATACCGCTGGTGGGAAAAAGAAGGTTGAGCTAGTGGCCGTGACGATCGCGATAAACTAATAAACTACCTGGCATTTTTTTTTAATCATCACTTTCACCTTCCAGCTTAACTATGTACCAGGTAAAATATAAATATCGGGTACCTGGTGCACATCACATGTCTCCGCGTAGGCGGGGGGGGGGGGGGGGGGGGGTGTACTCATTATCATGCATGGCCGTAGTCGTACGACCATAGACTCTCGCATCCCTACAATGCCGGGACGGAGCACGTCGGGTTTTCACCGACAGCGTCGTTGCCAACCGACGCCAACCCAATCTATAATACAGGGGGGGTCTCCGCGTAGGGGGGGGGGGGGGTATTTTGTCACCTTTGCTTGCCTTCCAAATACTTACGATTTTACAGCGGACCCAGCTTCAGCTATATCGCATGTATCAGGTGTGATATCATATTCATGCGGATGTCTTCTTCTGCGTACTGCGGCCTGTAGTGCTGTGTGCATTATCCTAGCACGTAGCAGGTATACAACACCTCGCTAGGGACAAACTGCAGGAGAGCGCATCTGCTCCTGTCTGTCCCACTAGGATTTTTCTCTGAACAATACCTGGAAATTTACTACTAATACCACAGCAGTGGCATAATTTCGCTTGAAAAAAAAGGCAACAATCGTAGCGTGGTGTGACCCAGCTCGTGAATAAATTACACCTCCAAGGAGCCACAGTAAGTTTCGCACCTCGGATACATCATCTACACATAGATCATCTGCAGACAGATCATCTACAGATAGATCATCTACAGATAGATCATCTACAGCTAGATCATCTACAGATAGATCATCTACAGTTGTTCCTCTACAGTTGTTCCTCATCTGCCGTTGTGAGAATGTGCAGAATCTGCAAAGTACAGATGCAACCCAGGAAACATCTGCTATCATGGTGTAGATCATGCAGATTTTACGGGTCCTACCCGGCATCATGAGCTACAGCAGTACATCATACAAGATCGGAATATATTATCTAACTGCCTTGGAAGACATAGATCGTGAAGCGGGAATCGATTATCTGTCTTAGGTGCGCTACGTTGTAAATAGGCGCGGTCAGCTGCCACCCTGTTGGTGGTTGCGCCCATGGTTTCGAAACTCGGCTGGTATTCCACATGAATATGCAAGGCGTTTTTCTGAGTGACTATTAGTTGTTGAAAGTGCGGGGGAGGTGATGAGTCACAAGTACAGTACGGCGAGATTGAAATCACGACGACTTATAACATGTTCGTAGGCGATATTTACCTAACAAAAACGGGGACTTCCAGGAGCCATCCCCGGGTTTCAGGTTTTGCGTTTCGGGGTGAGTCCACGGTTGGCGTTGGGTTTCGCATGTCGGTTTAGGTTTAGGATTGGCGGCAGGGTTAGGGTTATCGTTAGCGTTATTAATAGCGTTAGGGTCAGGTTAGGGGTCGGTTTCGAAGCCTGCGAGGGCTGCAGCGATGGGCTCGAGGGCTGGCTGTGAGGGTTGCAGCGACGGGGTTCAACGGGACTACGTGTGACGTGACATGTGACATACACCGCGAGAGACGGTGCCGCAGGGCTTTGCTGTCGTCGCGCGCTGGTCTGTGGGAGCTGGCTGGCGTGTTGGAAAGGATGCATGCGGCTGCAACGTGCGAAACGCAAGGCCAGACAGCCGGGGATAGGTCATACCTTTCCCCGTTGCCGTTAATTAAATATCGCCTGCGTGGTCGTAGAGCGCGAGTTGGTAAGAATCGGCGAGCGTACCAGAGGGTACGGCTGGTGTGCTGGAGAGGATGCATGCGGCGGCAAACGCAAGACCTGAAATCCGGGCATGGGTCGCAATTGTCCCGTGTGTGTGTGTTCTTCTACCCGTCGACATCCAGCATAACCAGTGTCCGTGCCGATTCTTCAATCCTAGAAGAGATACAAGTTCTGTAGCCACAAAGCTACGCCACGGATAGAGGTACTAAGTTGCCACGTATGTAGTAAGCACAAGTGGACAATGCAATACTATGTCATGATACTGGATACGATAGGCACGACATACACATTCCATGAAATAGATAAACGAAACGAAACAAAGAGAAAAAAACAAAAACAAAGAAGACAATTCGGAAGAGAAAAGAAGCAAGAACAAATATAAAAAACAAACTTTCGTGCCCCCCCCCCGCAGGGGATGTGGCAGACACTTGAAAATAACGAGCTGGAAAAAAAAGAAAAATAAGAAAAACACGACTATGTACTCGTCGTGAACAGAGGAAGACTAACAACCAAGGGAAAATAACACGTAAACAGAGGAAGACTAAAAACCAAGGGAAAATAACAGGGCAAACCAAAGCACAAAGTCTGAAAGCATCCTCCAGGTAGCGGCAGCAGTTTGTGGTACGAGTAGCATAGCCAGGTTCTCCCTGCTAGTTCGCCTGGTACCATGTGGCAGACACTTGAAAATAACGAGCTGGAAAAAAAGGAAAAATAAGAAAAACACGACTATGTACTCGTCGTGAACAGAGGAAGACTAACAACCAAGGGAAAATAACACGTAAACAGAGGAAGACTAAAAACCAAGGGAAAATAACAGGGCAAACCAAAGCACAAAGCATCCTCCAGGTAGCGGCAGCAGTTTGTGGTACGAGTAGCATAGCCAGGCTCTCCCTGCTAGTTCGCCTGGTACCTTGCTACCCTGTCTGCCGCCTCCGTCCTGCGTTCGTCAACTATGCCCGCCCCCTCGGCGTCAGACAATACGAAACAAGCAAAGCAGGCTCCTCATCCACCCACGCCACACGACCTTTATTTAATAAGGCTTATCAATCGAAGAAAGGAAGAGAAAGAAAGAAAACGAGAAAAGCACAGAGGATCAGCGCAAGAAATTGCGCAGTCGTGATTTAAATCTCGCTTGCACACATATAGTCGTGGAGCGCAAGTTGGTAACAATCGGAATCGGCGAGCGTGCCGGGGCATACCGGCAATATATGCGTAGTAGTAGCACGTAAGGTAGGAGACACCCTGGGGCAAATTCTGAGAAGATTCTCTCCATGGCCCGATTTCTCCATGTCAGGCGAGGGACACGCAACGAAAATGGAGGCTTGGACATTCTTGGAAATATCTTGGAAATATCTTGTCGACACATTTCCACAGACGCATCGCTCGGCTTTCGCGCTCTCCCCTAGAAAATCAAGCTAAAAAATAATTAGCGCGGGGGTGATCCGTGCAGCCGAGAATTTCCACCATTTTTTCAGCAGCCCAGTACAGTCGTAGTCAGTACCTGGTAGCAGGTGTGAAACACACATTGTATCTTGCCCAGAAGAAACCAGTTTGGAGATGTGCAGATTTCCTCTGGGAGCAGTGTCTGTTGTCTTTACCTATTACTTTAATGACCTTCCTACCCAGCTTCATCTGATTCAGTGGCTCTCTTGATTCCTTTGATTCCTTATCCGAGAGATAATACTATTACGGGGGTCCATAGTTAACAGGACCAAATATTGCTAGTAAAAATACCTAAATATATAGGTTTTTATGTATGCCATAGGTCCTGCTAACTATAGACCCCCGTAATAGTAATTATGTGGTCAGAGACTGCTGTGAGGACAAGAGAAAGACCAAAAACAAAAATAATCGCAAACTCATGGGTCAAGCAAGTGAAGCAAATGCCAGCGTACCGGGTACGAGAACACAACAACACATTTGTCAAGCAAGACCAGAAAAAAAAAAACAAAGAGACAACAAAACGAAACAATTCTGAAATGAAACAGAATATCTGGTACAAAATGACGCAATGAGATCAGAAAGGCTGCTATTAATATTAATATTAACAGAAGGAAAGCATACATACGTATACTCAAGAAGGACAGATAGCCGCTGCACGGACGAAGCAACACGAAGGAGAGGAAGATACCAGCAGTTGAGAGAGGGTGGGGCAGGCCCACGCCCTTTCTCCTAGCTGCTCAGACGCCGGTCCTTCTTTCGCTACAGCAATATCAACTGAAGCAACCCTTGAACAGAAGAACCCGTTCGTTGAGGTAAAACATAGAACGCTGGTCTTGGTTATGGCTATGCCGTATATTGGTCGGAGCGATATGTATCGCGCCGCACGCGCCGCAACATCAACACTCCATGTTGTTGGTGTCGTTTATCGATAGCCTATCGTCACCGGTGCTACTCATCATCTAACTTGGCTACGAACAACATGCTACTGGTGGAACCAATGCTGCCTACCATTACGGAGGACCATAGTAAATAGGACCAAATATTGTTAGTAAAAATAGGCAAATACGTACCAGGTAGGTTTTTGTGTGTGCGGTAGGTCCTATCAACTATGGTGCTCCGTAATACTGCCTCTCGACAACAGCAGTGGCACTGAACTTTGATCAGAGATGTACAGACAGTACGTACGTGCGTGTTCATGCCACGACATTTTTAACAACGCCTCAGGAATTTCGAGGAAAAAAACAAAAATTCGATCTCAGATCTCGGGCCGATGCTAGGCAATGAAAAGGTTATCTACAATCTCTGAAATGTGTGTTTTTATCCCATTTCAGCGCTGAAATATGTGTTTTTACCCCATTTCAGAGCTGAACTACTGTTTGTGTGTTTTCACACCATTTCAGCGGCTGCATCTCGCGCGGAGCTGAAAAAATTAGACTTTATGCTACCAGGAGTATGTCATCTTACTTCTGTACATATGCCGGGAGCTTTTCATTGCAGGTGGTACGTCATACTGCATTCGAGAGGGTCTGGCTTATTAGAAGGGTTTCGAGTGAGTAAGATTTTGCAAAGTTTACAAAGATTGGCCCGCTTTTTGACGAGATTCGATAGCGCTGACAGTTAGCTCAGTGGTTAGGGTGTACCTCTAAAAAAACACAATACGTGGCCCACTGGCCGTCAAGGCGGGACCTCGGATCCACTCACAGCTCAGTCAATCAAGGGCGGAAATCCCGTCAGTCAGCGCTGCCCCGTGCCGTATAGGTAGTAGGGCGCTTAAACTTCTTCTTGCCTGGAAGTGTGTGCCATGCCTTTCAGGCGTATACTATTAATATTACGGAAGGCCATAGTAAATAGGACCTACGGTACACACAAAACCCTATATACGTCGCTATTTTTACTAACAATATTTGGTCCTGTTTACTATGCTCCCCCGCACTACCTACGTATCGTAGTTTTCCCATGACTTTTAGGGAAAATGGGCTAAATGGCGAGAAGGACGTCGGAGACATTTGAACCCCGGAAAGTGCACCCTAACCACTGAGCAACTCCTGTATCTCTACTATTAATACCTGGTATACGTATATACTCGTACGTATACACATGTTTTGGTGTGGTGACAGCAATACAGTACAAGCAAGAGTACGTGATGTCGAAGGGTAGTAAGAACGATTTAATGCGAAGAACACACACACGTGAAGGGCAATACTGCTGTCTCTTCGTTGGGTGGGTGTATGATTCCATGATTCCTAATTCCTGCCGGGGCACTGAGCGGTAGAAATACCTTCCTTCTTGTTTTACCCTCCCGTGCTTATTTATGTGCACATATGGACCGCTTTTTGCGGCAAACTTTTGTTGTGAGTGTTGGTTTTTGTTTTCCTCTTTTTCTATAAATCGTAATTTGTTGAGATGATGTGATGATAGGAGGGAGACCCTGCTGACTCTACACGTCACTGACGGCGTCGCTGCGGTGTGTCGCACGCCTACGCTGGGCAGGCCGCGGCATATCGCGTGCCTACGCCGACCATGCCGTCTCCTCCTCCCACGGCCGATGTTATCTATTGTAGGGTACCTGTCCGCAGTCTCGAACACCGAGCTCCCCCAGCTGTCGAGACCAATCAAGCTTCTGGAGATATACTCGCACATCGTTAATATTAATAGTAACCACTAGAATAGTAACCTCCCGCTTTCACCATTTCAAAGAAACGGGTGGGTGGGTGGGTGGGGCGGGTGGGTGAAAACTACGAAACTACGGGACATGGAGGCAGAACGGTCCCGCTATGATATACGCTGCTGTGCGGTGCCCGCACTATCAAAGGGTCGGTCCCGCGACAGGCCGCACTAATACTCGTACCGCGGGACGAAGTCGTGACAAGCTATTTTCACGAGGTCTCCTAGCAGGGATCTTTAGGTTGGTAGGCTGCTCAGGTATTTGGGTCCTGTTGGGATCAAGGTACGGGCGAAGACCCAACCCAACCCCTTCTAACCCTACCCTAACCCTAAACCTAACCCTAACCCTAACCCTGACCCCAAACCGCAGCCAAAACGGGCCAAAACTGGCCATAAACATTTTCACCGCACTCAAGCGGGGCCCCGCACGAATGGGTGCCGCACAGGCGGGACCGCGGGACCACGACTGCACGTATGATAGGACTACCAGAGGTGGTTTTTTAATACTTGTTCCACAGAGCGGCAGCAATGCAGCAACAGCAGCAGTATCAATGCACTCATACAGCTGCGGTAGTAGTAGCTACGTTCTTTTTCTTTTTCTTGTTCTTTTTCGGTTTGGTTTCTTCGTTGCTTCTCTTTCTTTACGGTGTATTTTGGTTGCTGGCGTATGTATGTATGTTGTGTCGGCCGTACCTAGTGCGAAGGCATGGTATTGCGTAGGCTATTAATGCATTACGGTGTGTTATCTCTGTGTCGTAGTCTGTGACCACAGAGCTCGTATCTATCTAGGGTGAAGAATCAGCACGGACACTGGGCTTGCTGGATGTCGACGAGTAGAAGAACGGTTTAATGTGAAGAACACACACACACACACAGCAGTTCAGCCCTCACCACGTTCGTCAGAAATAGTGCACGCCGGCCGACGGGAACAACTCGGTAGACAATACACCGAAACGCAAGACTATATACGCATACCGATACGTACGAACCCAGCAGCAGTACTATTGTCACGTATCAGTAAATAGTTGACGACACAAGTTATACTGTTGTCTGCTGTAGATACATACGCATGCTACTGGCGAGTGTGTGTGTTCTTCACATTAAACCGTTCTTTCTACCCGTCGACATCCTGCACAACCAGTGTCCGTGCCGGTTACTCAATCCTACAACTACAAATAGGGTATTAATAGAGACTTACAAGTTCTGTGGTCACAAAGCTACGCCACAGCTGCAGCAGCAGTGCAGCTTTACTATACAAGTACGACATTTTTCATATCAAATAATAGTACCAGGAGTTATTATTAATAATAGTGTTCGATTCTCCCAAAACTCGACGAAAGTTTGTACCACCATGATTAATATTAATAATACCCACGGGCCACGGGGGGCACAACGTACCCCTACACTATCGGGACTATCGGTACCTAGACCCACCCTTTCGCTGTACGTCTCGTACTGCTGTACTCGAATCATGTGACGGCAGCAGCAGCAGCAGCAGCAGCAGCAGCAGCAGCAGCAACAGGCAACAAACAACAACACACAAACAGCGGCCAGACTATCATATCAACAGAGAGATCGAACGACATACGAAATAACCTGATACGTACAGCCGTCAGTAAAAATAGTACGGTACGTACCTGGTACCAAAACAGCAGCACAAGCACCAGGTACACCAGTTTTTATACTTCATGTGATGTGCGTACTAAAAAGTAGTAAAAGTAGTAAAAGTAGTAAAAGTATAAACGAAAACAGCAGTTACTGCGCAGAGGAGGCTGTGACGCGGACAAATGACAGGGTTTCGGCAAAAAATGGATGAACTCGCTCCGCCTGGGTGACCTTCACTGACTCCCACCCCCCCCCGCCCCTCCATCCCACGCCATGTCCTCGACCATGTCAAGCGTGGTTCTACGGCCAGCCTAGCCTTCCTTCCAAGAGGGACCCCTTCGCAAACATTCAACCGCTTGGTTCCTTCGGGGTGTGCGAGAAAGAAAGAGAAAGAAAGAAACAAGAAAGAGCAACAAAATTCAGCATGTCCGGAAATTTAAGGACCGTGTAATTATTAATAAGGATACCAAACGTTTATTACATTAAAGTACATTATTGTCTTAAATATAAGGATGGTATACATTATAATATTGATAGTACATGATCTTTACGTTCCCGGACATGCACAACGAGTTCCTGCAGACAGCACAAAACCGTGCCGGTATGCAAGTAAGTCTCTCTCTCTCTCTCTTTCTCACCAGGCTGTTTGAACCGCTGACGGAGGTACGAGAGCTCGTCAGCGTCCAGCGTAGCTCCCATCTTGGCTGTGTTCGGCGCCATGTTCGTGTCCGACTTACACCACCACACGTAGTAGCCGCTTCCTGCTTGCTGTGTGGGCTGTGCGGTGCAACACACCAACATCGTCGTAATCAGTCTCCCATCTTTAATGAATATGATTCCATGATTTCGTATTTTGGTACCATGTACCTGTATTTTACGTTTAAAAAACTACCTGGTACCTGGTACGTACCTGGTATTTTGGTATCATGTCAAATGTCAACCAATGAACGGAATGACAATTATTACGCGGCATAGTAATATTGGACCAAATATTGATGGCAAAAATAGGTAAATACATCCCTGGTAGGTTTTTGTCTCTACCGTAGATCCTACCAGGTATTTACTATGGTCCCCCCTAATAGGACCTACATGCCTCCGTGCCTAGCTATTCACTGATCATAAACAAACCTGCTTGTTCGTGAACTATAATAGCCCGACGCTTTTATGACGCAAGAGAAAGTAAAAATATCATAAAATGTGGTGTGGGCGGGCATGTGGGTATAAAATAATAAGCGGTATCCTTAAGGATACGATCATACAACACGTACATACCGGTACTACAGCCCAATTCATACACTCTCTCGAAGATATATACATACCAGCCACCTGGTGCAGTAGCTGTGGGTTGTATCAACGAGTCAATGCGTACGTACTGCTTGTAAAATAACGTTTGGGGGGCTTGTGACGCATGCATGCAACACGCATGCATGTATAGTTCGAAGTATATTATATGCACAGACAGGGGCATCAGCAGGCTGCATCCTACTCTCTCCTCGTGTACGAGTATGTTTAGCCGAAATTTGATTTCGTAAGGTTTTTCGGATCTTCCTATTAAGGGGGACCATAGTAAATAGGAGCTGCGGTACAGACAAAGATCTGTATATTTACCTATTTTTACTAACAATATTTGGTCCTATTTACTATGGCCCCGTAATAATAGGGCTCCAGCACCTTTTTTTGTGTGTGACCACGGACTCCTTGATTTAACAGATGAGAGAAAACAACAACATCAGTGCGATCGCTCCTACAACATGTTACACCAGCAATGCACAATGCACGTATGATAAAATACCGGTACACTCGATCGATGTGAACAGCCCGCAACCAGCTCATATTCGCTGACTGAGGTTGCTTCTTCCGCCGCGCGTCTTGGCCGTTTGACCGATGACCGCGCTATGCCCGTGTCATCTAACCTTGCCCACGACCGAACTTCGGCGATCGACTCCGCCGCCGCTACCGCCGCGAAAGAGCACACTGCCGACGTTCAACGGGCGTACAAACACCTGGGACTGAAGGATATTTCGCGCATTTCTGTCCTACCTTTTCCCTCCTTGATCGACCCTTGCGATGCCGCGCAACAACTCACTCGTTCGGTAAAGGCCCCCGCCTCTGATATTCTCATGATGTGCAACGATGGCAGCCATGAAGGCCTTAGTTCTACTATTTGGATCCCCGGTTGGGAGTACCCTCCTAAGAAATCCTTCGCGCGCGCCATCGCGCCTGATAAGCCCACGACCGCCCCTCTCACTACCTTGATGGATGATTTTTTTGGACAGGTGTCGCGCGCCCTCGCAGCTGGATCGACGGGACCGGAGGCGTTCACGCTCCTCCTGAGGTTGCAGAGCAACCACTTCGACCGCACCAACACGGGGGCCAGCTACACCAAGTTGCATAATTTTGGCGTGTCTAACGGGACCCCTTTTGGCGATTTTAGCCGCGCATTTCGAGGAGTGGTGTCGGCAGCGACGGGGACTGAGCGTGTTTTGGCACCGGGGGTGGAGGTAGTTTTGGAGGTAGTTCGGATGGCAGTGAACGAGCAGTACCCCAGCTTGACGCCCACGCTGCACCCGGGAGTTTTGGCTACGGTATCGAGGCCGTTCGGCACTTTGGACGCCGTGTGGTTGGCTTTCGAGACTCTCGCGAATAATAAGACACCTGCCGTCAACGGCGAAAAATATTTTTCTTTGCCTGCCTCTTCGACGCGTGTGCGGTCATCCGCCCGTCGGGGCCCCGGCCCGCCAATAATGGTCGGTCGCGGCCAGGGCCGAACGCTTCCCCAGTCGTCTTCTTGGCAGACGGGATCGCGCAATAATCCGCTTGTGATGAATGTCAACAAATCCATCCCTGACTGCCTCGACCCGTGGCTTGACACCTCTTCCAACTGCTGACCCCTTGAAGAACACCACCATGCTGAAGTTCACGCCGTTTGCATGTCCATCCAGACCGAGGACCCCCCCCTCTGGAGCGGCCTACTTTCATCGTCCGCTCGCGCAGCCGCCCTCAGCGAAAACCGAGGGCACTGTTTAAACTGCCACGAAGACACACACTCTATCCGACAGTGTAGACACCCCTTTCTAAATCTTAGTGGTATCTTAAACCCCGACCTCGGAACGCTCGGCGACGACGGCGAGGCGTTCCGTCGTTGGCAAGAACGCATGATCAGACACCGCCGCCAGAACAATTCACGACCGAACAAACACAACCAGAAGAAAAACAGGCGTCGTCCCGGCCACTCGCGTGGGCAACATCACGGCCAGGGTCAGCAAAACAAGCAAGGTGACGGCTACAACACACACGCGGCACGAGGACACCAGCAGTCGAACTCCGATCATCACGGTGGTGGTTCGACCGCCCCTACCTCTTCCGTCCCGGCTCCCGTCTCGGGGGTTCGCTACGGTGCCTCGCATAACTCGGCGGAAACCCGAATGGGCGCCAGCCAGGCACCTTCCGCGCCGGCAACTGACAGGTCGACGGCGGTTCGGCTCCTCCTGCCCGCCCGCTGCCGGCATTGCCGGGAGAAAAAACATTGATTTCACAAGATGATTGCGTCCCAGGCTCGCACTCAGCGTCGACCTACTCCGCTCCCGCCCCGCGCGTTACTCCGTACGTCGGACCGACGCAGCGACTCAGCTCTACTGCTTTCTCCGGGGAGCCCCCGGGCGCCTTCCCCGACGTCGGGAGCCCGCGCCTCAAACGCCGCTCCCCTCAACCTGGGCACGAGAGCAGGCGCGATAAACGCCTCTCTCCCGAACCACGCACCGCGTAGCACGACGAGTGTCGCGCCGTCGCGTCGTTTTTTTTCAGCGAGGGTGTCTCCCTCCTACACCTCCCGGCCATGCGGTGGCGGTCGGTTTGAGGTGCGGGAAGGCAAACACCGAAACCCCGAGATCTCGGTTGAAGCTCGACTCGGCGTTTCCTCGCAATAACGGTTGCCGCTCCACCCTTTTTCCTATCAAGGAGGAGTCGACAAGATTAACTACCTCGTCCCCCTTCCCCACCAGGTCTACAGGACGGAAGCCCTCTCCGGCGGAACCTTTGTTGCCCCCCACCCGAGCACCGTTCTTGAAGACATCTACAGGGTCTGCAGGCCCTCTTTCGTCTTCGCGCACGCCACTCCACGTGCGCAGCGCTCTTTCGACTCCAGTGGAACAGGAGAAACCTGGCACTGTCCGTCGAGCCAGTGGTGACTCCACGGCCTCCGGTCAGATCAACCGGACAGCATACCCGTTAAAATTCGGAAGAACCGCAGCTCTCGTCAAGCAGAACGGGCTAAGAGCCCCCTGCCCCCTTTGGTCCAGGACAGAGATCATCGGGCGCAGCAAGAGAACCTTCTGGCGATTTTTTGCCTACGGGCAATGGTGACACAGAGCCAGTATACGTGGAACCGGACTCGTCTCGTGCACCAGGGGCTCAGTGTTCTCAGAGAAGCACACTCCCCCCCCCACACGCCGCAACTGCGGCCACCGACGACTCGACACCGTCGGTCTTTGACCCTACTCTCGAGTATTCAACGGAGCGAGTGGTACTGTTCTGGCAGCCCCCCTCTTATTTTTCGCAGTGGTCCCCCTCGTCTTTTGGCACCGACATGTGTCATATTCCTGCGCGGAGCAGTACATGATGGCTGAAAAGGCTCGCCTTTTTCAGGACCACGGCACAGCGGAGGGGATTATGGCCCCGCCAGACCCACGCGAGCACAAACGCCTCTGTCGAGGCGTGCATACTTCGACTGCGCTATCTGAGACCGTGTTCCGGAAGACGCCGTCCTTGCCGGTATTTTTGCCAAATTCTCGCAGAACCCGCTCATAAAGCAGCACCTATTGAGCACTGGCACCAAGTTTTTGGCTGAAGCCAGCCCTTTTGATGCCGTGTGGGGCATCGGTCTCCGGGCAGACGACCCCGAAGCTCACGACCCCTCTCGGTGGCGTTGGAAAAAAAAAATCCTCGGTAAAGCTCTTTCCACCGTTCGCGACACCCTCAGCTCAAGTGAGGCCGGGTTGGCACACCTCGCCTGCTCCCATCAATTCTGCACCCCAACCAGGACTGACAGAATTCATGAGATTGCACCAGCGCCGCCCCGCCATTTGGCCGAGGCCCGCGCTTGTCCAGGTCCTCCTTTGGAGCTTTCGACCTATTTTTCTGACGCGCCGGTTGATCACAGTCCCGGGGTTTGGACTGTCGCACCTAGTGTCGACCCCTCCCTCGCGCTGCCAGAACACGGCCCCTGCCTCGTCGGGGGCACCATTACCCTCGATGACGCCTCTTTTACAACCAAAATCGCGATTCACAGTGGAGCTGGTGTTCTTGCAGCTTTTGGTTGCGTGGCGCTGCTTGACACTGGCTCCCCGCAGACTTTCATCCGACGAGATGTTTTGGATCGCATGCACTCGGTTGGTGCGGCATCCCTCGCGTGCTAGCAGAAAGGCGCCCCTCGTTCTTGGGGGGGGGTTGGCGAATCGGCCCCTCTGGAGACTTCGACGAGTGTGCGCCTGAGCGTCCAATTTTTTCGGGAAAATGAGCCTACTTGCTCCCTCGCAGTTTGGGCCTGCGTGGTTCCCCCCTCAGTGATGCCGCATGCTGTACTATTGGGACGTGACAGCTGGATGCGTTTTAATAGCCGCTCCTACCGCTCTCTGCCACCTCGGCCGTCTGATCAACGCATTTTTGGTGAGCTGGAGTTAGTTCACCACGCCCCCGACAGGCATGTCCGTGTACGCCATCGACCCCGCCGCTTCTTGGGGGGGGGGGTGGAGACTTCCATCTACGCTACGAGGGCGCGGCAGGCGTCACCCTGTCCGACGATCCTCGACTGCTTGGTGTTAACTTGGTTCGAAGCGATGGCTCCCCGGCCCTCACTGGGCACTACTTGGTCGACATGATGCCCCAGCCCGACCTACCCTCGGTCGAGGAGCACTTCGTCTCCTCCGGACGACAGGCTCTTCCCCTCAATGGAGTGGCGGCTCTCGAGCCGGGGGATATCCTCGGTGTCGCCCACGCCCCACTGCTGATCGTCCCGCTGGACGTTGTGCAGCAGGACAACCGAGCCCCAGCCCTCCCTCCGGACTAGGTGAGGTGTGTCCGGTCTCAGCAGTTACTGCTCCCCCCCTCGCAGCTCCAGCCTCGCCCTCGCCTGCACAGCTTGAGCGTTTGACCTCAGAACAGCGCGCTTCGTTCCTGCGCGTCTCGGTACGCTTGCCGTCACATCTGCGGGAGGTGGCTTTTGACCTCCACGGCACAAGCTGGACCCCTGGGGTCATCGAACAGCTGGGGGACGTTCTCTGCGAATTTCCTGACGTTTTCTCGAAGTCCAAGTCTGATTTTGGTTCCTGCTCGTTGATGCCTTTCGTGATCTCGGTCCCGGAAGGAAGCGCTCCTGTCACGTCCAGCCGTACCGCATCAACCCCATCCTGGCCAAGGAAGTGGAGGCCACCTTGGACCACCTTGGATCAGTACCTAGCGGCAGGTCTGATCCAGCACTCGACTTCCCCGTACTCGAGCCCGCTGGTGGTCATCCCGAAGAAGTCTGGAGAGGTTCGGATCACTGTGGACTACAAAAAACTCAACCAGATCAGCAACCTCAGCCAGCTGCCTATTCCTCGTGTGGACTAAGTCCTCGACTCCCTGGGGAAGGGACGGGTGTTTTCCCTCTTCGATTTGGTCTCCTCGTTCCACCAGATTACCGCACCCAAGGACACCGTCCCTCTCACGGCGTTGTGCACTCCCACGGGCCTTTACGAGTGGCTCGTCATGCCCCAAGGCAGCAGTGCTTCGCCCGGCTGGTTCGTCAAAGTGATTAACGAAGTCATTAAAGGCCTGGCACAAGCGGCGGCCTACCTTGATGATGTGATCGTTTTCGACTCTGACCCGACGGCCCACGTCAGGATGATACGAGCCCTCTTCGAACGCCTGCGCAAACACAGCCTCAAGCTCTCCCCGTCGAAGGTTCGCCTCGGCGCCACGGACGCCAATTTTCTGGGCCACTCCATTTCGCCCGCGGGTTAAGCCCTAATGCGGAGAAAGTTTCGGCTTTGATGAAAATGCCCATGCCCAAGAACCTCAAGCAGATTCGCGCCCTGATGGGTGGCGTATGATATTATCGCAAATTCCTGCCCGATCTGTCTAAACGGATACGTCCTCTCACCGCCCTTCTCCGGAAGGGGGTCAAGTACGTCTTCACGCCGGATATGGAAGTTATCGTCCGTCAGATTCCGTCGTGAGCACTGCTCCGGCCGCGTCTTCCCTTTCAGGCCAGGGCTCTGCAGAAGCCCCCGCTGCAGCAACGATTGTCGCCCAGCACGCTCCTCCCCCGACGAGCACTTTGTAGGGAAACGATTCCGCTGTGATCACTGGTCCGGCCGCGTCTACCCCATCGCCGCCTGGCAACCCGGCGCCTGTGAACGTTCTGCCGTCTTCAGGTCGCATCTCAACTCGGACGCGCCGACGAACAGCCGCCGCCGCTGGCACCGTGCCGCCTGCTGTTGATTATGGCTTCGGGCCCGGCGGAGCCCCTAGACCATCAGCCCGGCGTGCTATCACCCCGCCGCGAGCCCCACGGCCGCCACCGCCCGCACCCGTCGTTTTGGCCCCGACTCCAGCCGCCTCGTCCGTCCCGACGGTACCCATCCCGTCCGACCGCGACCGCGCCGAGCCCGTGGGAACTCCTCTTATACGGCTTCTGCCGCCAACTGACGCACCTCTCGTCACCTCGACCGACTTGGACGCCCTCGGCGCAGCTGCCAAATTTCAGTTCGGTGATTCCGCAGCGCGCTATTCGCACGCCGACTAGGCTCGGGAACAACAGGCTGAGCCCGCGTGCAACGCTGCCATGCGCTACATAGCCCTTGGCCAGCCGGAAGTTTTGCCAGACGACTTTTTGTCGGGTTTCCCTTCCCACCAGCGCCCTCCCTTTTCGGAGGTTCAGGAGCTGGCCAAAAAAGGCCGCTTGCACACCACCGACGCGGGCATCGTTCTACTTGTCCGACAGCCGCCCCCCCCCCCTGCATCCGCAACGCCCGGTGGGTCGTACGGCCTGTTTATTGAACGACGAGCCTATTCGCATTTTATGTTCCGCTGCTCATGCGCCCCTGGGTCATGCAGGCTTGCCATTCCACGGCTTCCTGCCACCTAGGAACCGCGCGCACCCTACGCATGCTCAAACGTTTCTACTGGTAGATCGGTGTGAGCATCTGCACCCGGTGGTGGTTTCGCAACTGCTTAAAGTGCCAAGCACGGAAAACATCGCGGCAGACGGTCTGGTGGCCCTCCGTCACGTTGCCCTTGCCAGAAGGGCCCGGCATCGCCGTCAGGATCGACTGTTTCGGCCCTCTCCCGGTGATGCCTCGAGGTATTACCTACATCTTGCCTTTCACTGATCGTTTCAGCCGCCGAGCCGACATGTACGCCGTCACAGCGGCAGAGTTCGCCGCTGAGGGCACGGCTAACATTCTCATCAACCGGTATATCCCTCTTTCGGGGTGCCCGCGCAGCATCCTCTCGGACAACGGCCGCCAGTTCTGCTCCAAGCTTTCGCACGCCGTATATCAACTTCTCGGGGTTCGAAAAATCGCCGCAAGCTCCTACCACCCAAACGGCAACGGTGGGGTGGAACGTGTAAACCACACGATGGTCCAGATGCTGGCAATGGTCGTCAACGAGCTCCAAAACAACTGGGATGAACAGCTCCCTCACGTCGAATTTGCGTACAACAACTCCGTCAGTGCCGCCACGGCTCCCAACGAGGTATACATGGGTCGGCTGCCACGCCTCCCTCTCACGATTTTCGAGCGTGCTGGAGTCGCCGGCCACCAGAGCTTGGCCCGCGACCACCTCGCCTGCTGCGACTTGGCGACAGACCGCCAGCAGCGCGCGTACGATATCGTTCGCGAACACCACGCCCTCACTGTTGCTCGCATGAACCGCCGCAACTCCGCCCTCTCCGACGCTCTGCGTCCGGTCCCCAAATTTGATGTTGGCGGTTGGGTGCGGGTGTACAATACGGCGGCCACCATCCGCCAGGGCGCGAAACCAGACACGGACGCCTAGGTCCTCAAGATCAAGCTCTCACTCAACTGGACGAGCCCCTACAAAGTTCTCGCAGTTGGCCCCTGCTCCTCAGCGGACACCCCGGATGGATCTCCTCTCGGAGCAAAGCTCCTGTATTTGGATCTTCCTTCCGATATACTCGGCGCTGAGGCTCTCCGGCGCGTATCTGTTCAACGCTGCAAGCCCTGTGCCAACCCCCACGACCGTGGCGACATGCCGAAGTATTTGCGGGCGGGGTTGACGCAATACGTGCTCAACAATTTCTCCAAGAAATCCCCCCCGTACCACGTCACCGAGGACGACGTTTCGACCCCTCTTGAACGACTCGAAATGGAAAAGGTTACTGGACATCAATCGGTTAGAGGTCGAGGTGGCGTCATCGCGGTGATGTACGAGACGCACTGGACAGGACTATCCCGGCCATCCTGGGAACGGGAAATGGACCTTCAGCTTTCTCGCCACGCAATTTTGCGCTACTGGGCCTGCATCCCGAACCAGCACCGCCAAACCAACCGCCTGTACCGCCGAATGAGAATTGGCGCGGCACAACGGGAGCTTTCTCGGAGTAACGGCGAGCGGTTTCTGGCACCCGACTAAAGCTGCGTATCGCACGCCGATTGGCTCCGCCGATACAGGAATACTGTGCTTCCCAACGGGGCCCACTTTTGGTACAAGGGCGACGACGGTCTGTGGTGGCTCGGGAAAATCAGCGCAACTACACCAACGGATGGAGTACATTTGGTTCGGTTTTTGGACGACCCGGGACCAATCAAGCTTCCTCTTCTCCGGCGCGCTACACGATTCGACGAGAGATGTACGAGGTTCTTGGTGTCTGCAAATTCACTTGGCTAGCGCGTTTGCACGGGGGGTCCAGCGTAGCGTAGATGAATCTCGAGGCGCCGCCGTGGATAGCTGATTTTTGCTTGTTGACTGCACTCGATATATTTTTTTTTTGTCGTTTTCCTGGACTTTAGCAGTTTTTTTTTGTTCTGCTCGATGTGTTTCTGGTTTGTTTTCTTTTTTCTTTTTTTTTTGGGCTAGGTTGGGGATGTGTTTTTGCTTCTATCTCCCCCGCTCAGTGTCGGGTCTGGTCTGGGTAATCGGCCGCTCACTTGCGGCCCAGGACGCGTTTTCAGAGTTGTGGGCTGGGTTTAGGTGGTTCTTGCCGTCTTCCGTGTTATTTTTCTTTGCGTTTCCGTATTCACTTTTCGCTTTTCCATGCATCTTCCTCGCCTTCCCCCCCCGTGCGGGTGGCATGGCGATGGCTTTCATTGACGATTTCTTCCTGCCCCTTAAGGCTAGGTCTTCCCTTTTTTTTTTTTACGTACTTTGCCGGCTTCGTTGCCTCGCCGTCCAGAGGTGTGGGAGTGGGTTTTGAGGAGCCGCATCTTCGACTCGTGTTCTAGTTCGTGGAATCGGGGTTTCCATGAATTTCCCATAATTCTGCATATACGGCTCATCAGAGTGGGCTAGTGTTATGATATTGCTTTGCATGAGGATTGAAAGCCCGGCAATTCCCTGGGTTCAGCCACTAGGAACGTATTCGTAGTGCTTGGAAGGCGTATCTTAGGTGGAAAACCAGGGGTTTTCCAGAGACGCTCGAGCTTGGTCTCAGTCTCCGCGTGCACCAAAGGAATAAAAATGCTCTTCTTCTATAGCTAAGCAAGCAACACACGTGAATACCAACGAGTACCGACGTAATAGGCAGGCCTGTCCAGGGATGCAAAGTGCCCCGCATGCATGACATCATACCATACATGGCGCATAGATACACCAACCAGTAGATAGTTGGCTGGTATCACAACCTACAACAGTGCTGTGTTTTCGCTGGAGTCCGCGCGGAGCTTCTTCTGTTGCAACTACTGTAAATTCTGTTTGTTTCACATACTGATTGACTGTTTTTGTGGGCGTGAGTTGTGACACTATCCACTCACTCGCACGCAGCTCGTGCAAGAGTACAAGGATCAAAGAGAGGGAGAGGTCTACGAACGCGCGGCATATATATATATATTATGCTTTGATAATAGTGCAGGTTGTCAGGTATATATATATATATAATATATCATGAGTAGCGACGAAGAAAGTTTCAGACTCTCGCCCTGCAGTTGTTGTTCTTCTCACATCAGCTCATCGCCACAATACAATGCAGTCCGTGGACGCAGGACAGTAGGCTGCAAAATAACTCTCTCTGGAGTCAAGCTGGAATGTCGAATACCTCGGGGGAAAAAAATAATAAGCTAAGAACAATACACATACATTATTATTATTATGCTTGCCTTCCGACAATATGGCGTAGATGCCGTTCCTACACACCTCAGACAAAATGAAAATGAGGTCCGCGCACGAACGTATCAGATACATGCGGTAAGCTGTACAAGGCACCACAGAAACCGAGAAGACCTGATAATAATATCCGTATATCCGGTCCGTTCCAGGAGGGAAGAGTGTTTTATGGCTTAGATTGGGTAGGCGATCGGTTAACCTTTTACCAGTACGTAGCCTAATAAGACCTTAACAAGTGGCGTCTTCGGCTCAGGATGCCACGAGACCGTTGGGCTACGCACTGGTAAAAGGTAAACCGATCGCCTACCCAATCTAAGCCATAAAACACTCTTCCCTCCTGGAACGGACCGGATATACGGGTCGACGCGTGACACCAACACGCGGTTCCAATTTCTGGGGATCCACAAGGACGTATTTTTCAGATTCTTGACATGAGGAAATTTATTTGTCTTGTGATTTCATGGTGGACGTGAGATTCGAACTCACGACCAACGACCCATGTCCTGCCGATGACGCCATTTGTTAGGATCATGAGGGCGGGACAGTTTGTATCCCTGGACAGGTTTGCCTATTAAGTCGGTACTCGTTGGTACTCACGTGTGATGCTTGCTTTGAGATAGAAGAAGAGCAGTTTTATTCATTTCATGCACGCGGATACTGAGACCAAGCAAGGGGGGGAGGCGATGGCTTTCATTGACGATTTCTTCCTGCCCCTTAAGGCTACTGGTAGGTATTTCTTTCATTTTTTTTTACGTACTTTGCCGGCTTCGTTGCCTTGCCGTTCAGAGGTGTGAGAGTGGATTTTGAGTAGCCGCATCTTCGACTCAAGTTCTAGTTCGTGGAATCGGGGTTTCCATGAATTTCCCTTAATTCTGCATATACGGCTCATCAGAGTGGGCTAGTGTTATGATATTGCTTTGTATGAAGATTGAAAACCCGGTAATTACTTGAGTTCAGGCACTGGGATCGTATTTGGAATACTTAGAAGGCGTATCTTAGGTGGAAAACCAGAGGTTTTCCAGAGGGGCACGAGCTTGATCTCAGTCTCCACGAAAGGAATAAAACTGCTCTTCTTCTATCCCTAAGCAAGCAACACACGTGAATACCAACCGAGTACCGACGTCACAGGCAAACCTGTCCAGGGATACAAAGTGTTCCGTCCGCATGATCTTAACACCCACAAGAAAAAGACAGCATGAGAAAAAAAATAACTCGACGAAGAAAATCGATCGAAATCGAAATCGAAATCGAAAAATCGAAAAGGGAAAAGAGAGAGAAAAAAAGAAAAAGACAAAATCAAGCAAGAAAGCAAGCAAAAAAGCAAGAAATAAATCAAGAAAGGGAAAACACGTTGTCAAATAGCAATCGACACGTACACTAGGTACGGCCGTATCAACCTCCTCCAGGAAGAGCGTGTAGAAATATACCTGGCAGTCAGTACTTCTAGGACTGCAGTCAGCCCCGCTTGGGGACAAAGCTGTCAAATTCTAAGTATTGTCCCCAAATCGGGACTGCAGTCGTAACAGTCCTAAAAGTATATCACCCTGCTGACTGAGTGCGTGTCGTGCACCCCCTTCGTTTGCAATTCGAGCTTTCAACGCATCCCCTACTTCACCCGCACCACTAGTGACTGCTCACCACAGCCCAGGCTGCTACGTGTGGCCGATGCAACAATCATCACTTGACTTCGTACAAACTCGCGTGCCACGGAAACGGCGGCCACAATGGGGATGGTGTTAAGATATTGTCTTGTATGAGAATGAAAGCCCGGTAACTACCTGGGTTCAGTCACTGGGAACGTATTTGTAGTACTTGGAAGGCGTATCTTAGATGGAAAACCAGGGGTTTTCCAGAGGAGCATGAGCTTGGTCTCAGTCTCCGCGTGCACGAAAGGAATAAAACTACTCTTCTTCTGTAGCTAAGCAAACAACACATGTGAGTACAATGTTTACCGACTTAAAAGGCAGACCTGTCCAGGGATACAAAGGGTCCCGCAACCCTTGATCCTAACAATGGAACGTTGATGAGGAATATGATATACTATTATTTATTATTATTATGATTGTGTCTTCCGACTATATAGCGTAGATGCCGTTCCTATATAAACCGAATATCCTTCCGTAAATCCGTAGTATCCCTCAAACGCGGAGTGAGCTTGTACACAAAGTATTCGCGACTAAGAGTATATACGAGAGCGGGCGAAAACACTGAGTGAGGTTGAACACGAGGCACTGAAGTAACTAAAAAAAGCGGAAAAAAAATCCGAAGCGGTCGCGGAAAGTATCGGCACAACAGCAAAAACACACTTCGCGTACCCATGTGTATATATGTATGGAAATCGGCACACAGATCGGAGTGGACGTACTTTAAGAAGTTTGTAACCCAACAGAGCAGAGAAATCACGTCGAACTCGATACGTGGAAAGTGCCTGATCTGTTGCAGGCGCGTCTCCACCAATAAAAATGTGCCCGTTGTTGCACAGAGTCCACTACCACGGCTACCGTACCGTTGAATACATACACACCTTCATATCATTCGGACTAACAGCAGTATTACAGGGGTCCATGGGTAATAGGACCTATGGTATAGATAAAAACCTATATATTTACCTATTTTTACTAACAATATTTGGTCCTATTTACTATGCCTCCCCGAAATAGTAACAACGGTAAATTTGATAGTATGACAGAGGGTATAGGCTGGATACCGGATAACAAAAAGGGCGGTATGCGGCTGGCCCGACTACTACTACAACCTGTGACGCAGGTCGAGCCAGACGCGTGCAGTTACTCAGAGTTTTGTGTCTCATCTTGACAATTCCCACTTTCCTGGTTCTCAGAGGGTTCTGAGAGCAGTCCCACTTTCCTGGTTCTCAGAGGGTTCTGAGAGCAGGGGGTGTGTATAAGTTAATTGTTTGGCGCGTTTCATCGGAAACACGCCTCCTCGACAATAGAAGGGATACGGGATACATACCATGAATACCATGACACAAGCCCACCTTGAAGGGCTGCATGTGCAGATGTATAGAAATCAGAAGGGTACAAAATCCATCTAGAAAATTCTGAGAAATGGATCGAATGCACGGCGCGTCACAACCCACTCTCACACCTCTACTTGCAGCGCGAGGCGAAAGCCGGTTAAACCAATACAAATCTGCATCCAATAGGAAGCAGGTCGCGAAAGGGACTCGAGGAATCGGGAGATACGCGACGTGCAGCGTGGCAAGAAAAGGGTCGCGAAGAAAAGCAACGATGAAAACAGCTCGGGACGATACTCACATTGATGGCTTATCCTGATGATTTCCACTTTCTTGGGTCTCATAGAGTTCTGAGAGCAGGAGTGTTGCATATATTGTATATTGTTTGTTTGGCGCGTTTCATCAGAAACACGCCTCCTCGACAAATAGTGGGGAAACGGGATACGATGAATAGCATGACATGAATCTATGCCTTAATAATACGCATGCTACGTACGTAATATGTACCTGGTATGTATACTTACTCGTGCGGTAAGCGTGACCTAGGCCCTAGACGTGTTTAATGTTATTCTCTATGATACGGCACAATGGACGGATGTATATATCGAATTGTATGTATAGGGATCTACTTGAAGTACGTACAGTACCGGACATCCAGTACGTGGGAAAACGATCAATGGAACGTCCATGAGGAATAGAATATACTATACTGGTAGCTAAAATGAAATGTTGTGGGGAATGGGAATTTGGAAACGACAGGCAGAGAAGTGTATGGGGGATACTACTGATTCAAGGAAGGATACTTGGTTTATATAGGAACGGCATCTACGCTATTTTGTCAGAAGGCAAGCATAATAATAATAATAAGAAGAAGAAGAAGAAGAAGAAGAAGAACGAGGCTGAAAATAACTGGAACATAAGAAAATCGGGAGTCGTCGTCCTGAAATTAAAGTAGAACGCACCGGTCACTCTCAAATAAGAAAGCCAGCCTGGGCCAGCTTTCCTGTTTCCTACTACAGTAGGTGTCCTGTAGCCTGTAGTACTGTACTATTGTGAGAGTGATGAGTCTCACATTTGTTTTAGTCTGTTCCCGTGCGCGCGGGATCACGAACGAACGAATGACTGCACACACAAACGAACGAAACAACAACGATAACAACAACAGATGATGTAGCAAATAGCAGAGCAGTACGAAGTGGTTTGGAACTCGCGGTGTATGATATCATACAGGTATGAAAATAGAAGAACGCAGGAGGCCTTGTCTATGAATTCATCGTTATGACGTTCTCGCATTGATAAGCACACACCTGATGCCTGGTAGGCGTTACTGCAGTAGACTTCGCCGAGAAAGTATTGAATTCTCACATCACCGCCGTTCCGGCACAATTTCCGTGAGACAAAAGAAACGACTCACGCTCATATGCAAACCAAATAAAAAAAGGAAAAAAAAAAAAGTCTACCCGGCCTGACGACTGCTCGCTCGTGTACGCACGTCGAAGGGCCACCTCACGCGCATACGCCCCTCCCCCCTCCCAAAAAATGCCAAAAAGTGCACCCTGTCTCATGATCTACTGATCACTTGTTCCGCACGCACGCACCCAGGAGAAAAGTCTCACGCTTACACGCCCCTTTCCCACAGAAAACAACGCAATCGATCTACCGCGCCTAATGGTTTCATTGTTCCCTGGCGCACGCAAGCACAAACTGCACAAAACTGCTCCAGTTCTTCCTTCCGAAAAAGCCAAACATCCCAATAAATAGGAATCCCGAGCCAAGCATCTCTTCATACAAGAGCGTTCAGCAAGTTCGTTAACCTCGATCTAATAGACCGATTATAAATTATGGAGTGGTTGAACATCCATATGGAACACCATCTACAACCTTCGCTTGGTGCAGCCCAACATGAAGAGAAAACTGCGCTTGTCTTGTGTATGGAACCCGAACCGAACACCACCTTGTATTACAGAGGGAGCCCGACCGATCGAAGGCCACGTTCTCTATCGGTCGGCAGCGTACAGCACTCACAAACCAGGAAACGCGGGCACAAAACACGGGCACGCCTACACCCTCCCACCAACACCAGTGTGTACGTACAGTAGTGTGCGGTAGACTACTACTACTGTCAATCCGCGCAGAACAAACGCCGCGTTCACGGTGGGGGTGAATTACTTCAAAGCCCGTGCGGAGCGTTTCGGTGCGAACGACGCGGACAAAAGAGCGGCCTCTCCGTGTACAGATGGCCGCGCAACTGGCGCGTAGACACACGGCGGAAGCCCCGCAAGAGAGCCCTCCGCTTCAAGAAGGGAGACCCTCCGGCAAAACTGGAGACCCTCCGGCAAAACAAACTGCACTCTCACATTTTCCAGTCGAAACAACACGCTTGGAGTATAGCATGGGACAAATTTCTGCAGTGCATACATAAGTACCAAGTACAAGGGTCAGCTAACCTCGAAATGATCTGCAAAACATATCCATCCCGACGCATGCTGTAACGCGATGTAGCGGGAGAACCTAATTTTTCTGAGCCTCCCTCCTCGCGTAAAGGAGCGCTCCATTTATTAGCAGTAAATCACCCACTATTGATGCTTGAGAAAATAATAAGTAAGCTTAATCCCATGAGCAATCCCATGACCTGCGTATGTAGGCGCTGACGAAAGTATAGTGCAAGACAAATGGGATAAATTGGATAAGGCATGCCTTGTAAGGCACACGCCTTATTGGGGAGTTCCTCATATGAGGAGATCCGTCAGTCACGAACATGGCCTTGTAAGGCAAAAAAATGTACAGTACCCCGATCGTAGCACGCGTTTCCCGCACTAACTTCAAGTATTCTGTATCTCCAACAGAAGCGTGCGTTTGTTCGTAAAGGGGAAAAGACTGCTGCGCTGTGCCGACGACTCCGATTTTCCTCGTGGCATTTCTGTCTCTCGACTTCCGCGCAGAATTTCATATTTTCTCTCTCGCCGCCGCCGCCAGACAGGACACACAGCAGACAGCCAGAAACGGCCTCGCCCAATAAGCGGCAACGTTTACGGCGTGTGGTTACGCGCGGAAATCTGGCTCATAGTTCAGTCGGGAAGGTGATGATAGCGGGGTCGTCCAGGATGCCGGGGTTAATTCGGACGAATCCAGCGATGGCCACTGAGGTGTTGAAGGAGAAACGGACGCGGGAATAGCAAAACGCGGGAGGGGCGCCGAAAAGAAGTAGTTTTGTTAGAACCGAGCAGGCGAGAACCACCTGCGGCTTTACGAGTATTGATGGCATGATGACGCTTCGTGTTTAGTTATGCTTTTAACCCTTTAAGAACCGCACCCACCTTTTTGAGCCACGTTCTTGAAGACAAGCTACTTGTAAACAGTGAAGGAAAACCTTTTTTTCGCAGTGTTCAGCGAAACGGTAAACGAAGCTCACCCACCTGACGAGACGATCGCCGCCGCTATGCGATAGAAGTCCCCCTCTAGGGTATATACAGACAGGGGAGACAACAATAGCGTTGACAGCCCTGGCCACGGCGTTTCGCCAAGATCGACCAACGACTGTAGCGAGCGCCGATGCGAGTCAGGGGGTCGCCAAGGTATTGTGAAGAATGCATACCCTGGCATAGCGTGTACAGTAGTAGTAGCGGTATCGGCTCTCTCATAAAAAATCGGGGTCCTGGCCCAGGCTATGCTCTTATTCGAGAAAAGGTGTGTTCCACACTAACTTTAGCTCAACCGCTCTCGAAATTCTTACGAGTATTTCCCTGGAACTGTCTTACGCTGAGTTTCTTGTGGGCCCTTTCTTATGGCACGCTTTGTGAGAGGGCCGGTAGTATTTTATTTACATCAGTAAATTCAAGATCGCCCCTGTCGTCTTCTGGTGTACCGCAAAACATGACCAAAGAATAAACAAGCAAGCAAGCAAGCAATTCAAGCGAAGCCACACCACCAAAACAAGCTACACAATTTCAAACACAACAAGCAAAATAAGCACATCAACCAAAGCAAAACAAGCGTAACAAACAACGGTAACGACCAAGCCCATTACAAACACCCGGACAAACACGCAAACCAATCACGCAAAAACGAGCAAAGGAAACCAAGCCGAACAAAACAAGCCCAACCGAACCAAACCAAACCACACTAAACACACCATACCGAATCATACCAAACCAAATTGAACGAAACCGAACCAAACCAAGCCAAACCAAACCGAACCGAACCAAACCAAACCAAGAAAAGGCAAGGGGGCGAAAACAAAAACAAGAAGCACGGAGCATACGATACTGCTGCTCTTGTGCACCACCACGTACCTATTACGATGGATATGACGAGGATCCAGTTCTGCTTGTACGGGTTGACTATCTCCGCCTTCATCTTGGACTGGGCAAACTGGTCGGCCGCGGGAGCCTTCGCCCTCGCTTCTTTTCTAGCGGCTTTCGCGTCGACCTGGTAACAACGACAGGGACACGCGGACCAACGCCACGGACGATAGAGGGGAGAGGGGGTCATTTGGGGCCCACTAAACTTTGACGGATAGGGTTTCTCGCGACCTCCGCGTCTAACCTGGCAAGGACAAATCGATAAGCACCCGGAGGGACACCACGGATAGCAGCATCAATAGGGGGGGGGGGGGTGGGGGGGGTGGGTGGGGGGGGGGGGGGGGGGGGTACTCATTTGTTGCTTGCCTTAGTCATTTGACCATTGACCTTGCATGGGAGGGGTGTTTCACAACCCGAGACTGAACCTCGCTGTGACTATTGCGTACCGGCACTCGTACTTCGTTGCACAACCCAGCGGGTGCTCAACGTAATTCGACACCGCTCCTGGGGCGGAAGGGTGTGATGGCGCGCGCAAGCCGCACAGAGCAGTGGGCACCTAGTCGGATCGTTCCGGAGGCGTGGTATCAAAGCCAACCGGCCATGCCGCTAACAAATGTCACCACTATTACGGGGGTCCGTAGTTAATAGGACCTATGGTATACATAAAAACCTATATATTTGCCTATTTTTACTAGCAATATTTGGTCCTGTTTACTATGGTCCCCCGTAATAGTTTTTGTTCAAGTTTACGGTGCGCTGTACAAACATCACCGAGAACGAGAGGAGGAAGCGGATTGAGCGGCGACGTACAGAATTACAGCCTCGCACAATGTCGGACAGACCACTGGTCCCCGCGTCATGATGTAGACCTTTCAGGGCAGATAATTTTCCTGATTTTGCACGATCTAGCTCATGTTCCCGAGTTGGTGCCCGCAAACTCCGCATAACCCAGCACACCTTTTATTCGTTGGACCAATACTACACAGGCCCTGTCCAACATCTCATGAAGGCAGGTGAGGAACTACCATGGTACAGTAGTTACATGATCTACAGCAGATGATCTACAGTAGATCGTGATTATTTCTGACGTGTGCGGGCGGACCTTCGCCATTATGATGCAAAGCAGGGTCGAGCGATCGAGCACGACCAACGCACGAATCAACTCAACCAGCAATTCCAACACAGCAGTGGTGCCACGTCAACTGTTTTCCTCTGGGGGGGGGGGGGGGGGGGGGGGGCGAAGTACAAGATCACCTCGCGGTAGTCGATCCAGTAGTCCTCCCCCCTCAGGACGCTCTCCCGGTCGGTCTTGGTCACGAGAGGGCGGAACTCGCCCTCCTCCTCGCCGGTTGTCCTGCCACGTAAGGAGGCCGATTCAGGAGGGGGGAAGGGAGGGAGGGAGGGGAAGGCAGAAACCTCAAAATACGACAAGTACATTTCTGCCCTCTACAACAGACACCGCGGCGGGAGCTGTGACGAGGAGACGGAACTCGCCCTCCTCCTCGCGACTCATATTTCTTGCCTTGCCACGTAAGACGGTCCAATTCCGGGAGGGGGGGGGGGGGGGGGGGGGGGGGGTGGTATTTTACGGCATGACACAAAAACTGACGAAAATCATCGTTCTGTCATCTACAGCAGACAGCGACGAGCATAGTTCTGTCGTCTACGAAAGACAGCGACAATGACCGTTCTGCCTTCTACGACAGACACCGTGGCGGGAGCAGACACAAGGCGGCGGAACTCGACCTCCTCAATCCTCGCCGATGATTCTGCCACAGAAGCCGGAGAGTTTGAGGATGGGGGGGAAGGGTGTGATACTGTGGAAACCCCAGACGACTTACCACTGCCATCAGTCTGTTCTCTACGACAGAGACAGCGACAACCATGGTTCTGCCTTCTACGACGGACAGCATGACAGTAGGTAGTACCAGCCACGAGGGGACGGAATTTTGCCCTGCTTTAATTTCTTTTTATGCATGTTTTAATGCTCCGACTGGTAAAAACTACTGCTCTGGACGTAAACACAAAGACCTCTGAGACATTAATATGAAGACGAATCGGTCCTTATATTGACAGACACCCAGAGTGGTCAAGCTCAACTTCATTACAATGCAGTATCTCTGTACGGAAGACAATAATACGAAAATAAATTCCGAAATGAAACAGAACACACAAGACGCAAGGATATCAGAAAGCTGCTGGACGGAAAGCGTACGTACTCAGGACGGACAGATAGCTGCTGCACGGACGAAGCAACGCGAAGGAGAGGAAGATACCGGCACGATGACGGCGGGGAGCGGAAAGGAAGCAAAGGGGGAGACAAGGTGGCGGTTTCTGTTTATGGCAGCATTGTGTTTAGTTTCATTGTGTATTTTGAATTGTCTGTCGCGTCTCCTCCCGGGGAGCACGACACTTATTTGTTTCTTTTTTTCTCTGATTCTCTCTGTTTTCGTCTGTCGCTATTTTCTCTCAAGAATTGCTGGCGTGTGTTGTTTGTTGTACTTTTCGTATCCAGTACGACGGCGATGGCATTGCGTTGTCTACTCTCCTGCAGCTGCATCACAACGTAGTATTTATGTATCGTGGTTTTGTGGCCACAGAGCTTGTATCCTTCTAGGATTGAAGAATCGATACGGACACTGGTTGTGCTGCATGTCGGCGAGTAGAAAAAACGGTTTAGAGCCGTCCCGAACGGCCCGAAAAAAAAATCACGATTCGTGACTTTTTGGCATGAGCCAACTCTCGCGAGTGGGGCACGGCCAGGGCTGGCCGGGCCGACCGTGCCTGGCCCGGTCCGTGACATACTCGAATCACGGGGGCCGAAGCCTGATCCAGCCTGCGAGATTCCAATCTCATCGACCGTCGGCCAAGCCCAGTCTGCGAGATTCCATCTCGTGGGCCGTTTGCCCGGCCTGGCCTGGGACATCCTCAGACCATTTTCGCTCTGGTCTTCGAGCTGTGGCTCCTCCTCCTCAAATGTGGAGGCCACAACGTGCTCGTTTGCTCGCGCCCAGCGGTGTCTTTGGGTAGCCGCCCGTTGTCCACAAGTGGCGTACAGAGCAAGAGTCTGACATGCCCCTATCCCGGCCTTCGGACACCGTTGGTGCGCGTGGATTGCGTAGTGCTTTGATCAGGCGTAATTTGAGACTCGACAAATGACACGAATCGTGTTTTTTTTTTCGTGATTCATGACAAAAAAAATCACGATTCACGACAAAAATCTCACGAATCGTGATTTTTTTTTTTTTTCTCCTTAGGAGTGGCCTTTAATGTAAACATACACACAGCAGTCGTAGACGACACACAAGAAGCCGCCTGGGCCAGCCAGGAGCAGAGTACATCAGTATTAGGTGTGTGTATTCTTCACATTAAACCGTTTTTTCGACCCGTCGACATCCAGCACAACCAGTGTCCATGCCAATTCTTCAATCCTAGAGACGACAGCGAGGGAGGATGCACAACAATTCTTGCGTGCCCATCCCCAGGATAGAAGCGCGTGGAAGACACTGAGATCTGCGTGTGCGAACCTGCGGGAGGTGATTGCCGCAGGACTGCATGTGTACTTCGAAGAGTACCTCACCGAAACCGAAAGACTCCTAGCGAACAATGACCAGAGGGGATTTTATAAGCACCTGAAAAGTATGGTGGGATTGGAAGAGACTAAAGCGAGGAGCGAGCAGTTCACAAGGGACGAGGATGGCACGCTGTTGCGGGACAAGGTGCGAATTCGTGAACGATGGGCGGGGTGCTACCACAAACTCAACACGAAATCGCCGAATCTCGATCCCACGATCATCGACCTCTTGCCACCTCGACCGCTTAAACCGTCGCTCGGACACGAACCATCTATGGACGAGATGACGGAAGCACTCAAGGGCATGTCAAATAGGAAAGCTGTTTGGCCAGATGGCGTCCCGGCCGAACTCCTAAAAATCGACCACCCCGCATTCGCCCAGTGCTTTCACAACACCCATGTCAATGTTGGGGTAACAGAAGACGTGCCCCAGGAATGGAAAGATGCGATCATCAAGGTCCTTGACAAAAAGAAGGACCGAACTGATTGCAACGACTACAGATGGGTCTCACTTGTTGCCCACGCAGGCAAAGTGTTGTTGAAAATCGTCGCGTCCAGCCTTAGCAACTACTGCGAGACCCAGGGATTACTCCCGGAGGAGCAGTGCTCGCACGATCAACGATAGATATGTTGTTCGTCGTGCGCCGGTTGCACGAGCTCGGACGACTGATGAAAATCCCCCTGTACGTGTGCTTCATCGATCTGCAAAAAGCGAACGACTCTGTCGACCGAGAGCTGCTGTGGAAGGCACTCACACGTTTTGGCGTACCAACCAAGCTGCTTACAATTATCCGCAATTTGCACGACGGCATGCGGGCTCGCGTGCGTACGGGTGACGGCGAGCACTCGGAATGGTTTGAAGTAACGCAGGGGCTGCGACAAGGCTGCGTGCTATCACCGTTACTGTTCAACGTGTTCTTCGCCGCTGCGTTACACGTCGTACTGGTACGCTTCACCAAAGACAGAGCCATCCTAAGGGATTAGGTTCAACTTAATGACGATGGAGTAGCCGGACCAGAGGAGCAGGAGCCATTGGCATGCGTGCGACGGGCTGTACGGGGCATGTCGTACGCCGATGACGCAGGAATTGTCTCGAAGTCGGCTGAAGGGCTCGCGAAAATGATGGCAGTCATCGTGACTGTCTCCGAAGCAGCAGGCCTCACGGTGTCGGAAAAGAAGACAGAGACAATGCTTGCACAAACACCAGATTAGACAACCCTCGCACCACCGCTCGTCATCGAAGCAGCAGGCCAGAGGTGTAAGCAGACGGACCAGTTATTATACCTAGGCGACATTATGCACGAAAACGCTGATCTCTCGCTCGAAATCGACCGACCGACCCGTCTCATGCGAGCATGCCTCAAACGGTTCGGCCCGGAGTTGTATGATAGGACGACCGCCCCCCTTAGCCTGAAAGTCCGAATGCTGGAGGCCGAGGTGATTGAGACCCTGCTGTACGGGTGTGTGACGTGAACCCTCAAAGCTGAACACTTTGCCAAGCTTCGAACGGCTCACCACCAAGTCCTCTTGCGAGTCATTGGCTTCCAGAGCCGACTTCGTACCAAACACGCCACCCTCTCGTACGCGAAGGTCCATAAGATAACAAGTTGCGAGAGCACCGAAACGACCATCCGTAAACGGCGGCTCATTTTTGCGGGGGCCATGGCACGGCAAAGCAAGGAGCGAATACCCAGTCGGGAAATGTTCGGGACGATGGCTGGCGGGGAGAACCCGAGAGCTGGCGGGCAGTTCAAGGCTTGGCATAGATGCATAGTCGAAGACCTCTGGGAGTTCCGAGCCACCGAAGGGTCAACGGAACCTGCCCCCTTGGTGTTTGAAGTTGAGACCGCACTGTGGTCGACTGCAGCAAAAAGGCGGGGAAGTGGTACCGGGGGATCCTCGAATCAGCCGAACGGTTCATGGTGAACAGGCACGAGGATGAGGCTGAGCAGAGTAGGCAGCGCCGCGCATCCACTAGTTGTGGGTGGTGCCCAAGGAAATAGGCGGGGGGGGGGGGCAACAGCTGGGAGGAGTGGCAGAAAACCCGATCAAGGAAATGCGGGGAGGGGGGGGAACAGGAGGAGTACAAGGGAAACTGCGATGGACGAAATTAGGAAGCAGATGGCAGACACGGTAGCAATGCACCAGGTCGACTATAATAGTAAGTAGATCATGCCTACACTACTCGTGCCGCCAACTGGTGCAGCTGGTTCGAACGCGGTCTTCCGTTGTCTTCTTTTTTTCATCCGTGATTTTTCATTTCATTTCTTTCTCTTCCTTTCTTCGATTGATAAGCCTCATTAAAGGAATCGTGTGGCGTGCGTGGATGACGAGCCTGCTTTGCTTGATTCGTATTGTCTGACGCCGAGGGGCGGGGAATAGTTGACGAACGCAGGACGGAGACGGCAGACAGGGTAGCAAGGTACCAGGCGAACTAGCAGGGAGAGCCTGGCTATGCTACTCGTACCACAAACTGCTGCCGCTACCTGGAGGATGCTTTGTGCTTTGGTTTGCCCTGTTATTTTCCCTTGGCTTGGTTCTTAGTCTTACTCTGTTTACAAGTAGTGGTGTTTTCTTCTTTTTCTTTTTTTCCAAGCTCGTTCTTTTCAAGAGTCTGCCACATCCCCTGCGGGGAGGCACGACAGTTTGTTTCTTTTATTTTCTTCTTTCTTCTTTTTCTCTTTCGATCTGTCTTCTGTTTCTGTTTCTCTCTTTGATTCTTTCGTTTCTCTATTTCATGGAATGTGTATGTCGTGCCTGTCGTATCCAGTCTGATGACATGCCATTGCATTGCCCACTGCTACTGTGTTTACTGCATACGTGGCAACGAAGTATCGCTGTGGTGTAGCTTTGTGACCACGGAACCTGTATCTCTTCTAGGATTGGAGAATCGGCACGGACACTGGTTGTGCTGGATATCGACGGGTAGAGAGAACGGTTTAATGTGAAGAACACACATGCTCGTCATACTGGATACGAGAGACACGACATACACATTCTATAAAGTATAGAGATGGCCAAAGGAAACAAAAAGAAAGCATCAATAGTAGTCTGTTCAATCATGCCATTTCGTACTGCTGTTTCTTTTTAGCTCGTTCTTTTCGAGGGTTTGCCACATCTCCTGAGGGGAGGCACGACATATTATAAAATTTTATAATTCCTCTTCCTTTTTTTTCTTTTTGATTTGTTTCGTTGCTTCCTGATTTTTTTTTTCTGTCTACTTTTACCATCTCTTTTTTAAACTATATGTCGTGCCTGTCGTATCCAGTATAATGAACATGGCATTGCGTTGGTTGTTTACTCTGCTTGCTTCAATAGCAATGTAGTATCTCTGATGTGGCGTGGTTTTGTGGCCACAGAAGTTTAACCTCTCTAGGATTGAAGAGTCGGCACGGACACTGGTTGTGCTGGATGTCGACGGGTAGAAAGAAATGTATAATGTGAAGAACACAACAAACCAGGTACGTGTCACGTGGGAAGAATTCGTACTGCTTCAAGCGAAATTTCCCCGCACCGGGGGGCGACAGCGGTAGTACTGATACGTGGCACCGCTATTGGCGAGAGCAGGAAGGAGACGGCAAAGGGTGTGGCTAGGTTCCCGAATCGATATTCTAGCTCAGACGGGCAACCATATTACCATCACCGTCTGGAATACGATGTTTTTTTTTTTTTTTTGCCTTGTCTCTCCCTTTGTTTCCTTTCCCCGCCCCGCCGTCCGTATGCCGGTATCCTTCTCTCCTACGTGTTGCTTCGTTCGCGCGGCAGCTATCTGTCCTTCCTGAGTACGTACGCTTTCCGTGTATTACGGAGGACCATTGTAAATAGCCCTACGGTACACACAAAAACCTAAATACTTCCCGATTTTGACCAATAATATTTTTTGGTCCCATTTACTCTGGTCCCCCGTAATAGGTATTAATAGCAGCCTTTCTGATCTCCTTGCGTCCTTCGTATTCTGTTTCATTGCAGAGTTTATTTTTGTTTTATTGTCCTCCTGTTCTTATTTTCTAGTCTTGCTTGTGTTGCTTGTGTGTTATCGTACCCGATACGCTGGTGCTTCACTTGCTTGACTCTTGAATTTGCGATTCTTTTTTTCGTTTTTTTTTTTTGGTCTTCCTCTGTCTCACAGTCTGTGACCACGGAATCAGGATCTCTCTAGGATAAGGAATCAGGACCAGACACCGGGTGTACTGATGAAGCTGGGTAGAAAGGACGATTTAATGTGAAGACAACAACAACAACAACAACAACAACAACAACTCGATCCGCCACTCAGCGAGTTGCTACTCGTACAGAAAAGCGCCAACATTTTTTTTGTTCAGGCGCCAAAAAATTGCTCAGCAACAGCACATTTTCTTCCCCGCACGGACTGCTGTTCTTCATATACTTTTGATATTAATAAATTATCGATCAACCAAGCAAAAGGCACAGACCAGTAAAGCAACCCCAGCGGTGTGGTATCATATGTGTGTTCTTCACATTGAATCACTCTTTCTACCTGTCGACATCCAGCACAACCAGTTAATTTTAAATATCATCACGCTTGGTTGCGGTCTGGGGGATGGTATAGGATATGCAGCAGTATTATTACTGGGGACCTTAGTAAATAGGACCTACAGCAGTACAGACAAAAACCTATATACTTGCCTATTTTTACGAGCAATATTTGCTCCTATTTGATTTACTATGGTCCCCCGTAAATAATAGAGAATAGAGTCATCCCCCACAGGTCGCGGTACTATTTCGTCCGCTGTATACGAGACATGGTTGATCGGGTCTGATTGTCTTAGACTAAGCTCTACAGGGGTTTTGTTGAGAAGTGATTTCTGGCTTTTCCAGCGATCTCCGAAGCCCAAAAAATCTGAACCATCTGTTAATACCTGGTAAAATTTATAAAATGAAAAACAAGAGCTGCTGCTGCTGTGAGGTCGAGGATTTCGTCGAAACCAATCTTCGCAAGCTGTGCGTGATATTAGTGATAATTCGATCGCGCGTACTGCGGGTTTCATTTGGCCGCATCCAGGATATACAGCAGTCCGTATGAGGAGGACAAACAAAAAGCTGACGCTGCAGAATTCAAGGAGTAGGTGTGTTTATCTGTCAGAAATAAATTAAAAACATATGTGTATACCATGGTATACATACGGTATATATCAGATATACCCGGAGGTTGCACGTAGCTTGCCACCAGTGAGAAATCCCCCCCCCCCCCTTCCTTTCCCGGGTGCGTATTTCATACCTATTCTTCCCGTTTTATAGTATACCTGGTATATATTAGGATACCATCATCATCACCACTACCGAGCAGCAAGAAATAATAACGATATGATAAATCATTTTTTTGGAGAAGGATATTATACGTAGAGGGCGGGAAATCGTCCCCATCAGTTTTGTTCTACGTATGTTCTTAGAGGGGGCAAAATTACAGCGAATGATCTCGGAACTACTGCTGCTGCTGGCTGCGCACAGCAGTTCCTAGCGGTTTCTCGTGCCTCCAGGAACTGAGAGTCGCTTGAATTTTATGTGCTCACTACAGCAGCAGCAGTACTACTGGCCATCTGTCGAGTCTATCCGTCACCAACGGCAGAGCACCACACCTGCGGCGGGCTGTACCCACAGGCTATGGCGCTCATGCAAGACGTGGCCTTTCCTCGGATGGAAGCGATAGCAGCTGCAGCAGCAGAGAGCAGCAGCACCATCAGCAGCACCGAGGGCGATTCGACGTCGCCGGCGAAAATGCATCCGTAATTGGATGCCGAAACCACGTCCGTTCGCGGCGGCGCGGCAGCCGCTGGCTTTGAGTCCTTTGACGTAAACAAGACCAACTGACACTGCTGTGTATAGAATCAGTTTCCAAAAATCAGAAGCCATAGTAGATGGTCCTTATTCCTCATGCACATATGGCTGGATCCTCGAAACTAGAAAAATAATGGCCATAAATCACGGCTCAATTTTTTCTCATAATAGTTGTGGCCTTGGGCTTAGGGTTACAAGCACAGATAGTACTATAATATTAATACGACGTAGTTATATTCGTCTTGTAAACAGCAGTATTAATAGTAGTGACCCTCAACTGTTTTTTCAAATGCTTACCAGGGTACCATCTACCCTAGAAAATGGTTGACATATCATACCTGTGCGAGACGAACATGACTTCCGGGTAAGCCAATCTGACCAAATCAACTATTGGTTAACGATATTCCCCAGACATATCATAGTGACTGAGAAACGAGACGGGACGGGACGGGACTACTGCTGTTTTGACTTGTTCGGCAGGAAAATAAATGAAGACGGGACGGTAAAACGAGCTTGAAACTGGTGGGCGAGGCGGGACGGGACGGGACAGTGGGTGTACAACTTCTCGACGGGACAGGACGGTAGATTTCAACGGAAACGATTTTCACGACGGGAAAGGACGGTACAGCAGCAGTGCAACGGATTTCCCATCACAGCAACGGAACGGGACGGGGACGGGTAAAATCCAACGGGATTCTATTTCACGACAGGAAGCGACGGCAACTCGCAATGGGAGCACTGCTTCTTCTGTGGTGGTGGTGGTGGTGGTGGTGGTGGCGGCGGCGGCTGCAGCGACGATGGTGACATGGTGATGCTGGTGCCAGTGCTCGTTGGTCGTCCTCACTCGCGAGATACGCATCTATGGCGCCGGTACCGGCCACGGCGGCGGTGCTACCGGTGGCGTTGTAGTGGAGGTGTTTCGTCCGTGGTGCGTGTGGTCTGTGATGATCGCGTGTGTGGGTAGGGAGCTGCTGGTGGATGTTACCGCGGAAAATATGAAGATTCGTGCACAGCAGCAGTCATGATTGTGATTTGATCGATATTTCAGTTTTAGCTTTTCGCCGTTTGGTATTTTCGGCGATTTCATTGATTCATAGTTTACATTTCCATCTACTGTAAATATCAGCATGTTTGCTGCTGTGAAAAATAACAATTCAATGGACTTCCAACTTCAAATATTGCATATTCAAAACCTCAATTTCTTGATGGAAATGTACGGGAAGCGACAACGGGCAGGACTGTTTGCTGGACGGGAGGGGGCGAGTTTTGTCGGCGGGACGGGACGGCAAAGTAGAACGGGAGTGATTTTATCGACGGGACGGGACGGTACAGTACAGCGGGGCGGAGTTTGGTGGCGGGACGGGACGGTAAATGACAACGGTTAGATAATTTGTCGACAGAACGGGCCGGGACGACGGGATCAAATTGGTGACGGTTTTACCGTCCCGTCCCGCCGCTACCGTCGCTCCCGTCCCGTCAATATACCGTGATAAGCCTTGACCATTCCCGGTGTTTCATACACAGTGTGCGCCAATCATTTCCTGGAATAAGTGGTCAGCTCTACAGGGATAAGCGGATAAGCTAGCCCTCCAGTAGAGCTCAAGGGTTGATTGAGTCTATTGGCTTGGGATCAGGGTTAGGACTAACCATTCGTCTCGTACGCAGTGACCCTCAACCATAGTGGTGCCTTTGTCTCGTGGCTTCGTCTCATACACAACCATTTTCTCGAATGAAGTTGGTAACCTCTACGGCACACGGCACACACTCGGTGCGAGACAGAGGGACCAAACGCTATTGATAACCAATGGTTGATTGGGTCTGATTGTCTTAGGCATAGGGGTTAGGGATGGCTCTATTCGTCCCGTACATGGCGACCCTCAAGCATTTTCTCCGATAGGTGGAAATTTGGAGAAATAATGTAAGAGTCGTGCGTCACCCGCTCAGCGCATACAAGATGGGCACGAGGGACGAGGGGGTTAAACCAAAATCGAGAAACCTTCGAAGCCAGACGCTTTGCGTGAACTATGAGCTCCCAACTGCAATCAAATGCTTGGGGGCGTGTTTGGTACAGTACCTACCGTTTTTTTTTTTTTTTTTCGAAAGTACCTTACGGAAGTCTTCGGTGAGCTTCGGTACGGCCTCAAGATCTTACCGAACACTCCGATAAGGTTCGGTGCGAACTTCGATGCCGGTACCCGACACTTCGGCAAGTTTGGTACGCCGACCAAACAACAGGGTACAGGATTAGGCTTCTAATCTTCAGGATAAAGCTTGGGTAGACACGAGCCTGTCGGAGTGTACCACAGGTCAGACAGCAGTTTTTTTGTCTGGTGTGGGCTTTCAGGCTGATATCCCCCTTCCCCCCCCTCGAAAAACGGGAGCACTATAAGCAGCATGTATATTGCCTGACCTGTGGCTTGCTCCCACAGACGCTCAGACAGTAGTATACCAGTTAACCACTATTTAGTCTGACCTGTGGCTTTCTCCCACAGGCTCTCAGACAGCCATAGTATGCCGGTTCTAGAGTGGTGAGTTTTCAGGTGAAGGCTGGCATCTCCCTTGCCCCCCCCCAAAAAACGGGAAAACAACCAAAATCAGTACATATTTTGTCTGAGCTGTGGCTTTTTTCCACAGGCTCGTGCCTACAAATACTCGAGCCGAACGTTAAGCAACCGTCTCCACTTTGTCCCAAAACAAAGGATATTTAGTACCATGTATAATAGCGATATACTAAGACCTACCTGGTATGCCAATGGAAATGCGAAGTCCGAAAAAAAAACTTCGGAAAATGTCGCTTTCAAATAACAGCCGAGAATATCCTCGTACCGCCGCTGTGGGAAAAAGGGAAAAAAAACAACGTTTTTTTGTTTTCTTCTTTTTTCTAACGGCTGCAGGCGGCGCAGTTTGTTTTTTCGCGTTGCAAATTTTCAACACGCTGATAAAAATCAGCTCGTGCGACGATAGACGCTCGATCTTGACATAGGCTCAGCCTACGGTCAACCCGCTTGGTGTCGGGCAAGGCCAACCAGGATAGATGACGGCCTCGAAGATAGAAGGTGGATCCATGCTCCAGGGGGCGAGAGCGTCCTACGGTATCCTCCACACCTCGGATAACGTAACACTTAACGTCTTATGTTAATGTTAGGCGTCAGCGAGAAAAAAACGTAATACCAGGTATTACGTTACTACGTTAACGACTTTCTGGATTTTGTGATAACATAGTGTTAGTGTGTTACTATATTGGCGGGCGATCGCGAAACATTATGTTAGAGTGTTACCTAGATCTCGTACTGACCGCAGTATATGTGCTACGGTGTTGGGGTATGCAGCCCATAGCGAGTAACACTATGTTAGCGTGTTAGCGGAATTCCTTGTGGCTACCGTAACACACGTTGAAGGGATAACGTACGAGTACATGGTCAATTAAACGTTAACATTATGATACCGTGCTGGCGGCATCAGCCCGTAGGGAGTAACGTTATGTTAGTGTGTCCGCGGGATTCTTCGTGCTACCGTAACACCCTTTCGACGGATAACGTACACGGCCAAATAAACGCGTACATAACACTATGTTAGTGTGTTAGTGAAACTCCTATTACTAGGGGCTATCGTAACACGCGTTAGAGGGATGACGTACGTATATTATTATGGTCAATACAACGTTAGCATTATGTTACCGTATCAGCCGCGGCAGCAGTCCGTTTCGAGCGACGTTATGTGAGGGTATTACGGAAGTCTTGCTACCATAACAACATAACATACGTCAAACGGATAACGTATATGATCGATGAAACACTATTAAAAGCATTATGTCAATGTTATTAACTTGTATGCAATGTATTTAGTGACACAAGTTAATACAAAACGTAAACCCCCAATCTAAAGTCAACAATATGTTACTGCCGTGTTAACTCGTACGTGCGAGTGTGCAGATTACGTTATAGATGGATAACGTGATGTGTTATACATGGATAACGTACTGGCGGGGTTAAAAAATGAGGCGTTTTTTGCGGGGATCCCTCCTAAATATCCCCTGTTTTGGGGTTTTAAAATATGGAGGCGTTTGTTTTACCGGGGATGCCATGCTATCCTCCCCCGGGGATATTTTGTAGGTATCCCCTACTGGGATGTCAGCGAAATTGGATAACACGGCTACGCTATGTTACTCCCACACGCCCGCTTTACCACTAACACAGGTAACACATGTTAGATCTCGGGAAGATCCAAAGGGTAACGTAGTAACATTACGTTAGAACGACTTCGGCCCCAACGGTAACTCAGTAACATAAAGTTAGACCCGGATTGGTTTTTATGGTAACACGGTAACGGAATGTCACCATCAGATCTTTACTGACGGTAACACCGTAACATACAGTTACAGAGACTTCCGCGTTTAGGCTAACATCCTAACATAATGTTACGTATGGGCCGGCTAAGACTGTAACGTATCTAACGTACGTTAAGTGTTACGTTATCCGACCCTAAGGCAATCAGATGGGGGGTCCAGATAACGTAGTGTTAGTAGTGCTGGTCATTGCGTTATGTGACATTAGTGGGTTATCTGTAACACAATGTTATGTGTTAGTAGTGCTGGCGAACATGGCAACGTTATGTTAGGGTGTTATGTATAACACTCCTCCAAAGGGTAGCACAATGTTATTGTGTTACGTCTAACGCTGCGTCGACTGTAACATTATGTTATCGTGTTAGTAAATATGCGGATATCGATCTGGGCATGTTAGAGTGATAACGTACGTGTTTGGTCACAGCCTAACACTGTGTTACGGTGTTAGTTCAAGGACTGATCACGGCATAACATAATGTTACTGTCCCAGAGCTGGACAAGACCGAGCAGCAACATAACGTTAAGGCTCGTGCTCGTTCGTGAGTTTCCAGTTGACACTGTGTTACCGCGGTACCGTGATCGCTCCTCTAGTGCTAACACTATGTTAGTACGTTACCACGTTCCTGTGTTAGACCCCATAACGTAGATAAGTGTTATCCGAGTGTTACGTTATCCGAGGTGTGGTATCCTCCCAAAAACCTATTTTTTGCCATTCGAGACGGATCGAGAAATTTTGTCATCTGTTTTGTGCATACCAGCGGCCAATTGTTTTTTATCATACGCCTGGCCAGCGCCCGCCACACGTCACCGGCCATCGTGTGAGCACGGTAACCCTAGAGTGGGTCGGAGCCCCTAACGAGCGCCCTCCGTGCAGAATTCATGACGCAGTCGTTGGTTTGGTCAATCGGTGTCTGTCGAGGACTCGGGACCTCGCCGCTTCGAACCAAACATCCGCCTGAGTTTTTCCGATTCGAGCTTGGCTCAACATTGGCCCCAGAATTGTTTTTTTCGGGGTTTTCCAGATGTTTGGAACTTTCCGTTTTAATAATCGTGCTCGTAGCAAGCTGTACCCGAAATTTTCTGCGGGTATCTGCGAAATTCAAACTTTTATGGGAACTTTACGTTTCCATTGGCATAGGTCTAACGGCGGTCATATTTCGGGACATATTCGAAACTTGTATCAGACGCCATAAACTAAGGCTTACAATATACCACTGTGTCCGGAAATTCAAGAAACGTTTGGGTCTAAGAAAACCAAACGGTCTTTACATGTACGGATGAAGCGGAACCTGGTACAATAGGACAACCCGAGCTACGACACGGACTTACTACTTGAGACAGGCGAGCGTGGACCTGCGTCGGGGACCGTTGGACACTGCCGTTGACATTTGCTCTTGTCCCTCACACTAGACGGGTTATTTCTACGCAACGACATCCAGCACACGCAGCAGTGCATACATCGGACAGAGCATGTACAGATCATTTACTGATCTGCAGTAGACCTTTTAGGGCAGATGCACACCTCATCTGTATCATCTACGGTTAAAGCATGTTTTCGGGTGGGGGGATTGACTAATCTGCAATACCAAGGGTCATGTTTTCTGGGTTGGATCTGTACTATACAGATCCTGCACGATCTGTATTATACAGATCCTGCACAATATCTCATGGCGGCAGCTCAGGATCCAGAAGATCTAGATGATCTACAGTAGTATATCCGTCAGTAAGACGTGCGCAAGTAGCGCCCGTGCGTCCGTGCCGATTTTTCGATTTCATCCCAGAGGGATACAAGCCATTGGGCATTTAAACCAATACCCCAGACAGGGTGTGTGCTCGATATCATGCACGGCCGTAGTCGTGTGACCATAGACCCTCGCATCCCTAAGTTGCCGGGACGGAGTACGTCGGGTTTTCACCGATCAGACAGACATTGCTTGCACCAAGCGCGAAGCGCCGTGAGGTGTTGGGCGAGTCGCATGAAGGGTGAGCTGCATCCTACGAAGAACCGCTTTGGAGGCGGATGTTCTTGCAAAGGGGGGCGGGGGTGCATCACAAAGGAAACGAGGTCGATCAGATGAACTTCCCAGCGTACCGGATACGAAAGAGCACAGCAAAAGGCAAACCACAAGAGAAAACCAGATACAAATACCAAACCAATGCAGCAGTGCCGGTACAGCAACAGCAGTAGAGGCAACCGAAGTAGGAGCAAGAACCCGGTCAAGATTATTCAAATACAACGTACTTGAAGAAGTCCGCAAAATGCACCTTGTTTTTTGTTGGTGCGATTTTTACTACACCAATGTCCTCGATCGTACCACTCCGTCCTGAAATACCAGGGGACCGTTTGGATACTATCGTGATATGAATACGTTTAGGTTCTTCACTTTACAGCCTGAGTGGTACAATGCACCCTTTGTCCGCTGCCCCGGGCGGACGGATCGCTATCGGCACGCTAGCCACAATGTAGCACCGAGCTCAAGCACCACGCGAATATTCTCGCAAATCATCGAATGATGACGGCAAGAACGCGCTCTTGTAGTGAGTGGGTGGTGGTGTGTCGGTCGGTACAAACAGCTGCGCGTTTACGTAGAGGCTTGAGGAGTTGGTAAGCGAAAAGCGATGTGCTGGGGTGGCAGTGAAAAGGAGCAGAAAGGGTCATGTCTAACCCTCGTGCTCGAATGGCATCTTACAGCAGCATCTGCTACAGCAGCATGCTACAGCAGCATCTGCGACAGCAGCAGTAGCAGTAGTAGCACCTGCACCAGCACCAGCCTGTGGGCTACGACAGTGAAACATAAAAACAGCACTGGTAGTTTTTTTTCAACTGCCGTAGCCCGTTGGCAGCAGCAGCAGCAGCAGCAGCAGCAGCAGCAGCAGCAGCAGCAGCAGCAGCACGCAACACACTGAAGAATACCTGGTACAATGCACGAACAGCACAGCAAGCAAGTGCTGTTGTCCAATCGTAAAGATGGCAAACCAACCATGTTGCTGCACCGTTACCTTTCGCTCTCCCACAACCACAGCTCACCCAGCTCCCACAACTCCCACACACCCCTCACCTACCACAGCTGTCACAACTTCCTCACCCCCTACAGCTCCGACAGATCCCACGGCTCCCACAGCTGCCGCAACCCTCAAAATCTCCAACAACACACCCCACAGGCTTCACAGCTCCCACAGATCCCAAGCCCTCCCACACTTCCCACATCTCCCACCAAATATGTCGCTGACGGCACTCTCAATCCTTGACGGGTCAAGGAAAGCCGTCAAGGGCCTCCCCAGACTATAAGGAGTATACCAAGTCTAAAGACGTCCTGACGGGCCAAAACTACAGTAGACCGTGACGTCAACCTACATGTTTGCCCCCCACACCTTACCTCCTCTTCGGTTTGATGCGCTTCAGCTGGCTCAAGGGCAGCGCCCGACGGCGCTGGTTCTCGGTCTGAAGCGCCTCCAGCCCCGGCGGAGCCTCTGCTATCCTCGCCGACCGCTTCTTGCCCACGCCCGACGATGCAGACACGCGAGTAGCCTCCTGAAGAACCTCCGCCGCCGTCCGCAAGCCGTCATCTTCGCTCCTTGGGGGTGTATCCGCTGATCCCCCCCCCCCTCGCCCCGCCTGCTTCTCCTGCAATTCCAACTCCGCCGCTGCCACCGCCGCGACGGCCGCTGCAGTTTCCGCTTCTGCGCTTGTCGGTGGGCGTTCTTTCGGTAGCGGTGCCCGCCAATCGGCTGGAAACTGCGAGTACGGAGTCGGTGCTGGAGGGGGAGGGCGGTGGGTGGAAGGAGGCGGGAGGGAAGAAGGGGGCGCGCGGGGGTGGGGGTTATGAAAGGGTGAGGTGGGGAAATATAAACGTACCAGGTACGGCAGTGAGTCTGCATGCACGCGACGCAACCCGCGTCTGTGCATAGACTACTGCACATGGATTCTGGATACTGGACACCTTGTATCTCGCGCTTGTATCTCGAAGATACTTGTACAAAACGAGAGCGAGTAGCCCGTCCAGGGTCCAGGTGTACTTCAATCCTGTATACTGCTTGCTGTCTGTATGTCGGCATTGTGAGCATCCATACGTACACGTACACTGCTGCTACGTACAGTACTATGATACACGTACGTACTACGCACACAGTCAGTAGCAGCAGGCTCGCCAAACGACAAGAGTAGGAGGAGGAGGACAAGGGGACGATTACACAAGCAGTTATTGATAGTAGCAGCAGGCTCGCCAACTTCTGACACATAAGTAAGAGGGGGACAAGGGGACCTATATTTCTGCTCGAAGCCGCCTGACAGCAGCAGCAGCAGCAGCAGCGCCGACCTGAGATATAACTCTTGTACTGCTGTACGTATAAGCTTGCAAGCGTTGGCGTACCTTCCGTGCCCTCGCTCACGGTCATCTGCCTGGGTGCGGCGGTGGCCCTGCTCGCGCTGGCACTTGACCGAAAAAGAGGACCGCAAGACGTAACGAAACCACAGGTGCCTGACGTAGATACAATGTATCGAGGGAGATAGGGTCACAGAGAAGAAGCGAGAGAAAATAGAAGAGAAAGAGAGAGGGGTCATCACGGGAGACCAAGATCTCTGTCTCAGGTCGGGATCGAGCACCGATCCTTGGCAGCGTGGGTATCAACATGAGATCATGATCATGAGTACATGCTGCGATGGAGAAACCTGACCCAGAAGGTGGAAAACGTCATTATCTAACATTGTTTGAACGCGGTGGAAATACTTGGAGAGATAGCTCGCTCGATTTCGCACCTCCTGTTGAGGCTCCACCCCTCGCTGAGGGGATACATGACATGGACCCTAGAAGAATGAGAGCTTTCATTCGGCTGTGGCGAGCCATGCTTCAGGGATTGCCTACGTAGGACACTAACAAGGAGAGGGTGGGCAAAAGTTTAAAGAGGAGTTCAATAATATCCAGAAGCGTTTCTTTCCCGGGGCCACAACTGCTGGATGGTTCGCAGTGTTGGGGCCTGAAACCTTTGTGACGTAGGCCAATCACACACACTAAAATCAACCAAATTGTGACAAAATTCGTACGCGATTGGATGATGACTTGAAGAAATAGACAGCCGTTAATTCCGCCGCCGATCGCAGCTCGGCACTAGAGGTCGGTATCACTTCTGAAAACGCTCTGATATGATATATGATATATTTGTAAAAAAAAAGTGATATATGATATGATATGATATATCATATCATATCATATATCATATCATATGATATGATATGACAGAAAACCCTCCCAAAAGCGCCCGAGAATCTCCCGAGATCCACTTTTTTCTTCGAAGTTCCGAGTTCTTCGAAATACCCTGACATGGCTCTAGCTAATCTAGCTCGCACACAAGGAGCCATCATAGCTTGTCTGCTGTAGTCCACAGCAGCAGTCGTTCTCACGGCATGGTCTTCTTTGTGGTTCGCGTTGAAGTTGGAGTTGTCATTGTTTAATCTTTATAACGAAGATTTTCGTATTTCGGCTTTTGCTTTTGTGTTAATATTAGTAAAAAAAGAAAGGCGGAGTGCTGCTGTTGATTTCAGGGTGAAGATTCTAGTATGTGTCGTCAGTGTTATATTGCAGTCTTCATGATACTCTATTTTGAGGACAAGCGGTTGAAATTGTCTGGTGATTGCACACAGCTAGCTGCTGCTGTGCATGCCTTGGGCCCGAGGTATTCCTGATTGTTGCGTGCGTAATACCTTATAGCAATGTGCGCCTTGTTTATTCCGTGGAAGCGAAATATATGCTGTTGCACCACCATGTACGTACGTACGTGGTACGTATGTACCCCTAGTATAGCTGGTATTTTATACTGGTATAAAACTAAGAAAGCACGTTATAATAATATAGCCTACCAGGTACTATACTGCTGTATATAGTATAGGTGTTGTAGGCGAGTAGAGCCTGGTAGAGGAGTTAAATATATACTACTAAATACCAATTAAAAAAATGTTAAGGTTTCCAACAACTATAATAACTCTCGGCATCATGCCACATGAATACATCATTATTGCTACTGATGCTACTTTATGCTGCTCTTCTCGCTGGCTGTGTGTGTGTGCATCATCACCCACCTTTCGTCCCAGCTTGTGCTCGAAAACGTTATACGAGTAATATATACGGTTCGCCCTACTATTACTGACTGACGCTGGACACATGTTTGACTATTGAAATATGTGCTTACCAGCAGTGCAAGAAGAGCATTACACCCCACCCCAACCCAAGAACGTCCTTGGCTACTGCTGTGTGGCCTCAAAGAAAGTTGAAATCGTGACTTTTATTCCATATCATATCACATATCATATCATATGATATGATATATCGATATCATATCATATGATATGATACGATATGATATATCATATCACGGTTTTTTTTTTGTGATATTGATACGCTTATATCATATCACATATCATATAATATATCACATTTTGTGATATGATACCGACCTCTACTCGGCACACCTGCCACAACCAGTGTCTGCAGGAGAAGCTCCTCACTACAGATAGAAAGCTCTGCTCGATGGAGGAAGCATCTGACGACCGCGCAGCACGCAGCTAGCAGCTGCGACACGCAGCAAGCACGCCGCCCACAATCGTGGGATGCCACCGGACAACCCCGAGACCAGAGACACAGATCACAGCAGCTGCTAGCAGCAGTAGAGAAAGAAAAGAGTGCGATGGCAAAGCTTGACAAGCGGTTTTGCGAGCGAGAACAAAAAAATCCAAACGTATGAACGAGAGGCAGAGCCACCTCGACACCCCGGCAGCAAGCATATACATCTGCTGGAACTCGTACGATCACAGGGACTAGCTATGTCGTTGCTGCTGTTGTTGCAGCGTGTGTGCAGCAGCTGTTTGTTATTTTGTCGTAGAGAGAGAGCGCCTACTCCCCCAAGTCCGAACGTCGATTGGCGAGAGAAGAGACGAGGGAAGGGGCTTTGGGAAGAGCGTGGCGGAATTGTAAGGACCGTTGGGGCATAAATATGAAGACCAAACGGTCGTTACATTATTGCATCAGAATGGCACGTGCGTATCATTCGGCGTCGTGGATGGCTGGGGTCATTTATAAATATTCCACATGCTCCGACGAATTGAGGTGATTAGGTTAAATGCCTATGATGTAGCTCTACACAACAAGATCTTTCGAATGTGGCTATTTTCATGGCGAGGTTCCAACTACAGCGCTCTCGCAGCGCTCTCGTGGTGGCGTCGCAGCAGAGAGCACATACATGACATGCCACCGTCAACAACACAAAACTCGAAAATTTGAGCGACCCGTATCGAGAATGCCTGCGCAAGCCTTGGAAATGTTTCCCTCTCCTTTTTTCGCCTCCCCCAGGCCCCACTACTAAAAAATTGCGTTCGCGTACACTCAGGTTTAGTGCTGAGTGGTGTTCTCTTTCCCGCTTGCTTCTCAAGATTTACCGGAGAGAAGATGGAGAAGGACGGTGAGTGGGACGAGTAAAAGGGGGTAGTTCGGTGCGCTATGGCACTCAGTTGATTGCCGTCGAAGTTGCCGGAGGAATTGTTAGACGACTGTGATGCTCGTACTTAGGCTGCAGGTCTTCGGGTCTGTCATGTGTGTGATATCTCCAGTTATCTCCAGTTTGACGATTTCTTCAATGCAATACAAAATGTACCGGTATGTAGGTACTGCTGTAGCCCATTCTGACGGCTCGGAGGAGCTTCCAGCACCCCAGGCTCCAGTAACAATTGGTGCGTCCCGCTTTGTAGTGCGTTGCATCGCCAATTGCAGTCCCTCACGAGTCGGCGCGAGTGGAGAGATAGCTGGCCCTCTCGTGCAGTCCGTGCTGGACCTACTGGACGTCGGAAGTCTCTGATACGTGGGAGCAAGTAATATATACGAGCAGAATAAAATATTGGTTCTTTACTTTCTCCATCAAACGAAGGGACTTCAAAATGCATGACCGCGAAATTCCGATGTTGGTTCATCGGTGACTGATTACTCTGCTGCACTCTGCACCCACCACAACGTGATTTATGTTCTATTTTAGAGCCGATCTTAACGGGAAACGCTAAGTTTCGTTATTAGGAAATAAATTTCAATTTCAATGAATTTTATTCAATAGTTCGATTTCGAAAAAAAAAAAAACGTGTTTGTATCCTATCGGGAAACGGCGCATTCATTGTCAAACAAAAAGGAATTCGAAACAACCTGGAATAATTCACCGCGTCACACAACGCCCAGCCGACAGCGAAGGTTTGCGTTGTCGCGTGCGCGCCGCCGCCAGCTTCTGTTTCTTTTTGGTGGCGCAGGATAGGAAGCTATCACTTTCAGGGTGTCGTGGGTGGGCGGAGAGAGCTCTCAAGCGCCACGTGCGGAACAGCAACGGTGATGCAGCTATCGAGGTCTCGAGCGTATCCTCTGTTTTTTTGCTCGTTTGCTCGATTTTCGTGATGGTTGGTCGATCGAGCAGGCCGAAAAATTGGGCTTGCGGCCGCCATGATTTATTTTGAAGCGCCACCGCCGGGGTACGATGTGCTATGGTCTGTGGCCGTGGGCGCGGCGATTGCTCCGGTCGCCTGTCGTTGAGGTTCGGGTTTTATCGCCTCGACCGTGGTCACCGAAGCGGCCAAGAATCACCCCAGATTTCAACGGGGGTGTTGACCCACCATGAACATACATCAAGGCTGATCAACTTCCAAATTCGAAATTGAAATTAAAAAGAGAGAATCACACGAAAAAAGTCCCAAAAGACTTTTCACTCAAATTGATTTTTTCTAATTTGCCACTCCGACTCCTGGCTGGTGATTCACTCTTCGGCCGATCAGATGCAAATTAAAAACTAGAAAAAAAAAATCAAATCAAATTGAAAGAACGAAAAGTCCTCGATAAGATGGGCCCTTAAGTGTCACCTGCAAACAGCAAACAGGCGCTATATCGCCGGAGAAAGTAAAAGGTAAACCACTGTTTTCGCCGACGGAGCGGAAGCACCTACCTCCGTGGAGGTGTTTCCACTATTTCGTCCCAGTGGTTGTTGTTTTTGTTGTTTTTCTCGCCATACAACATACAGCAGTACAACTTTTCAAAAGTGCATTCCGTGGTCACAGGACAGGCTCCAGTGCGTGCGGTGAATCTGGAGTAGAGTATACATATCACAGGAGGAAAAAATAAAAACGCTCTACTTATAGTCGGGTTCCGCGGTAAAGAGGAATTGCTCACCCTACCTCGAAGAAAAACAAGAACAAAAAATCGTCTTTTTCGTTCGTTATAAAACACACCCAAAAACGACCTCTAAAAAAAATTCCCCCAAAAAAAAGTTCTCCCTGGGGTCGAACTTTTTTTTTCGCCGCATTTCCGAGCGTTTTTTTTTTTTCGGAATTTGCTCCATTCGACCCCGCTTGGTCGATTTAGTTGGGGTAGAGCCACTCAGAATGAGGATCAGATCGAAACTCGAGGTAGGAGGCGCCTCAGTATGAGTGGCTCTCAGACCGGCCCGCAGGGCCCAGCTATTGTGGCCAGTGGCCGGTTCTGACGCAAGATGTACGCTGGTGTGGACGAGTATGAAGTCGTCCAAACCTGGGCCCCACACGAGAGAGGCCTCAAACTAGTAACCACACTCGTCGACCCAAAGAAAAGAGGCCAAGTCGGAACGAGGAGCATCACCTATGTAAATAAATCGCCGGAGAAAATAACGTACACCACTCTGAGGCTGTTTGATGCGACGGAGCGAAAGCATCTCCGTTTAACTCTGTGTGTGCAGCTGCGGCCTGCCACAATTTTGTTCTTGCAGACAAATAAGAATACACTAAAACCAGGTGTACTGATCATATTCGTAGTCTACTGCTGTATGGTTGTTCGTATGCTCAGTACATGTTAATGTTAATAACTAATCGTTAGGAACCCGAGGCTACTACCGAAATTGATTACTTTGCTGTCGGCAACCGCGCGTCCGTCCACCATTAGCGTAAGCGCGCAGCAGCCCAGCAGTAGGATCATGCTGCGCCCATACAGAATGTGTGTGTTTTTCACATCAAACCGTTCTTTCTACCGGTCGACATTCAACACAACTATTAATAGTGTCCGTGCCGATTCTTCGAGCCTCGAGAGTCACAAGTTCTGTGGTCACAAAACTACCCCACCGAGATACTACTTTCTTATGCAGTATGCAGAGTAGACAGCGCCACGCCATGTATGCATGTACGACTCCTTGCTTTGTAGTTCGGACATTAACTGGTACCATATATATACCAGGTATAATGTGATCCACCCCAATCATGCAGTGGCTAAATAAACTGTGAAATATCAATACGACAATGTAATCGTCACATTTTATCGTCATTTTTTTCCCACTCTGAAGTCCCTACAGGGATAATGTGAAGAACACACAAGCATATTATTATACGTACGTACTGCTATAGAGCTGTACCTACTGCTGTAGACCTATGACGCACAGCTCCCGGACCCGGGCCTGATCCCATTTGACACCCTGTCCCCATTTACTATTTATAGTGATTGGTGGTAATGAGGCGCGACCTCAGCAGTACCTGCAACAGTCAAATCTACGATGCATCATGCTGGGCGAACACGGATTGTACACCAACAGACATCTGCGTACGCGGTCGCATGTATCCGTGACGTTAGGGTTCATTTTGAGACTGCAGTCAGTCCCGTTTCGGGGACGAACTACTTAGAATTTGACTGGTTTATCCGCAAAATGGGACTGCTGCAGTCCCAAAAGGGCCAAGAACAAGAAAAACGTCGGCAGCAGCAGCAGCGGCAGCAACAACAACAACAGCAGCAGCAGCAGCAGCAGCGGCAGCAGTAGAGCACACGAGGCCTGGGTCAGCGTCGCTGTACGCTCGGCTTCTCGGTCTGATAACCCTTGAACCCTTCGTACACGTAATCGATTTTTTCGCGTTTGTATTCTTCACTTCAACCGTTCTTTTTCTTTCTTCCCGTCGACATCCAGCACAACCATTGTCCGTGACGATTCTTCAATCTTAGAGAGATACAAGTTCTGTTGCCACGAAACCACCCGGTACGCCACAGCAGAGATACTACGTTGTTATGCAGTAAACAGAGTAGACAATGCAATGTCATCTCTTCATACTGGATACGACGGGCACGACATACGCATACTATGAAAAGAGAGAAACAAAAGGAACAAGAAAGTAAGTCCAAATGAAGAAGAAAAAAATAAGGGAAAAAAGTACCGTGCCCCCCCGTAGGGGATGTGGCAGACGATACAGAACGAGCGAAAGAAACGATACCACTATCAATACATCTCAACAGAGAAAGACTAAGAACCAAGGGAAACAACAGCCAAAGAACCGAAGCACACAAAAAAAAACACGAAAACCAAAACCAAAAGCACTCTCCAGTCAGCCGCAGCAGTTTGTGGTACGAGTAGCTATTCATTGGACAGATTCTACCTACTATTAATAAGCGGTCTGGTACCTTGCTACTCTTTCTGCCGTCTCCGTCCTGCTTTCGTCAACCATGCCCCACCCCCGAAGAGGATGCGTAGGACGTCGAAACAAGCAAAGCAGGCTCGTCATCCACCCACACCACAAGACTCCTGTCAGGAAGAAAGATGAAAAGTATCAAGACAATCACGGAGGATCAAAGAGCAAGAAGAAAAGGGAAACAAAGGAAGACCACGTTCGAACTAGCTGCTGGAGTCGGCGGCACGAGTAGCATGGAAATGTTCCACTTACTACAGTAGTCGCCCTAGTGCCTTGCTACCCTGTCTGCCGTCCCCTTCCTACTTTCGTCCACCGCGGTTTTCCTTCTACTCCTGCTGCACCCCCTGCCCCCATTCCCCTGGACACCACCCACAGCGGATGCGCGGCGCTGCCTACTCAGCTGTGCCTCATCTTCGTGCCTGTTCACCATGAACCGTTCGGCTGCTTGAAGGGCCCTCCGGTACCACTTCCCCGCCTTTTTTCTGCAGTGTACCGCGGCGCGGTCTCAGCTCCAAACACCAAGGGGGCAAGTTCCGTTGATCCTTGGGTGGCCCGGAACTCCCTATAAAGGTATTCTACTATGCATATATGCCAAGTGTCCGCCAAGTCTCGGATTCTCCCCACCAGCCATCGTTCCGAATATTACTTGACTGGGTAATCCCTCCTTGCTTTGCCGTGCCACGGCCCCCGCAAAAATGAGCCGCCGTATACGGATGGTCGTTTCGATGCTCTCGCAACGTGTCATGCTTGAGGGCCTTCGCGTACGAGAGGATGGCGTGGTATGTACGAAGTCGGTGCTGGAAGCCAATGACTCGCAAGAGGACTTGGTAGTGAGCCGTTCGAAGCTTGGCAAAGTGTTCCGCTCTGAGGGTCCACGTCACACACCCGTACAGCAGGTGGGTTCTCAGTCACCTCGGCCTTCAGCATTCGGAGTTCCTGACTAAACGGAGCGGTCGTCCTATCATACATCTCCGGGCCGAACCGTTTGAAGCATGCTCGCCATAGACGGATCGGTCGGTCGATTTAGAACGAGAGGTCGGCGTTTTCGTGGATAATGCCGCCTAGGTATAAGAACTGGGCCGTCTTTTTGTACCTCTGGCCTTGTGCTTCGATGACGAGCGGTGGGGCGAGGGTTGTCTAGGCTGGTGTTGGTATTAATAGAAGCACTGTCTCTTGTCTTTTTTTCCGATACCGTTATGCCTAGTGCTTCGAAGACTGTCACGACTTTCATCATTTTATCCTTCATCCGACTTCGTTTAATGTGAAGAATACACGCACACACACAATTCCCGCGTCATTCGGCGGACAACATACCCCATACAGCCCTCCGCACGCATGCCAACGGCTCCTTCTCCTCTGTTCCGATTACTCCAGCATCATTGGGTTGAACCAAATCCCTTGCTTACGATGGCTTCGTTTTTGGTGAAGCGTGCCAGTACAACGTGTAACGCAGCAGGGAAGAACACGTTGGACAGCAACGGTGATAGCACGCAGCCTTGCCGCAGCCCCTTGGTTAGATCAAACCTTTCCGAGTGCTCGCCGTCATCCGTACTCACGCGAGCCCCCATGCCTTCTTGCAAATTGCGGATATTTGTAAGCATCTTGGTTGGTGAGCCAGAGCGTGTGAGTACCTCCCACAGCAGCTCTCGGTCGACATGGTCGTACGCTTTTCCCAGATCGATGAAGCACACGTGCAGGAAGATTTTCCTCTGCCGTCCGAGCTCTTGCAACCCAACTCGGCTTTCGGCATAATTTTAAGACGAAAAATCTGTACCTGACATGTGTCCACCACAGGGAGCATCTCGTAGCAGGTGCCACTGCTACGACTGCTGTACGACACTTACAGCAGAGCTTCTCCAGCAGCAGAACAGCAGCAACAGCACCAGCCGTAGTAGGACACACGAGGAGGGGGTCGGCGTCGCTATACGCTCGGTTTGTCGGTCTAACCCTTGAACCTTTTGTACACGTACTCGATTTTGGTACGTGTTTCCTGATTGCCCAACTCGAAATTCGGCATAAATTGAAGACGAAAAACCCACAACCTGACATCTGTCCAACAGAGCTTCTCGTGGCAGATGCCACCACTACTATTAATACTACTGTTGTACAACATCTACAGCAGAGCTTTCTCCTGCTTCTCCGGACGGTGGGTCTGCCAACACCACCGGCAGCATGCCTTAGGGATACGGCGCGGGTGTTGCTGTGGGCAGTGGGCAGACGGGCACATTCTGTCTATGAGTACTTGTAGCGTTGGGATTCGTTAGGGAGAACTCAACAAACTAAAACCGTTAAGATATTTTACGATTCTGTTTTTTTCAAACCATGGCCCAGCCATGTGCCTACACGCGTTGCCGTACCTAGCTCGACCAATTCTGAACGACGTACAACCGCACCAGCACGAGAAGGTTTCGTTAGTGTGTGTTTTTGGAAATTTCGGGAAAATACTGAAGAAAAATGAAGAAACAGTCCTCGTTAAGATCGACCCTTCCTTACTGGTAGGAAAAACGAGGCTGAAGTACCGGTAAGTACAAACAAACGCAGGATGCACACGAAAAATAAGAGCGAAAATCGAAAACAAGAGCGAGGCAACCGTCGCGAGGTCGAGCACCAGCACTGATGCACCATCCAGCTGTGGTTCCTGAAGAATGGCGGGGAGTTCGCCCACACGGCGTTCAATAGCCGGCGTACAATAAAATAGACTGCTGCTGCAATGGCATCGACATGCATTCTGAAGCGCGGGATTTTTATTTTTGTATTTTTATCATCGATTTTATTATCTCCGCCCTTCTCTTCTGCTCTCTCCCTCCTATGAGCGTAACTCAGATCCGGGGCGACATGCAGGGTCTCCTTCCCCCCTCCCCACTACCACTCGTTCCTTGTATTTTATCGCTAGAAGACTTGATGATCGCTTTTCCCCCTCGTCGACTCGCGTCGTATTGCGCTCGCGCCTAATGCATTGCATTGTGGCGATGAGTTAATGTGAGAACAACAACAACAACAATAACAACAACAACATGCCCACGCTATGTACGCGCTCTCAGCGGTTTATTTTGCTCTTTGTTTCTGCAAAAATGTGCGCAAACTTCACCACGGCGGTACTCGTAGGGGTTTGAACTCACGAAAACAACGAACGTTAGCAGTAGCAGCATTCGAGGGTCACCTCCACACCTCGGTTAACCCTTTCACCTTTCAAAGCTAATTGCAGTCCCCTTTTTGGCAACTAAAGCAACTACTTAGAGTTTGACTGGACTGCCGTCCCACAAGGCACAATGGGACTGCAGTCCTAAAAGGGTCAATACCTGGTTTTATTTACGTATAAACCACCGCGACCGGGGCGACTGCTGTTGCGCTGGATAACAGATAAAGTACCGATGACCACAGAACTTGCATCTCTCCAGGATCGAAGAATCGGCGCGGACACGGGTTGCGTTGTGCTGCATATCGACGGGTAGAAAGAGCGGTTTAATGCGAAGAACACGCACACGGCACAGCAGCAGAGTATCGGTGCTGTTCAAGCATCATCATCTATCGCTTGTTACATACCTGGCACCAAGGTACACAGTTACAATAGATGATTTTTTAATGTATAAGCGGCACTCTACTGCTGTTTGATATGTTTTGTGTGTGTTTTTTTCACATTAAAACCGTGTCTTTCTACCCGTCGACATCCAGCACAACCACTTCTGACTGATGGTCTACGGGGCGTTCGTAGAGCTGAGATTGTCGCCATAATCTCGCTCATTCGTGGGCTCTTCGTTTTCAGCTTTTTGTTTTCACCTTGTTGGTCCACGAACGAAAAATGAAAACGAGCACAGCCCGTCTCTCCTCGGCATCACTCTAAAGTATTTGCCTAATCCGAGGGAGTTGTATCTTCCCATCTCATCTTCGCCATTGTTTTTCGCTTCAGAGCGCTCCGTTTGGACCAAAGATGTCAGGAGACAGCGTCTTCACCCCTCGACAGGCAGCAAATTCGCCTTGACATGCCGTGACTGACACCAAACCACTAGGCTTTAGTGTATAACACTCCCTTGACAGCGCACGTTTTTGCTTGCTTGACATGTTTGCTGACATATTTGGGTTTGGACGGGCTCTTGCGCCCTTGCCCTTCTACTAAGGACATGTCATACCAGTACGAAAAGTTCCCTCTATTTCCGGACAGAGTGGCAGTATTTTATAAATTTTGAAATACGTCAGCTGTGAGTTCGACTGATTAAATAGTTGATACTCAACTTTGCAAGCTGCGTATAATACGCCTCGTCTATATTCCATTTTTACCGAATTTTACAAGTATTTTATATTATACCAGGTAGTATTCTTAGTATCGATGGTATTTGTTTATAATAGTATTCATAGTGGTGTCTGCACAAATATCATACATACCTGATACAGCTGCGGCAGCTCCCTGTGTGCTCAAAACCAACGAAAAATCGAAGTCTGACCGCCTACCTACAAGAAGTCGTTAGTGTTGCACATTCATAGCATTTCTTCCCGCTTGCACGTCCATTTTGGCTCATGCTCGGGGTATGTGTCTGAGCTTTGGCTTCCCATTTTATTTATTCACTTGAGATTCTTCTCCTTTCTTTTTTCGGTTTGGTTTCTTCGTTGCTTCTCTTTCTTTATGGCGTTTTTTAGTTGCTGGTGTATGTATGTACGTTGTGTCGGCCGCACCTACCTATTAATAGTGCGAATGCGTAGGCTATTATTGCATTACGGTGTGTTATCTCTGTGTCGTAGTCTGTGACCACAGAGCTCGTATCTTTCTAGGGTAAGAGTCAGCACGGACACTGGGCTTGCTGGATGTCTACGAGTAGAAGAACTGTTTAATGTGAAGAACACACACACAACATAGGCATCGTGGATCGTGTTGGACTCTCCGTCCGGACCATTCGCATTTAATTTTCTTGTGAGGGAGCGTAGCGGACGAGTTGAGCGTAGCGGATGGGGGAAGCTGCCCGCGGAACGAAGCGCCTTGGGTATTACATACATTATGCTGTAGTTGTTATTGTTGTTGTTGTTTTCTTCGCATTATACAAGGTATTGATGCGTCGCAGCTTGCTATTAATAATACAGTACGAGTTCCGACAAAAATCCTAGATCTCACAGCTTTCGCTTCTTTTGTTTAATTTCATCATACAGATATAAATATATGGATATATGGATGTGTGTTGAAGGAGATGAGTTGTTGTGGGGCAATTTCATTACTATCACCAAATAGAGACGCGTTTCATTAATTCTCGATTTTTTAATATTACGTATCAATAATAGTAACACGTACGAGCACTCGTATTAATAGTGTGAATTAAGTGGTTTCTATGCGTTGTCTACTACTGCATACGTAATAATGTAGTGCTGGATGTCGACGGGTAGAAAGAACGGTTTAATGTGAAGAAAAAAACAACAACAACAACAACAGCAGCAGTATCTCTGACTCCTGTGGCGTAGTTTTGTGACCACAGAGCTTGTATTTCTCTATTATTAATATTCGAAGAATCGGCACGGACACTAACAATTAGTAACTCTTCTCTGTCGTAAAACGTTTTCAATTTTAATTGCAAGTAATAGTGGTACAAAGTGTGGCCTGGAAATGTGAACGCGTTTCCAAAGAATCTTGAATCTCCGAATCTCTGGATGTCTTTGGATGTCATCAGTCGAGTATGGGTGACGCTATTTAATTCAGCTCTGCAATAGATAGGGGCGGGGGGAGAGGAGGTTGTACTGGATGTCGACGGGTAGCGGGCAGAAAGAACGGTTTCATGTGAAGAACACACACACAACCTCCGAGACCCGAGACACCCTACGAGTATATTCATATAATAACCAGGTACGTATATGTAACAGGCGTATGTGGTGATCCCTTCTGTTCTAACCTCTGTTCTAAGTGCTGGTTTGCGCCAGCCAATCACGCCGGCAATTTTGCGGCAGTATGCAGCAGTATACCATACTCAACCGGAACTAGAGAGGCAGCACCACCGCCGAACTGCTGTCTGCTACTGCTGTCTGTTGTCTGCTGCATTTGCACCTCTTGTTAACCAATGGTTTTTACTGCTGAAGGCTTGGCGATTGGTTAACCCTTTTAGTACTGCAGTCCCGTTTTGCGACAAAATCACGTGGGATTAGAGTAGTTTGTCCCCAATTTGGGACCGCAGTGCTAAAGAGTGAAGAGTGAGAACAACAGCAGCAGTAAGTTATTACATGTACGAGTATCTTATGGCTGCTTATTCGTAACGTATGCCTTGGGCGACAATGAGGGACATATTTCGCGAAAGGTGATAAATGGTTTGCCATGCAACAACACAAGCGTTTTGCCAAAAAAAAATCGCCGAGACCCCGAAAACAGTCCTGAAAATTGTCACAACAAATATAAGAATACGGGAGAATAATCAAGGAAAATTCAAACATACCTTCATGCGGGCAGAACGAGAACGAATCACGACATCACGACACGCTCCAGGATCGCTTAGAGGGCAGGAATTCGCCGAGGTATCCCGACGTTGAGGCAGTGCACGAGATGCGTGCGGCGTGCGGCCGAAGCGGACGGATCCGCGGCGCCGCTTGGGGCACACGAGGCTGGTGCGCACCCCGGCGGAGAAACGGCGCGGAAAGGCCGTCGGTGACGGGAGAGATCCGCGCAGGGCATGTTCAGTACATGGAGATCAACTTCAGAAGCAGACGGCTACAAGCCTTCATGGGTTGGATACGTATGTATATGGGATACAGGTCGACGACATAACTGCAATATTTATGAAATTATTAGAAAACCAAAGCTGTGAGTATCGAGGATTTGGTCGCAACTCATGTTCGCAATCTGTGTGTGATCCTTCGATCGCGCGTACTACCGGTTTTAGATGTCCTCATGCAGGAAATACGGTCCGTGTATGCGGAAGACAAAATCTATGTGCCGTACGACATTATCACACTAGGGTGATAAGACAACACACCCCCTCCGACGGTTTTCCAATCCGATTTTTTCGGGACAACGAAGAGGGTGCAAACGCCGAGAGGAGAGGATTGAAGAATCGGCACGGACACTGGTTGTGCTGGATGTCGACGGGTAGAAAGAACGGTTTATTTAATGTGAAGAAAACAACAACAGAGTCTACGCAAAGGCCTGGGCGAGATACTTAGTTGAGCCTATCTGGACCGCTGTCCCTTGTTTGGGGACAAAGCACTCAAATTATAGGTAGTTTGTCCCCAAAACGGGACTTCTGTCCTAAAAGGGGCAAGCAGCAGTCTCGTCGGGTGCAGCCCCCATTGGCTTCGGAGGAAACCGGTTCGGGATTTCGCTCTATTAATAGGGGGTGTGATAGATTATCACCCGTGTGTTATCTTGCGTGTTGCGCAGTGAGGGGCAGGAAACCTGGTCCAGGTTCAGTTGCTGTAGTGGATTGCTTTCTGCAGAAGAGAAAGACGCAATATGAATAGACGAGAAGGGTTGCACATCAAATGCTCCCAGTATACCATCTGTATACTCCTGAGTGTACTCGGGGAGTATCGAGTACGTTCTGTTCTCTCCCGAGTGCTGAGAGTATTTCCGTGCTGGCGTCCTAGACGAACACTGCGCGTACTGGGGGTTTGTGTGCGTGTTCTTCGCAGCAGTGCACCATTCTTTCTACCCGTCGACATCAGCACATCCGGCGTCCGCGCGGATTCCTCACCTACCTGCCGTAGAGAGACAAGTTTTGTGGCCAAAAACCACGAGATGATACTACAGTACAAAAAAACTAGCAAAGTAGACAACGCAATGTTACTATCAACACTGCTTGTGCAGAGAAACTACATTACAATGAAGCAAGCAGAGTAGACACCGCCATGCCATGTCATTTGTACCGAATACGAAAGGCACAGCATGGGCAGTGCTGAAGGTCCAACTACTGCGAGTACTGGGAGTGTAACGTGAGCGGTACAGAACCCCGAGTGCAAGCAGTAGCCGCAGCACCAACATCCGGAATACTTGAAGTATAATACTCTAGGTATTCGGAGAATTGAAGCCGTTATAATTTGAATAATCACACTGGTAGATACACCTGAAATACTCCAGGTACTCCCAAGTATTCCAGTTGCCCCCCCCGCCCAACACCTCACGGCGCTTCGCGCTTGGTGCAAGCAATGTCTGCCTGGACGGTACAAGCCCGACGCGCGCTCCGTCCTGGCATTGTAGGGATGCGAGGGCCTATGGTCCTATGACTACGGCCATGCACGATAATGAGTATACCCCCCCCCCCCCCCCCCGCGAAAGTAATTTTCTCCAACTTCCGCTCGTGGGACCACCTACAAATGTTTTCTGCACAGAAAAGGGGACGGAAGTATCGAATCGAAGCGGTGGACGACTGGTCGAAGAATACTTAATGCTGCCAGTGTACTGCGAGTATACTGCGCATGTTGAGAGTATTTTGGCTCTGCGAGTACTCGCAGAACACAAACCTGGAATACTTCAGAACACAAACCTGGAATACTTGAAGCACAGGGAGCGTCCACAACGTTTATCGAACGCTGAAATGCTGCGAGTCCGGAAGCATCGGCAGTACTGACTTTCGAAATACTTGGGAGTACTCGCAGTATCCGCAGCACATGAACCCGAAATCCTGTCGACTACATGAAGCACGTTGCGGTATGTCCTGTCAATAATACTGTACGTTACTCCCAGACACTAGGGGCATCTGTGAAAGGTTGCCTCAATCGACGGCCTGGTGTTTGGGGGTTGTAACCGTTTTGAGAACTGCAGTCCCGTTTCGAGGACAAACCACTCTAATTTCAAGTAGTTTGTCCCCAAACGGGACTGCGGCCGTAGAAGGGCTAAGGGAGTAACGGGAATAAGTAGATACACGTATGCCGGTAACACGTACCATTTTGTCCCGAAATATAGGGAACATTTCTATACTAATATTCAATGCAAAAGTTCCTTATATGTAAGGATATATTATATGATATACTGCCGTGAGCGAGCGGGGTTGTGAACCGAAAACGGACATTCGATATGGGACGATATGCTCGCTTTTTTTTCGTTTTTTCTTCGGTTTTGGTTTGCCTGAAAACCCCCCCCGACCGAAACCGATCGACGTTTGGGTGAAAGAAAGAAGAATTTTGGAGCCATTTTTCATTTTCGGTTCATGACCAACCCTGGCCGCGAGTGAGCAGTTCGATGGTTGATGCTGTAAAAACACGAATACTTGTACAAGTAGTACTCTTGTCACGGGGAACGAAGAGGATGAGCCCTGGGTGGATGAAACCGGTTAGGCACCCAAGTGCGGCACTTAAGATAGCAACACTGCCTCGGAGGAATAACCCAAGTCGATTTCCACAACATCGGAGGGTGAAAACATGAAAAAGCGATGCATGTACGCCGTGGATAGAATTTTCTATGTAAGATCTCGACGAGATCTTCCCAACGCCGCCATTTTCGTTTTGGTTGGTCGCCCCTCAAGTTGCGGAGAAATTCGTCTCTGAAATTTGCCCCAGGGGGTGTTTTGTTTGGTCACCCGTGTGTTGCGTATTCGGTAACATGCAATCGAGTGTTGTCGATCATCGTGCTGCGATATCCGAGCGAGCAGCAGCTATGGATGGAACTAGATAGCTGCCTACTGAAAGTTATAGCTGAAGCATTTCAGGTCAACATAGCACGGGCGAGAGCCATGCACGGAACGGGTGTCTATACCGTCGTAAGCGATCGTCAGCGGTCTCTCGTATATTTTATAAATTTTGAAATACGTCAGCTGTGAGTTCGACTGATTAAATAAATAGTTGATACTCAACTTTGCAAGCTGCGTAATAAGCCTCGTCTATATTTCATTTTTACCGAATTTTACAAGTATTGTGATAGACCCACACATGAATTTTACAGATAGATAGAGCGAAGCAGGCCAAAAATAGTACGTACGGTACTGGTGGTCGTAGCAAACGCACTTTTTGGCAGTCGGTCCTGACAGGCCGCCGTTGTTGAGGGATTTGCATCATTGGCGTTCGCTCAGTCTTGATCGCGCGGATCTTTAGCGCAAGTTTTTTTTTGTCTCAAGAACTGGCCGAGCGTTCACGGTCACCACTTCGGAATCAATCGTCGTCCGCAGTTCAGAATTATTATCGCTCGATTCGAAAGCGGCGCAGCCGCGTTTCTGGCCAGTTGTGGCCCGTTTTGGCCGGGGGTTGGGGTTAGTTAGGGTTATCGTCCTTTTATATACCAGGTAGGACTGTTATTATTTACGGGGGGGCATATTAAGTAGGACCTACGGTACACACTAAAACCTATATATTTTGATATTTTTACTAACAATATTTGGTCCTATTTACTATGTATGGTCCTCCGTAACAGTACTACTGCAGTCAGTCTCGTTATGGAGACAACCTAGTCAGAATTTGGCTGGTTTTGTCCCGAACACGGGACTGCAACACTAAAGATGTTGATATAGGGGTTTGGCTGGGTATACGCCTGTCTGTACGTACGTAGACGCGTACACCGTCCTTTTCTATCGCACCCGTCGACATCCAGCACGCTATTCGTACGTGTGTTGCCTGTACCTTACGTAGTGCCGGTAAATAATTGCATTTCGCAAAAAAAAAAAAAAAAAACGAAAAAAACGAAAAAAAATACCTGTACAGCAGTCAGTGGGGGTGGTACAATCTGATCGCGCTGATCTTTTAGCGGAAGTTTTCTTGTGTCGTAATAATAGTTGACTAATAGTGGAGCGTGGTCCGCGCTTCGACATCGTGGTCCGCAGTTTTTTTTTTTTTTTCGTTTTTGATCGATGCGAAAGTGGCGCAGCAGTTATTACGCAGGACCATAGTAAATAGGGCCAAATATTGTTGGTAAAAACAGGTAAATATGTAAGTTTTTATGTGTACCTAAGGTCCTATTAACTATGGACCCCTGTAATGGTTGCGTTCCTGGCAGAACACACTTGAAACACCCGGCGACAACTCAACTTAGCCAGCGGCGTGCAACAAATTTCCGGGAATCTAAAACTTGGCGGTACAGCAGTTAGTCTTCACCCTTTTAGGACCGCAGTCCCGTTTTGGGGACAAACTACTTGGAATATGACTGGTTTGTCCCCCAAAACGGAACTCCAGTGCTAAAGGGGTCAAGAGTAGGAAGAAAAAGTGTGTTTTCTGGTCGGTTGGGAGGCCAGTTCTCGAACGTGATAAAATACGAGAGAAATTTCCTCGGTGGCGAGGTGAACGGTACTGGTCCGCTATGTGGACATTATATTTAATAGCATAAATTAAAAGGAGAAGGATGGTGTGGCGCCGGGGTCTATCAATAGTGTGATAAAATACGCAGCAGCAGCCCTACAACGCAAAACGCACACGCGACAGGCGGTGTTTTGGGCCATGAGAAACCACAAACATGTGCAAGAAAAAATCGCGCCTGAATGGCGGGCGCGCGGAGTCCACATTCCGGGCGTATGCATTAACATGCACATGCTTCGATCTTTTTCGTGATCATACTATTAAATATATGCTGGTGCCCAAAGTATAATTCCTCACACAATCTCACCACGCGGGCAGACGGGGCGCACCAGCAGCGTATTACAGGTGCATGTTGCTGGGAGCCCACGCTACTCAAAGACGGTTGGTTGCTGAAACCAAGCTCGTCGGGTTTTTTTTTGGTGACTGCTGTTTCGTGGTGCCAAAGGGATTGACGCAACGGTAGTCGTATCACTGTACTATACTAATGCTAATCTGCATACTATTAATATTACCTTGTACTGGCATAACGCACCTGATAGCAGTCGCGTGCTACAAGCAGTTCATAAAAATAGCTGGTGACGACGGCACCGCGCACGGAAGCGGCCTTCACTGCTACGGCCGCCGCCACACGGTTGGCCCACTTTCCAGACGACGGCAGGAGCAGAAGCTTACCGCCTAATTCGAGAAAATGGTTGGCACAGACTGCTCTGCACCAGGTACGAGACGCAAGGGGCTATATTTGCAGCCAGTGTTTGATTGGCTCTGATTGCCTTAGGATCACGGTTAGAGAGCTATTAAATAGCGTTGTTTCTCATTCTCGGACACAAGTAGCGACCCTTGACCATTTTCTCTAGTAAGTGGTAAGCTCTCCTCGACGACCAGGCAGGGCGTGGCCGTAATGGTTGGTGAAGAGCCGGCGTTGGGCGGTTGGGGCGTGGGGACGGAGGGACCGACGCAAACTGGTGGGCGATGGGGTCAGAAAGGAACGAAGAGCCCACGACCCGACTACGAGGACAGCGCTAATTCGATTTTAAAAAAATGGTTTGAAACGCACTATGTACAAGACGAATAGAGCTACAGCAGTCAGAAGTATGAAGTAATATGTATTACGGGGGTCCATAGTTAACGGGACCAAATTTTGTTAGTAAAAATAGTTAAATATAGGTTTTTATGCATACCATAGGTCCTATTAACTATGGACCCCCGTAATAGTAGTTATCCATGAACGTTCGCGATTGCTACTGCTGCTGTGTCCCATCCCTCCGCGCAACATGCCTCTCTTGACCGGCGTCTCGCCCCAGACGGGTTCTTGTACATGCATGCGCACTCCCATCTGCCAGTTAGAGCTGCAAGCAGTAGCAGTAGCACTTCAATCTATCGTGTTGGCACTCTTGTATAATACATCATACGTACCTTGTACTCGTACCTGCTACCAGTACGATTTTCGTCCCGCGTTTGCGAAATTAATTACTTACACCCCCCCCCCCCCCCCCCCCGCCGCTCTGAAATCTAAACAAATGTTTACCAACGCAACCCCATTACAGCCAACCAACCCTATTTGATTATTGCTGTCCTTACACATACATCCACGATCAGACCCAAGGGGCAACTATTTTTACCCTAGTTATGTGCGTAAAGTTAAATGGTTACCTGGTATAACAGCAGTAGGTTTGGGACGGACACTGGTTGTGCTGGATGCCGACGGGTAGAAAGAACGGTTTAATGTGAAGAACACAAACTACCGCGCTGCACCTTGGGTATTAATATTAAAAGTGGGTGCCTCGGAAGCTGGCACGGCTATTACGGGGGACCATAGTAAGTGGGACCAAATATTGTTGGTAAAAATAGGAAAAATATATAGTTTTTTGTGTGCACCGTAGGTTCTATTTACTATGGTCCCCCGTAATAGAAGATCGCTCTAAATGCCTGTGTACCGCATACTGCTGATCTACCTGGTACCTCGTACGAGTGCGAACATACGTGGTACAGCATTAACTCTAAAAATCTACACACACACGCGGTAGAGCGCGCTATGTATCGAATAATTAAACCAGGTTTGCAAAGATGAGTTCTTATTATTTTAATCATATTTACGCGAGGCCATAGTAAACAGGACCAAATATTGTTAGTAAAAATAGGGACGTAATATAGTTTTTTGGGTGTACCGTAGGTCCTGTTTACTATGGTCCCCCCCGTCGTAGTAAATAATTTTCGATCTCGCAGCAGCTAAGGTCGGTTTCATTTCTTTTTATTTTTCTTTTTCTTTGTATTAATACGAAGTATTAATAGTGTACACTATGTTGCAAGCACCGCGCATGTTCTCGGAAATGTATATATTTCATATCAGCGTTTCAGCCCCTGTGGACTTGAGACCAAAGGGTCACCGACTAAAACAAATAACGAAATAATCGCGGTCGGTCCTCACCAAGTCACGAAGTGGCTGTTTCGTGCCAGTACGACTATTATTTTATTTTTCCCTGAGGTATACATCACATTCTTGAACTTCAGAGTTGTTGAAGGGCTACTACTTGTTGTACTGACATTGATTGGAGGACCACTACTTGTACTGCTGCTGCTGCTGCTGCTACTGCTGTAGATTTTCTGGCTACTACTTGTACTGCTGCGTTGGATTTATTTGGCTATGAGCTTTGTTATTATTAATAGTAAATAACATGTAATATGTAAAGTGTGGGAACAACAGCAACACTAGTAGTAACAACCATCGTCGTATATGCGGACAATATTGACAGCAGGATGTCAATAATGTGTCAATGTTGTCAAATGTGTTCTATTAATATGAATATTATGTTTGTTCTTTGGAAGCCACTGCGTATCATATGTGTATCATGCATACGTCCACGACTGCTGTCTGTGCGTTATTTGCATGAAACCGCTCTTTTTACCCGTCGACATTCAGCACAACCAGTGGCCGTGCCGATTCTTCAATCCTATTACATCGAGAGATACAAGCTTCGTGGTCACTAAACTACGCCACGGAGATACTACGTTGGTATATATAGTAAGCAGAGTAGATAATGCAATGCCATGTCATCATGCTGGATACGACAAGCACGGCACACGCAGAGTATGAGAAAGAGAAAACGAAAGGAACCCGAAATTAAAAAAAAACGACTTGCTTGTAGCAAAAGGGAAAGAAAAAAAAATTGCCGTGCCCCCCCCGCAGGGGATGTGGTAGACGATACAGAACGAGAAGAATTACCACTATATCATACGTACATGTACACAGAGTAAGCCTAAGGACCAAGGGAAATAACAGGCAGACCGAAGTGCAAGCAAAAAAAAAAACGGAACAAAAAAACACCCTTCAGGTAGCCTCAGCAGTTTGTGGTACGAGTAGCATAGCCAGGCTCGACCTACTGGTCGGTCTGTTACCTTGCTGCCCTCTCTCTGCCGTCTCCGTCCTACTTTCGTCAACTATGCCCCACCTCCGAAAGGATGCATCAGACAGTACGAAACGAGCAAATCAGGCTCGTCATCCATCCACGCCACGAGACTCTGTCGGGAAGAAAGATAAAAAGTAGCAATAAGAAAATCACGCAGGATTAAAAAGAAAAGGAGAAAGAAAAAGAAAACAAAGGAAGATCACGTTCGAACCAGCTGCGACAGTTGGCGGCACGAGTAGCATAGAGATATTCTACTTGAAACTATAGTCGACCTGGTACCTTGCTACCCTTTCTGCCGGCTACTTCCTACTGTCGTCCACCGCCATTTCCCGTCTACTCCTGTTGCCCCCTCTCCCCCCATTCCCTTGGTCGGGTTTCCTTCCACTCCTCCTGTTGCCTCCCCCTCCCCCCATTCCCTTGGACACCACCCACGGCGGATGCGCGACGCTGCCTACTAACCTGTGCCTCATCCTCGTGCCACCTACCATGAATCGTTCGGCTGCTTCAAGGGTCCTCCGGTACCACTTCCCCGCCTTTTTTGCTGCAGTGTACCACAGCGCGGTCTCAACTCCAAACACCAAGGGGGCAAGTTCCGTTGACCCTTCGGTGGCTCGGAACTCCCGAAGGCCTTCGACTATGCATGTATGCCAAGTCTCGAACTGTTGTTATGAGGCTTAGATTGGGTAGGCGATTGGTTAACATTTTACCTTTAGCCCAACGGACTAAGACCTTAACAAATGGCGTCGTCGGCAGGACATGGGTCGTTGGTCGTGAGTTCGAATCTCACGTCCACCATGAAATCGCTTTGTAAAGAAAAGTGAATTTCCTCATGCCAAGAATCTGAAAAAATACTTCTGGGTTCCCAGAAATTGGAATCGCGTGTTGGTGTCACGCGTCTATAACAAATGGCGACGACGGCAGCACATGGGTCGTTGGTCGTGAGTTCGAATCTCACGTCCACCATGAAATCCCTTTTTAAAGAAAAAAAAGTGAATTTCCTCATGTCAAGAACCTGAAAAAATACTTCGGGATCCCCAGAAATTGGAACCGCGTGTTGGTGTCACGCGTCGACCCTTATATCCGGTCCGTTCCAGGGGGGGGGGAGTGTTTTGAGGCTTAGATTGGGTAGGCGATTGGTTAACCTTTTACCTTTAGCACAACGGACTAAGACCTTAACACTGTCCGCCAGCTCTCGGGTTCTCCCCGCCAGCCATCGTCCCGAACATTTCCCGACTGGGTATTCGCTCCTTGCTTTGTCGTGCCACGGCCCCCGCAAAATGAGCCGCCGTATACGGATGGTCGTTTCGATGCTCTCGCAACGTGTCATGCTTGAGGGCCTTCGCGTACGAGAGGATGGCGTGGTATGTACGAAGTCGGTGCTGGAAGCCAATGACTCGCAAGAGTAGTTGGTGGTGAGCCGTTCGAAGCTTGGCGAAGTGTTCCGCTCTGAGGGTCCACGTCACACACCCATATAGCAGCGTCTCAATCACCTCGGCCTTCAGCATTCGGACGTTCAGGCTATACGGGGCGGTCGTCCTATCATGCAACTCCAGGCCGAAGCGTTTGAGGCATGCTCGCATGAGACGGATCCGTCGGTCGATTTCGAGCGAGAGGTCCGCTTTTTCGTGGATAATCCCGCCTAGGTATAAGAACTGGGCCGTCTGTTTATGTACCTGGCCTGCTGCTTCGATGACGAGCGGTGGGGCGAGGGTTGTCTGGGTTGGTGTTCGCAGAAGCATTGTCTCTGTCTTCTTTTCCGACACCGTGAGGCCTGCTGCTTCGAAGACAGTCACGACTTTCATCATTTTTGCGAGTCCTTCAGACGGCTTCGAGACATTTCCTGCGTCATCGGCGCACAACATGCCCCCTACAGCCCTTCGCGCGAATGCCAACAGCTCCTTATCTTCTGCTCCGACTACTCCGGCATCAATGAATTGAACGAAATCCCTTACGATGACTTCGTCTTTGGTGAAGCGTACCATTACGATGCGTAACGCAGCAGCGAAGAACACGTCGGACAGTAACGGTGATAGCACGCAGCCTTGCCGCAGTCCCTGCGTTACATTAAACCATTCCGAGTGCTCGCCGTAATCCGTAAGCACGCGAGCCCGCATGCCTTCGTGCAAATTGCGGATAATTGTAAGCATCTTGGTTGGTACGCCAGAGCATGTGAGTACCTCCCACAGCAGCTCTCGGTCGACAGAGTCGTACCTGGTGCGCTTTTTACCGATCGATGAAGCACACGTACAGGGGGATTTTCCTCTGTTGTCCGAGCTCTTGCAACCGAAAGCATGTCGTGCGCCGCACCGGAAAATAAACGAGCTCATTGAAGCTATATATCGCCTATACGCAAGTCCGCCTCAAGAGCGGGTTCTTCTTATTAATTGTACGATGCAGCTCACCCTTCATGTGACTCCCCGAACACCTCACGTTTCGCTTCGCGCTTGGTGCGAGCAATGTCTGCCTGGTCAGTGAAAACCCGACGTGCTCCGTCCCGGCGTTGTAGGGATACGAGGGTCTATGGTCATACGACTACGGCCATGCGTAATGTAGAGTACACCCCCCCCCCCCCCCCCCCCCCCCCCCCCCCCCCCCCCCCCCCCCCCCGCGCGCCCCCGCGCGCGCTCCTCCTCTGGTCGGCCGTTGTTTATCCTCCTCTGCCCCCCCCCCCCCCCCCCCCGCGCGCGCGCCCCTCCTCTGGTCGGCCATTGTTGATGCTCCTCTACCCCTGCTGGGTGTCTGTGACTGCTGGTGTGACCTCTTTTGCGGACGATGATGAACAGAGCTACTACCGCTCAAGCCTGTGAGCCGTGCGCGAGCCGTGTTGACCAGACACACACGGGCCTCAAGCTTGGGAGCAGGCGAAGGAAGCGCTGGGGGAAGCGGTGGAGGGTTGAGGGGGGGCGTCAAGCTCGAGCGCCGGAGGGGCTCGTATGGTAAGGAGGGGAAGGAGGGGAAAGGGGAGGGAGGGAGGGAGGGAGGGGAGAGAGAGGGGAGGGGAGGGGAGCGGAGGGGAGGAGAGGGCAGGGGGGCGGCGCGTCCTCATTTGTTTGCTTGTCGTGCGTACAGACGCTATGGCGTAAATAGAAGATGCGTTTTGGTAGAGCAGCAGTGCTTTTATTTCTGGCACATATTTACTGGCGTTATCTAGCAGGTGGCGGGGTGCTGCCTTATCTGACTCGGTTCATCCCTACCGTGTCACTTGGTGTGATTTTACTCACTCCGTTTCTCGTGGTGTGTTTGTTCTCCTGTTGTTACACATGTTGTTCGTGTTCCTGTTTTTGCTATTCTTTGTTATCTTGTCAGATGCTGTATGGAACCTTCCGGAGGTTAGCACCGCCATCGGCCGAGACCTGGTGGGGAAGGCGGAGAGGTGGAAGATCTTGGCTGGGTAAGGAGGACCAAAGATTCCACACGCGTCGAACAGATCGCGACCTAGACCATCTAGATGATGTACAGTAGACCCTTTATCCCGTTGGGTCATCTGTAACATCTAGATCCTATTTTTGCATGTAGATCATCTAGAGATGATCTTGTTAGATCATCTAGATGATCTACAGTAGTTATAATCGCCTTCAGATCAATAGGATCCAATATTTGCCGCTAGATCATCTAGATAATCTAGACCCTATGTTTGCCGTTAGATGATCTAAATGATCTAGATCCGATGTTTGCCGTCAGATTATGGAGATCCTATATTCGCTGTTAAATCATCTATTAGGTGATCTAGATCCTATTTTTGCGGAAATATCATGTAAATCATACCTTTGCCACTGGATCTAGCTCATCTACTGCAGATCCTATATTTGCCGTTAGATCATCTAGATGATTTAGATACCTGTGTTTGCCGTCAGACCACGTAGGATCCTACGACTTGCCGCCAGATAATGTACTGTAGATCCTCTGTTTGCCGTTGAACCATCCAGATGATCTACAGCAGATCCTATATTTGCCGTAACATCACGTAGATCCTACAGTTGCCGCCAGATCATCTAGATCATCTAGATCATCTAGATCCTATAGTTTCCGTTTTTGTATGTTGTGCGAGGACCGTATCCTACGGATTGTACAGGTGATACAAAGACGACGCATGCTACGGCAGAGGGGTACACCATTTTTTTTCTGGGGCTTGCCTCACTTCGAGGAGCTCGATACCATCAGCATGTAGATGCTGTTTTGGGAGGGAAAACAAAATGAGTGCTACCCGACGAAACAATCAAACCCCCGCTGGCCTTTTTTCAAGAATACATCCCAAAATATTTCCGACACGAGAGTGAAACTCCGACGATTTGTTTTTGGGGCGGAGGATTTCCCCGTCATTCAGAAAACGTTTCAGCCAGTAAATGCTACCCCTTTATGCCCCTAGAACGGAGGACCATACCTGGTAGTAAATAGGACCTACTGTATTGACTTACGGGGGACCGTAGTAAATGGGACCTACTACTGTATTGACTAAAACCTATATACTGTATTCCCCTAATTTTACTAGTAATATTTACCCCTAATTTTACTGTTACAGGGGTCCATAGTTAACAGGACCAAATATTGTTCGTAAAAATAGGTAAATATATAGGTTTTTATGTATACCATAGGTCCTATTAACTATGGACCCCCGTAATAGTAATATTTGGTCCTATTTACTGTGATCCCCCGTAATAGTGTATAGCTCGTGTCTCATGACGTCACATGTCACATACATACATCCCACCCGGCAAAACACCATCTAAATCGTGCAGACATGTACATGGAACTGGGGATTTGATCTGTGTGTGTGTGTGTGTGTGTGTTTTTTTTTTCTATTATGCACGAGGGGAACATACATGGTAGCCCGAACCGAAACATGGTTGGTGAGGGTACGGGTATAAGTTAGTTTCAGGTCCATGGCGGGTTGTGAGCAATGCTATCTATTTCCCCCCCCCGTACTGCTGCTGTCGTAGAAAAGAGGTTTATATCGTCACATGAAGGCGTTTTTTGTTCTCAACTTGCCAGGTTTTGGTGTAGGGAGGAGGTCGGGGGGGGGGGGGGGGGGGGGGGGGGGGGCGGCGGTCGGGAGGGAGGGGGGAGGGTGTGTACTCGGTAGGGAATAGATATTATTCGATCTCATGCTTGGCCGTGGGCGTATGACCATAGACCCCCGCATCCCCTGCAATGCCGGGACGGAGCATGTCGGGTTTTCACCGACCGGCCAGACATTTGGTTGCACCAAGCGCGAAGCGAAACGTGGGGTGTTCGGCGAGTCGCATGAACGGTCGAGCTGCATCGTACTATTAGTAAGAACCGCTTGTGAGGCGGACTATCTTGCATATGGGTGACAAGGCCAGTGGACGTACCCATTTGTTGCGGCGCCTTGAGCCGCCCATGCGAGGCACGATCCATACGTACCGCTCTGTCCGGATATGCAAGGGCCGGTTTTATGAACTATGAATATGAAAATTGTCGGTATATTTTGGGACGGGATCAAGTGTGAAAAAACGCCAGTTGTAGTGTGGCCCGCGTTTGTATGGTTCCAACACTGCAATGTTGATGCCCGTGGGTGTGTGTTTCTCTTCATGCGCTTGAGTGTATTTCCCTCCCGACGTCTTTATGGGGTGTTATGTCTTGGGTGAACGGCATGTGTCGCCCGCGCATCCATAGTTCCAGTGCTTGGAATGTTGGCGCCCATGAACGAGAGTATGTCTCTTGATCCCTCCCGATGCCTACGGGTGTTTCGTCTTGGTGATGAGCGGCACGGGTCGCTCGCGTGTGCGTGGTTCCAATGCTGCGAATGTTGACGCCCATGCATGGGTCTGTTTGTCTCCTGATGCGTTTGAGTGTGTCTTCCTCTTTGGTGTCTTGTCTATGGGTGTTTTTGTCTCGGTGATGAACGACAGGGAACCGACCACTGGCCCTCCGCTGCGAATGGCGTCCAGCAGAGGCTTCTCTATTCTGCCGGAGACAGGTCTCCCTGACTCTCATGGCATCGACAAGCACGAGGTAAAGAAGGCTTCAATGGTGAGGCGAGAGGGGGGAGGGGGGGAGGTGGAAGGAGGGGGGGAGGAGGAAAGAGAGGGGGGGGGGGGTACTCGATAGGAGAGATGTACTCGATCTCATGCATGGCTGTAGTCGTATGACCATAGACCCTCGCATCCCTACAATGCCGGGACGGAGCATGTCGGGTTTTCACCGACCAGGCAGACATTGCTTGCACCAAGCGCGAAGCGCCGTGAGGTGTCCGGCGAGTCGCATGAAGGGTGAGCTGCATCCTACTAAGAACCACTTGTGAGGCGGACTTGCATATGGACGACAGCTTCAATGAGTTAGTTTGATTTCCGGTGTGGCCACTTCCAGAGACAGCAATGGGAGTACGATGTATCTGCCTCTTGGGTGCCGTACCTTTAACACTACGTGATACGATCAATTCCCTTGTGCAGAGTAAAGGTTCTTTACTTCGCACAAATGATCTAACTAGACGACCAGCTGTGGGCGACCGCCAAAAAATAAAAATAAAACGGTACCCTGGATGTCTAGCTCACGTAGTGGGCGGCATGTTTTACAGTGTCGTTGCCAACCGACGCCAACCCAACCCATATATTAGAGGGGGGAGAGGAGGAGGCAGGAGGGGGTACTCGATATTGTGCATGGCCGGAGGGAGGGGGGGGGGGGGGGGCGTACTCATTTGTTGCTTGCCCTAGTCATTTGACCATTGACCGCTCATCTCTGTCGAGACGGAGCACGGCTTCTACTCCTAGTAGAGACATCTCCAACATTTGGGCGCTCATCACGTGTTTCTTTACGTAATAAGAGTTTTTACTTTATCTTATCCCCCTGCTGTTTCGCAGCCTGTGGCCACCAGGTATTGTTACGGGGGACCATAGTAAACAGGACCTACGGTACATACGAAAACCTATATATTTCCCTTTTTTTACCAACAAAATTTGGTCCTAGTTACTATGACCCCCCGTAATAGAAAAGGGGGCGGGGCGATATCATGCATGACCGCAGTCGTACCCTATTGGGGGGGGAGGGTGTACTCATGTCATGCGTGTCCGTACTCGTGGACTGGGGGGGAGGCGGGGAGAGGAGGGGGGGGGGGGGGGGGACTACGATCGTTGCCGGCCTTAGGTTTGGAGGTGGCGTTATTCTGATGCTTTCACTTTTTTACTCTTGTCTTCCCTAAGAGACGTATCATGTATTTCTGTCTTACCCGTATATGCCCCCCCTCACCGGCTCGCTCTCCCCCCCCCCCCCCCCCGCCGCCTCTCTGGCATGGCGCGCAGCTGGCCTCGTTCTACGTGAAGGATGCCCTCGCGGGGCGGGAGAGCCCGATTTGCATCCTCGACCAAAAATGCCTGGAGGCGTTAAGGGTGAGAGGCGGGGATAGGGGGTCTTCGATTTTAGAGTTGTATTACTGGGGACCATAGTAAATAGGACCTACGGTACACAGTTAAACCTATATATGTACCTATTTTTACCCACAATATTTGGTCATACTTACTATGCATGGCCCCTCCTAATAGTTTCTACCCCTGTGGAGGCGTTATGGGTGAGGCGGGGATATATGGGTCGATTTCAGGGCTTCGTTAGTTTTTTTTTCCCTTTTGGGCGTGAGAGGGAAAAGCGAGAGTGACGAAGACATGCATGATATGTGTATGATTGTAAATAAGTTTGTTTTTTTTCGCTGGTAGCCATGCGTTTCGTTTTTGGGCTGTGAAGACCTTCAGTGCTGCTGAACAAAAAAAAAAAACGGCGGTACTTGTTCAGTCTTGTTTTCTGTTTGGTTTTTGTCTTCTCGCCAACAACAGAAAAAGTTGATGAGTACGTAAACGAGTACGTGAAAGTAAAAATACTCGCACTCCCGTACGTACTCTTTTTTTTTTTTTTTTTGTTCGTATGTTTTTGCGTCGTCGCGCAGACTCTGTCGTGTGCCGTATGCCCCACCGCACCACATCGCACCGCACCGCGCAGCATCTCACGCTACCGCACCCCACCCCCGCCCCCACCCCCCCCCCCCCCCCCCCCCCCCCCCCACCCCACCGCACCGCACCGCACCTCCACCACACCCTACCCCTCCCCACCTCACTCCACCCCCCCCACCTCACCACACCCCACCCCATCCCACCCCACTATACCACACCACACCCCTCCCCACCCCACACCCCACTATATACCACACCGGACCACGCCACACCTCATCTCACCGCACTGCACCCCACACTCCACCACGCCGGACCACGCCACACCCCATTTCACCGCACCGAACCCCGCCCCGCCCCGCCCCGCCCCCACCCCACCCCACCTCACCTTACCCCACCCCACCCCACCCCATCCCACCCCCCACTATACCACACCCCATCCCACCACACCACCACACCACACCACACCAAACCGTCTTACCTTAGCTTGTTCGGAACAAGGCATGGAACCACATGCTGAACGTGTGTACAATCATCCACCTGATAATGCCTATTATCGAGATTCAGAGATGCCTCCCCTGTATGGGGATGCAGCAGCTAGTCGACACCGAGGACGCCGACTCCCTCCACCAAGGTAAGCGAGGGCGCTGGGGGCACTGTTCATTTGCACACCGGGTTTGCAAATATATGAGTATACCGGGTTTGCAAATATATGAGTATACCTGCAAACGCTTACGTACTACCAGGTATATGCTTCAATTGCACACCCGGCCTGCAAATGTATCTCTGCAAACCCTGTACTGCTGTATGCTCTAATTCCACACCGGGTCTGCAAATATCGATCTCCACCCCCTTGAATGACGATGTGCTCTATTTGCAGACCGGGCATGCATACATACCTCTGCACACCCTTCCGTACTGTATGCTCTTATTTCACGCCGGATCTGCAAGTGTATAAATCAGCAGGCCCTTAAGCACGATATGCTCTAATTGCAAACCGGGCATGCAAATATATCTCTGCAAACCCTTAAATACCTTATGCTCTAATTTTCACACGTGATTTGCAAACATAATTGCACGCCCTTACGTACGATGTGCTCTAGTTGCAAACCTGGCACGCAGACACGTATCTGCACACCCTTACTTGCTGTATGCTCTAATTTTGCACCGGGTGTGAAGATATATGTATGTCCGTACGCCCTTACGTACTGTGTCTAAGCACGCACCGGGTCGGCTATTAATAGTACATATCCACACAACACCCTTACGCACTACCTGGTATGTGCTTCAATTGCTCACCGGGTCTGCAAATATACATCGATACACACTGACGTATGTGTGCTCTAATTGCGAACCAGGTCTGCACTAATATCTCTGCACACCCTTTTTACGGGGGGACCATAGTAGACAGGACCTACGGTACCCACAAAGACCTATACATTTCCCTATTTTTTCTAACAATATTTGGTCCTATTTACTATGGCCCCCCCCCCCGTAATAGTACTTTTTGGTTATATATTGTGTCGGTTCTTTTTCATCTGCAGGTACCATACTTGGTGCTGATTACAGTACACAGGTGCTGTACCCATTTTAAGACCACCCAGTGAGTAAACAAGTTATGTACGTGGTCTCATCTCAAAACAATGTAGTACCTGGTAGTCTTTCTATATTTTCTCCCGAAAAAAATGATACCATACTATTATAGTTCCAGGTAGTTTTCTGTCGTGACTTTCAAGCCGGTTTTTCCTGGTCTCATCTTATTTTCTATTACGGGGGGCCGTAGTAAATGGGACCAAATATTGTTAGTATTTAATAGATAAATATATATAGGGTTTTTTGTGTACCGTAGGTGCTACCAGGTATTTGTTTACTATGGTCCTCCGTAGTATGTCTTAACCCTTTCAGGACTGCAGTCCCATTTTGGCGACAAACCACTTGAAGCACTATTATCAAGTGCTTCGTCCCCAAAGCGAGATTGCAGTCCCAAAAGCATTGTAAATAGTACACCGATAGAGTAGGTCCTCTCGTACAGTATTCCGGGGGATCATAGTAAATGGGACCAAATACTGATGGTTAAAGTAGGTAAGTATATACGGTAGGTTTTTGTGTGCACCGTAGGTCCTATTTAATATGGCCCCCCGTGATAGCAGTGTTTGGAGCCGCGGCACGGTGCGGGTTGCGATCAGGGGGGTTGCGCTTGTGAGCCCAAACAATTTTTAGGGTCTTCGCTAAGAATTTTGGTTGAAACCGATTTGGTTGGGTTTCTTGTCGTTGTTGTTTTTCCTGGTACATAAAAATGACCCCAACCCACGAAACTTTCGGACCTATCTTCTCGAGGTCGTGGCAAAAAGTGACCAAAGATGGCACTTTTCACCTGATTTGTTTTTTGCGGGGTTGGGGTAAACTCTTGGGAAGGGTCCGCGGGTTGGGGGGGTCATTTTTATATGTTGGAAACGGAACTAAATAATGTCAACCGAATGGGGCGTCAACTAAAATCTTCGCAAACGCGAGATTACTGAAGGAGCGGAGGAGCTGTGCCCGATATGGGTACGAGTAGCTGAGCAAATCCTCACGGTGTACGGGTTGCGCTTGTTTTGCCTTCTGCGGCGATATTTTGTGACCGGTTGAGCTCCTCAAGTGAGCAACTATTGGTGTATCGATTAGTGCGGTCATTGCGCAAGCGCGGGTATAGCACGCTGGGCGGGAATCTCAGCATTGTTCAGACATCAACATGAAAGACGAAGCAAAGCGAAGGGGTCCTTACATTTCCGCCCATAGCGGTACATGGTTTGAGGACAATCACGGGGGGGGGGGGCATGGTGATCAGGACCCATCATACACACAAAAACCTATATATATTCCAGTAGTTTTACTCATCTTATTGGGTCCTGGTTACTATGGTCGGTCGGGTTTGCGCGAAGAAACAAGCGTTCTGTCGTGTGCAGGGGGGTGATATGTTGAGCTCCTTGCTCTTGCGAGGAGGAGCTCAGAAAAGAATGAGGCACCGCCCCTACATGCCGCCAGACTTGATTGCTCGTCTTTCGATCCCGATGTGTACGTTCTGCTGCGGGTGACCATAGTAACTAGGACCAAATATTGTCAGTAAACATAGCGAAACATACTGGTTTTTTGTATGTACCTTGGGTCCTGTTTAATATGGTCCCCCGTTCTAGTATTACCGGGGACCATAGTAAATAGGACCAAATATTGTCAGTAAAAACAGCGAAACATATAGGTTTTTGTGTGTACCGTAGGTCCTATTTACTATGGTCCCCCGTATTAGTATTCGTCTTTTTCTGCGTGAGCGTGGTCCGGAAGTCTTTTCCCTCTCTGGATCACTTCTCGGCAGGTACCAATCCATGACAAGTCTTGCATTGCTCCCTCTACTTGGTAAAAGCAAGTAGCACCCGTCCCCGAGCGATGCTGTACAGTATGCGTCGATTTTTGCAACTCCCCGCCCTTGAACACACCGTACCGACGACACCCGATCACGAACAGGGTGGAGACCAACCCCGCTTGGGTCTATGTGGCTGGAGTGCGCGATGTGCCTCTTCTACGCCTACGACCTCTACCAAGTCAGGATCTCGCGGTAAGGACAGGCGTGTTCATGAGGGGGGGGGCAGGGGATGCGCTTTGAACCAAGTCAGGCTCTTAAGGTATATAAAACATTGCGTCCCCGCTATGTCGAGCTCCTACAGTAGTGGTCGGTGGCGAGGGGAGAGGAGGGGAGAGGGGAGGGGATAAGATGTGTGTTTTTGTACCAAGTCAGGATCTCGATAAACATATAGCGCGCCTTCTGGCTGTATCAAACTCCTGTAGTGGCGATCGCCCCCCCTCCCCTCGCCCATCCCTCTCCTCCCCTGTCTTTTCCCTCCACCTCCCCCCTCCTCTTCCCTTGCCTTCCCCCTCCCCTCCCTCCTGTCCCCCCCCCTCTCCCCAACATGCTCCTCCCCCACCCCCCACCCCTCTCTTCCTCTCCCCCCCCCCCCCCCCCCCCCCCCCCCCCCCCCCCCCCTCCTCCTCCCCTCTCTCCCCCCTCCCCCTTCCTCCGGACATAACAGTAGTACATACGAGCGCGCAGGGGTCAACGGCAGGCTGAGGAGGCGTTTCGCGTCGAAGATACCGCCATGGCAGCTGGCGCGGGTATGCATGGTGTTTGTCCTGTGGTCGGGGCTGGTTGCTAACATCGTCGCGCACTACGTCTTCCGGATCACTTGGCACAGGTATATGGTTTCGTGTGCCCGGGAGATAAAAAAGAGGCCGTCAAAACGGGGTTGGAATTTAAACTGTACGGTGAACGGTTCGGTAAACGGTACTGTAGACAGTGCGGTACACGGTATGGTAAAATGTGCGGTGAATGGTACGGTGCAATGTACGGTGAACGGTTCGGTAAAGCGGTACTGTAGACAGTACGGTACACGGTATGGTAAAATGTGCGGTGAAAGGTACGGTAAAATGTACGTTGAACGATACGGTAAACGGTGTCGTAAAAAACAGCACGAAACATGTACGACAAGGGTGCGGCAAAAAAGGCGAGTTTTTTGTTTTGTTTTTTGTTTTTGTTTTGCTGGTTGCTGTTGCCGTTTTTTGTTGGTCGAAAAAACGCACAATAGCACGCAGCCCTGCTGAAAGTGCCCGACAACAGCAAGCACTACATAATCTGCCGGGAGTTGCCGGTTTTGTATTTTTCGATTCGGCTTTCTTCGCTTCAAAACAATTCGACGAAAATAAGCGGGGACGACTACTGCCTACTACTGAATCGCGTTTACCTTCAAGGGGTAGCACCTAATTGTTGTGCGGCTCTTTCACTCACTTGATTATTATTGTATATGAGCTCTGTATATACCTTACCCCACAACTGATTCAAAGAAAGACTGAAGCCGCGACCCGATGAGCAATTCCAAAGATTACTATTAACATGAATAGGTACTCGTGCATTACGAATATTAATTTTGTAGAAAAACGTTACTGGTATTGCAAAAAGTAGTTGGTTAAGAAGCCCGGTCAGTCAGAAGTCAGAAATATTTTAGCAAAAAAGTGCCACGATCCCGACATGTCGTATTATAGCACGCCTCAATTGTTGGGTGAAATCAGGGAGGACAACTACCGCCGTTTAGTTTGTTGTTGTTGTTGTGGTTTTTATTTGCTTGCTTTCGTCTCAGGCGGGAGTCGCTCAAGATTTTGGGTAGTCAATGCTTTCACACTTGAGAGAGATCATCTGCAGATCTACGGATGTATCATGATCTAGATGATCTAGTTCCTCACTTGCCGTCGAGATAGGTTGTGCAGAGGATCTGCCTTGTAGGACAGAGAGATCCAATCCAGCAAATATGTGATACAGTGTGTTAAACAGATTTTGCGACTCCCGCCTGGCAGCATGAGCTAGAAAAAAACAATATCTGGAAATAGATGATCTATCTGCTTTGAAATAGAAGGGTGATCTGTAGATGATCTGTACTTGATCTGTCTGAGGTGTGATTGCTCTTTTTTTCGGGTTTTGGTGTACGAGAAAACTGGTTTCCCATGTGATGGTCCTTGGACTGAGTGTTCCGTTGTTGTTGCCCCGTGCTGGTTTGTGCACTTTGTCGCTGATTAGTGCTGTTGGGCCTATCTTGCCGCAACTTGATGCCGTATGCCTTAGGTAGTGTAGGTTCCAGTGGTCGGTTTTCGCGGCGTGTGCCTTTTGACAGAGAGAACGGTATGCTGCACCGGGACAGAAAACGATATCCCCCTGTTTTGGTTGTTCGCCTTGAAGACCTGGCGTAATTTGCTATATAGCGTCAACTGGCGGAAAATACACCGGAATACCGTTTTATTTTTTTTTTTTCCCGAGGTGTTGCGGAAGCGCTTGGACAAAATATGTATATCCCAGGTATGAGGAAACCACTCTTGTTCTTTGAATACCATTTTTGTTTTTGTTTAGTTTCCGTTGTTTTATTTCCTTGTGTACCTTCGTCTCGGGCGGACCGCTCAAATTTTGGGAGTTGAATGATTTACAAGTTTTGGCTCGGATTTTGTACGGAACATACCAGGCCTACCACGTATCCATATAAGCATACCATTGTTTTGTTATTTATTGTTGTTTTTTCTTTCTTTTCTTTTGCCCGTCTCAGACACGAAACTTAAATGTGCCTTTTTTTGTTTTCGTTTATGGTTGTTTGTCTTGCGTCAGGCACGAAACATCCAAACGCCATTTATTGTTTCTTCTTTTTTTTTTTTTGCATCCCCTTCTCTGCTTTGGTTTCAGGCACGAACCATGACAATGCCTCTTTCGTTTGCTTGTTTGTTTGCTTATTTTTGCTTTTTTCGCTATCGTCTCAGGTGGACCCGCGTGATTCTGCCTTTCCTGTTCATCAGCCGGCGGACGTACCTCAAGCACTTTGTCAGTGGTATGGTTAGAGTGCTCCCCAGGCAAGAGAAGAGGGAGAGCGTCCCCCCTGCCCTCATCTCCTCATCCCTTGTTATGTACCCCGTTTTCGTTGCCATGTTTCCCGTTTTTATTTCCTTATCTGCACCTTGTTTTGCTCCGTTTCGCAGTTTCCGCTCATTTTTGCTCGTTTTGGCTCGTTTTTGTGTCAACTTTCCTCTCCTCTTTCTCCCCTCATTTTATTTCCGTTTCCCCTTCGTTGTTCCCTGGGTGTTTGCCTTGCCTTGCCTTGCCTTGTCTCTGCTCCTCACTGCTCTGCGTTTCTTTACTCCACTGTTGTGGTTTGCCTTGACCTGCGGCGCATGGCCTTGCCTCACCGTGCCCTTCCGTTCCTTGCCTCGCCTTACTGTACGTACTTTCAACACTGCACGTTTGTTCTTCTTTTGCCTGTTGCTGCCACTGCTGCTGCTGCTGCTGCTGCTGCTGCTGTCGTCGTCGATAGGATGACTCCTGTGTTTTTCCTGATGTCGTTCGTGGGCTTCTTCTACGCCTTCCTTGGCTACGTCTTCTTTCGTGGAGACTCGTGAGTACAACGAACACGTCAGACACAGCACACACACAAAAAACACTATTTATTACGGGGGTCCATTGTTAATAGGACCTTTGGTATACGTAAAAACCTATATATTCACCTGTTTTTACTAACAATATTTGGTCCTATTTACTATGGTCCTCCGTAATAATTACCGTGCAACAACTATCTCACGGGTGATGAGACAACACACCACCTGCCACGAATTTCCGAGCCGAGTTTCTCCAAAGCATGCCTTAAGGGGGGGTGGGCACACAACAACGGAAATGGTGGCGTTGTAAATATCTCGACGAGACTTTTCTATGGACGCATGCATCGCTCGGCGCTTGCACCCTCCCCATTGTCGAAAAAATCAGACCCGAAGTTCGTCCGAGGGGTGGTGTGTGTTATTTACGGGGGACCATAGTGAAGAGGACCGAATATTGCTAGTAAAAATAGGGATATATATATAGGTTTTTGGGTGTACCGTAGGTCCTATATGCTATCGTTCCCACGTAATAGCTTACCGTGAGTGTTAACCGTATACGGTAAGCAGCGGCACAGGAGCCGTGTGTCGCCGGTACCACGTGTGCGGGTCATAGGCCTCGATTCTTGCTCATGATCTGTAGTGGTGCACCTACAGCAGGAGAGTTTTATGGGGGTCCTCAGTTGATTGTATTGATTGTAGTGTAGGAGCTCTTGTCGCCCCACCCACAACCTGACCTCGAGAGAAAAAAAAAAAAAACGAGAGACGCGTGCAAGCGATAGGGGTGTACGAGTAGCACGTTTTGGCGAGAGTATTTTCTGAATGACGGAGCTCCTTGACCCAAAGTCGTCGGAACAATGCCTTTTTCGTTTTGGAAATCAATTCCGTTTTTGGGTGCCGAGGCCGCCGTGGGATTGTTCATCAACCATTGCAGGTTGACTTTTTTTCCTAGAGCCAGCGTTTGGTTGAGGTGTAAGAGGTCCTCAAGCGCGGAGTCTTACAGAAAAAAAATGGTGCACCTCTGCTGCTGAAGCATGTGTTGAAAGTGCAATCCGATTAACAATGCAATGGCCCTAGGGTATGTATCGAAGAATACTACTGTAGAACACAAATTATGTTCCAGCGTTAAGTTTTGGCTAGTTCTTCAATGCCCTTAAGGCGCTCCGTTAGGGGCCTTAAGGAGCTCCGTTAGCGCCCTTAAGGTGCTCCGTTTGTAGCCTTAAGGAGCTCCGTCAGTGGCCTTAGAGAGCTCCGTCAGTGGCCTTAAGGAGCTCCGTTAGTGGCGTTAAGGAGCTAATGGCCTTTAGGAGCTCCGTCAGTGCCCTTAAGGAGCCAGTGGCCTTTAGGTGCTCCGTTAGTGGCCTTAAGGAGCTCGGTCAGGGGCCTTAAGCAGCTCCGTCAGTGGCCTTAAGGAGCTCCGTTAGTGGCCTCAAGGAGCTAATGGCCTTAAGGAACTCCGTCAGTGCCCTTAAGGGGTTAGTGGCCTTAAGGTGCTCCGTTAGTGCCCTTAAGGAGCTCCGTCAGCGCCCTTAAGGTGCTCCGTTAGTGCCCTTAAGGAGCTCCGTTAGTGACGAATATTGTGGCCGAAAATAGTTCGTACTTGGTGTACCCACATATCGTGCCACGCGGCCCTCTAGGAGAGCGCTCCTTGCCGTAGAGTAGAGTAGAGGAGGTTTCGGTTGGGTGTTGATGTGGAGATGAGATACAATAATGTTGGGTGTTGAGATCGATTTTGACTATGCTGAGATTTAATCAGATGGCTGTTGAGATTGACTATGCTACAAGACTGTTGAGCTTTTGGGGGAGATGACGGTTGATGTTGAGTAGGTGACTGTTGAGATGGGAGTAGGATTTACAATCTGTGAGTAAAAATCTTTGGGGGTGTTTTGGACTTGAAAATTGCGTAGCGCGGTCTGCACTTCGGAATCGTCGTCCGCCATTGAGAAATTTCCTCGTTCGATGCAAACGCGGCGCGGTTGCGTTTATGGCCAGTTTTGGCCCGTTTTCGCTGCGGTTTTGAGGTCAGGGCTAGGGTTAGGGGTTGGGTCTTCGCCCGTTCCTTGATCCCAACAGGAAGCAAAATAACTGAACATCCTTCCAACCTAAAGATCCGTGCTCACATATTGTAAGAGGACAGATGACGATCTAATGTACGGTAGCTCATCTCTACGGTATGTATCCTATGCTCGCTCTCATAATGTCCTGTGCAAGAGCCTTATCACACAGGTACATTCCACCCGGCGAGCAAGCACGCAAGAGCGCGTGGTGTCATATATACCGCACCTTTCAAACATAATCGAGGTCGTGCAAATAATGTATATATATATATAAATATATCTAGATGATGAAATGGGGATCTGTCGCTCCCCGGAGGTGCCGACTATGCGACTTACTGGGTTTTCCATATTTGTAGGAAGGATTGTTGAATGCGGGATATGTTTTTTCTTCTCTGGGCGGGGGTCCCTCGGCTGATGCGGGCCGATTTGGCTGGCTTTCGCTCGACGGACTTACCTCGGCAAGCCGGCTGGCCATGATTTTGGTTTTGTTATCCGACTTAGCGACTAAAGTCAATTAGTTGGCTCAAGGCACCTACCGATTAGTTATCAGTCGTGAAATCCTGCCGTCTCACAGCTCTAGTGAAGGGAGTTTGACAAGAGGCAAACCTGGCTTTGACGAACGGGGTGCTTCAATCAACATCAGGTGTAACTGCTGTAGCTCTTCCGGTGTCGGTTCCCCCCCCCCCCCCCCCCCCCCTCTTCTCCTGTTGTTCCCGCTTGCTCCACCACCGGTGGCGTATTTTTGTCCGTTTTATTCGTGCCCGTTGTGTTATTGTGTGTTTGTTCTCCTGTCCACTGTACCAGGTTTTTTTTTTATCCGTTCCGTTTTTTTCTGTATGGTGTTTCTATCCGTTATTTTTTTTACCGTTTCGTTGTTGTCCATTGCACTCTTTGACCGTTTTGTTTCTTTTTGCCCATGCTGGCCCATGCTGGTGCCCCCCCCCCCCCCCCCCCCGCCGTTTTTTATTATCCGTTGCGTGTGATTTTTGTCCGTTGAAACAACAAGACGGGACGAGAGTTTTTTGACCGGTCTGCCGCTCTTCGACCAGCCTGGATCTTCCGCCATGACGTTCCTTCGGATCTTCATGTCGATCCCGTTCATGCTGGACACCGAGAAGAAGTACGGCGGACGAAAAGTAAGGACCGTTGGTGGGGGCTGTGATGAGTTGGCTGTTGCCCGACTATAAATCCCGCCGACTAGTTATTAGCTGGCTAGGCACCGTTTATCGCACGGGTGATAAGATCACACACACCCTGGGGCCGAGTTTCTCCAAAGCAAGGGGGGGCATGTATGCATGCATGCATGCGACATGCATGCATGCATGCAGAAGGAAGTCGATGGGGGCTTTGGGAATATCTCGACGGCAAGTTTCCGTAAATAGACCGTTCGCTCGTCGGTTGGGCCTTCCTTCACCTTTGTCGAGGAGGTCTGCTTCGAAGTTCGTCCGAAGGGATGGTGTGTTAGCCTTAGCCTTAGCCTTAGCCTTAGCCTTAGCCTTAGCGTTGGCGTTGGCGTTGGCGTTGGCGTTGGCGTTGGCGTTAGCGTTAGCGTTAGCGTTGGCGTTAGCGTTGGCGTTGGCGTTGGCGCGCGTTAGCGTTAGCGTTGGCGTTGGCGTTGGCGTTGGCGTTGGCGTTGGCGTTGGCGTTGGCGTTGGCGTTAGCGTTGGCGTTGGCATGTCATGTACGGTATTAAAGTTAGTTCCGTTCACAGTAAATGTTGCTATTCATAAGAGTTTTGCGTTTTTGTATCTGACTCTGGTGTGTTTTTTTTGGCTCGCAAACGTGTGCGTGTTCTTTTTTATCGGGAAGGACTGAAAGTAGGTTGGTCGGCTTTCTTTGCCAGCCAATAAGTTTCTATTACGGGGGACCATAGTAAATAGCACCAACGGTACACACAAAAACCTATATATTTCCCTATTCTTACTCACAATATTTTGTCCTGTTTACTATGACCCCCCGTGATACTCGGTTGGTCAGCTTGCTTTGCTTCGCCAGCAAACTAGTTTCTAGTCGTTTGGTCGGCTTCTACTTCGCCAGCCAACTATTAATAGTCCCTTGTCGGTTGGTCGGCTTCTACTTCGCCAGCCAACTAATTTATAGCCGTCACGTCCAGCCAAATCACAAGGCCTATCTATATATGCCACGTGTAGGCCACTGCAATGATTTATTTCGTGCTTTGCGGCCTACGACCTGGAAAACACGATGGTGTGATTTTCATGGGGGTCGAGCGCTGAAGACAGACAATCGAGTTTTGAGCCATGTACTAGAGCGGTCGAGGGGCGTTGTTGGCGTACCAGTGTCCTTCGTGGTGCGCGAGTTCCTGTTTTGAACCACGTTCGGCCGATAATGTATTCCGAGGGGAACCATGGTAAATAGGACCCCATAATGTTGTTAAAAGTAGGAAATATATATATACCTGGTATATATTATATATATATATATAGGTTTTTGTGTGCACCGTAGGTCCTGTATACTATGGTCCCCCGTAATAGTAACCGTTTCTAGTACAGTCTGAAAATGAAACGGTGCATTATACTCACGTCGACAGACCCGCCGGTGGCTATCGGCAGTGAAAGGGAAAGGGGTGGGAAGGCGGGGTTTCCCAGAAGGAAAAGGGCGGACGGGCAGAGGGGGTAAGGAAGGCGACTGGCGGAAGGAGGGGAAGGACTTGGGGGGGGGGGGGGGGCGGGGGTGGGTGTCGCGGGGGGTGTACTCGATCTCATGAATGGCCGTAGTCGTATGACCATAGACCCTCGTATCCTGTAATGCCAGGACGGAGCGCGTCGGGTTTTCACCGACCGGACAGACGTAGCTTTCACCAAGCGCGAAGCGCCATGCGAGTCGCATGAAGGGTGATCTGCATCGTACTGAGAACCGCTTGTGAAACGGACTTGCAAATGGATGGCAGCTTCGAAGGAATCGATTTGTTTTTGGTGTGGCCGAATCGAGTGAGGGGTAGGGGGCTTACTCATTTGTTGCTTGCCTTAGTCATTTACCATCGACCACGCATCCCTTTCGAGATGGGGGGGGGGGGGGGGGGGGGGGGGGTTCTCGATATCATGCATGGCCGTAGTCGTTTGACCATACTCTTGCAGTCCCTACAATGCCGGGACGAAGCACGTCGGATTTTCACCGACCAGACAGACATCGCTTGCACTAAGAAAATATGAACACCAACACCACCACCAACATCAGCCATCATCACGCCCCACCAACGTCACCACCACTAGCACCACGACCACGAACCACCAATACCACCACCAACCCTAACCACCATCGCTGTGTGGCGGCCTCCATGATCGTGTCCGACCTAACTCGTGTGACCCCCATTTTTCATGGCAGGGGATTCAAGTGTTGGGGCTATCGTGCGGAATGATTATGGTCATCTTCATGGGTGCACTAGTGCCCGCTGTGGCCAACCGGGCTTTCAAGCTGCAGTCGGGAGAGAGGCGAGTCCGCGATTTTTTGTTGTTGTTGTTGATAGATTACTTGGAATTTGTGTGGGATACGTTTTGGTGAGCGGCGGTTTACGATTCTCGCACAGGCTGATTCAAGCTGGATTCGATAAATATAGATTTATTTTATGCGTCCGAAGTCCACGCCGTTTTCTGGAGGTAGATCCTGAAGTGTTGTAAACGTGTTCTGTCGGCGCCTTTCAATCCGTTAATGAACGGCGTGTATATATATATTTTTGTCGCCAGATATAAACATATATATTCGATATTTGAGCCATAAGGAATCACAAGTCCCTGGCGAAAAAACAACAAAAAACACCCTTCGTTAACGGGTCGAAAGGGGCTTTTCACAGAGCACGCGTTGAAAAAACAAGTTATTTCTGCAGAAAAAGGTGTGGACCTTTTGGGCCTTTGTGGGGTAAAAATGCGAAGGTGTACGGCGCTGCCTCGAAATTGTTCAGTTTCAGTATAGTATGAGCTGGTGGCGTTAAGTGTGACTTGATACTGGCCCTACATTCGCCCGAAAGGTTTTACAGGCATGCCTCCGAATACCTGGAACGGGCTCGTTCACCCAAAAAAAAAATGGTTTCTTGCTTCGGAAACACCTGACGGTGTTGCTGACATTTGTTGAAAGCGCTTGGTTACATTCCCGTCGCTAGCGCCAGCCCTAGGAGTCCAACTAGAGAATTGGCTCTGCAGTCCTCTGCCGCTTTTTATGGCGGCCAGTGTGATACCAAATATGTGGCATTTGAGTAAATATTGCAAGCGGTATTCGTGGCTGATGGTATCTGGGGCATTCGCACTTGGTTTTGGCGGGGGGGGGGGGGGGGCAGGGTGGGGTGGGGTGGGGGGGGCGCTCACTTGTTACCTGCGGTAGTTAGTTGACAATCGATCACGAGAATCCCTTTCGAGACGGAGCGACGATGAGGGGTTTGGGGGGGGTGTACTCATGCCGTGCACGGCCGTAGTCGTATGGTCATAGACCCTCGCATTCCTACCACGCCCGGACGGAGCACGTCGGGTTTTAGCCGAGAAGCATTGCTTGTACCAAGCGCGAAGCGCCATGAGGTGTTGGGCGAGTCGCATGAAGGGTGAGCTACATCCGACTAAGAACCGCTTGTGAGGCTTGGGGGGGGGGGGGGGGGGGGGGTGTACTCGATAGGAGATGTACTCGATCTCATGCATGGCCGTAGTCGTATGACCATAGACCCTCGCATGCCTACAATGCCGGGACGGAGCATGTCGGGTTTTCACCGACCAGGCAGACATTGCTTGCACCAAGCGCGAAGCGCCGTGAGGTGTCCGGCGAGTCGCATGAAGGGTGAGCTGCATCCTACTAAGAACCGCTTGTGAGGCGGACTTGCATATGGATGACAGCTTCAATGAGTTAGTTTGATTTCCGGTGTGGCCACTTCCAGAGACAGCAATGGGAGTACTATGTAACTGCCTCTTGGGTGCCTTACCTTGAACACTACGTGATACGATCAATTTCCTTGTGCAGAGTAAAGGTTCTTTACTTCGCACAAATGATCTAACTAGACGACCAGCTGTGGGCGACCGCCAAAAAAAAAAAAAAAAAAAAAAAAAAAAAACGGTACCCTGGATGTCTAGCTCACGTAGTGAGCGGCATGTTTTACAGTGTCGTTGCCAACCGACGCCAACCCAACCCATATATATAATCTATATATGGAAGGGGCGGGGGGTGTTGATGGTTAGTCTTCCGCGGTGGCCAACCGCAAGTTCCAGTACCATTCGAGACAGAGGCGAGTCCACCCACCCACCCTTGTGTTCAACCCTTTGGATGTGTACTCACCTTTTTTATACAGATGACTCGGAATTTGTGTGGCATCATTTGTGCAGTGGTAAAATTTTTTAAGTGGTTTGCGGGGCAGGGGAGGGATGAGGAGTACGTGGGGGGGGGGGGGGAGGGGCTTAGGGTTAGGAGGGAGCGGTGCGGGGGCTCATTTTGACGTGTTTGTCTCGTTGATTACCTGGTATTTGTTTTTCTGGTTCTTGTGCGGAACGTTTCGTCCGAGCGCGTCTACAGGAGTTTGAGGATGAATATCGCCTACCAGTTCATATAGCATGACCTGTATCTGTTTTTTGCCGATCCGTGGGTACCACCGACTGCCTCTCGATCTCTCTGTTTTCCCCTCTCGCTCTCTCTGACTTTCTCTGTTGCTCTTTCTCTGCCCGTCTCTCGTCGTATACCCCCCTGGTTGCTCCCTCTTTTCTCCCTGTCTGTTTCTGTGCACATCATCACTCCCTCCTCCGCCCCCCCCCCCCCCTTCCCTTCCCTTTTCCCCTCCCCTCCCCTCCCTCCTTGCCAAAAACGCGGCAACAATAACAGTTACAACTGGGTGAAGGAGCAGCGTAAGCTAGCCCTAACCAGAGCGTACCTCTTGCTGGAGCAAGGGGGCACCGTTAGCAGGGACGACTGGGCGCAGCTCATATCGTTTTTCTACGACCGGACTGTGACCCAGACCACGTGAGTCATCTACATTGCTTGCTTTGCGCATGCCATGAAGTTTTTTTTTTCGTTTTTTCGTGTTGCCTGGCCTCTGCCTTGCCTCTCATTACGTTGTCTTGCCCTGCTCTACCCTACCCGACCCTACCTACCCGACCCTACCTACCCTACCCTACCCTACCCTACCCTAACTTACCCTACCTTTCCCTACCTTACCTTACCATACCCTTGCCTTGTGTCAACGTGTCGTGTCGTGGTGTGTTTTCTACCGAGCAGACCTCAGCGCTCTTCGATGCGGCCAACAAAGCGACCCGCGTGCCTGGCGGTGGCGGCGGTGGCGGAGACACAGAGAAGGTGTCGAAGGAGGGCTTTTTCATGCTGTGCGCCTTGGGCAGGGCAAAAAGTTTTCGCAGGTGCTATTAATATCAACATTTCTGCTGCTGCTACTGCGGCTACTACAGTACTACTACTACTGCTGCTGCTGCTACTACCACTACTACTACTACTACTGCTACTACTACTACTACTACTACTACTACTACTACTACTACTACTACTACTCTACTCTTACTCCTACTGCTGCTGCTGCTGCTGGTACTACTACTACTACTACTGCTGCTGCTGCTGCTGCTACTATTACTGTACTACTACCACTACTACCACTTCAGTAGTTCTACTACAGTACGTACTATGAATACTGCTATTACTACAGTACATCGCTGCAGTAAATGATAGCTCCGCTATGTCGCGCGGGCGCAAGAGTTACGTAACCCTAAGTAGTAGATCCATACCTGGTATACAACTGGTATACAACGCCACATTGTAGATAGGGCTGCAGCTGTATTGTGTAGCATGCCCGTCTGCGGCTGCAGCGTTGAAGGACTATATCGAGACACGCGAGGTTGTTCTTGAGTTTCAGCACCGCAGTGCTACACTTCACAGATGGAATGCACTCATGAAAACATGCAATTTGAACATTTTTAATAGGACGAGCAGACATGTGGTGAACAGAGGGTCAACTCTTTCAGGAAGTTGGATAGGTAGGTCGCCCCCTTGCCTACAAAAGCTGACGGCGATGAGTTCTGACTGTACTGCCGATCGTTCAGTCTGCAAAAGCCGACAAGAGGGGATTCCCATTATCGTGCCGAACCGTCCCCTGTCGTGCCGCCGCGTCCCGTATTACTCCGTTCATTCTCTTCCTGTCCTGTCCTTTCCACTCCCGCCCTCAACTAACCCTGTCCCAAACTGTTCTAACTTGTTCTGAACTTTGCATACTCCTCGGGCAGATGACGAGGCAGATATTCGAGATAATCTGCAGGAGATCATACACTACCACTATGACATGCTGTGCAGGATGATGTACAAAACAGGTTCAATCCAGGAATCGAGCACTACAGCAGTAGATCATGCAGATGATCATACGGTTCCCACCCGACAACGTTTAGCTATCTGATCAGACAGATCCAGGGATCTACAGTATCTGCCGCGAAAAGAGAAGTTAGATCATCAAAGCGGGAATTGACTATCTCGTGTCCCGAGGATGTGTAACTTTTCCCGTCCTGTCATGCCCTGTCTTACCCTAAAGTGTCCTGTCCTGTCCTGTCATGACCTGTCTGTGTGGTCTTCTTGATGGAAGGCGCAAAAGAAGGGGGAGGAGAGGGACTTGTCATTGAGCAGCGGGCGAGCCCGATCCCCCGTACGACCCCTCGTGCAACCCCCCAGCCGGTGGACGCGAATAAGAGTGCACCTTCGAAGTGAGTACGAGAGAGGTAGCACTTTTCCGCCAAAAATGTTTTTCGAATGACGGGTTCCTTAATCCTAAATGGTCGGAATGATTCCAATCTTGTTTCGAAAAATGACGTTTTTGTATACTTGGGTTATGGGAGTATTTATGGGGATGCGATTTGATTTTGGCTCAAGTCAGTTTTCGGGTGAGGTATGGAGCTCCTTAAGGTCAAGTGAGGAGCCTCAGAAAGTTTAGGATGAACCTCTATCGTAAAACGCCTCGTGAGTCAGGTGCCCATGTTGGTGGTGGTAGTGGTGGCGGCGTTTTTTTTTTTTATTAGCTTGTACATATTTTTGTCCTCCGGCGGAATGGTAAAAAATTGTCCTTTAAGCCCACCAAGCTCGCACATGTGAATGAAGGAAGTACTTGTCGCGTGTCCGTTCGACCCCGTCGCTTCCGTCGCAAACACCAGACCAGGCTGCTTGCTGCTTTTACCTCGGGCGCGTGAGTGTGTTGACCTGACCTGATTCCGAAAGGGTCCCATATCGTATCATTCTGTTAATGCGTTGTATGAAGTATCACGAGAGGAAACACAACCCCATGTATAATAGGGAGTAGATACCTCTCTCAGGTGTGTACCACTTGCCGTGCGTTTAAGACAGAAGAGGGACACAGCGATAAGTCGCTCTCGAAACAAGACGCCTTGACCTTGTGGTGGCGCGTTGAAGGCAGCACATGCAGGGTTGATACGGAGATCGACCTCAGTTGCTGTGGTACACCGTTGACCGACGAGGTCGCTTGTTTTGAAACAACGACAGCGCTAACCGACAGCCTAACAGCTACGGCAGTGCCTTTTGCTCGTCAAGTCTGATACATCGTCTCCGTCGTACGCTCGTACTCTTACACGATAGACGTCTAGGCACTTCCCGCCAGGGGCTACAGCAATCACGCTTTTGAGGCTGTAAACATTTAACCCGGAGCTACAGTCACGTTTTTGAGACACCAATCATGCAACCCACTCCTTTCTTACAAAAAAACCCCCCCAACATATTGTCTCGTACCCTCTATAACGATAATCCGTCACTGTCCATCGAGACTCGTGTTTTCCGTGCGCCTTGTCTGGCTTGTTGAAACCCACGTGTGGTGTGGTTCTTCCATTTCTCTGTTGCCATGGCCTGTTGCCAGTCCTATGGTCACTCATGTACACTCGTTTTTCACCGTGTATGCCCGATGTCAGTACGAGGCAAACGTTTTGTTTTGGAGCGATCTATACCTGTTTCTGGGACCCGATGTAAATATAGTGATATTGAAATGGCGCACGCTCCCGCGGGGGGGTACCATCTCACCGTTTTTTTTTTTTTCCCGAAGACTCCTTTTTTTACCCCGATGGGGTCCATGTCTCTCACCCAAGTACGGCCTTGACCCTTATTAGGACCGCAGTCCCGTTTTTGTGGACAAACCACTCAAAAAACAATTCTAAGTAGTTTGTTCCCAAAACGAAACTTCCTACAGTTCCGAAAGGTTTGAGAAACGTTGCACGCTGAACCAAGCGAGCATTCAATGCTACGGCTTTATAAGTGGGTCTAGAATGGAATCTGGAAATAAAAAAAAAGAAACGATAAGGTTTGTATACACCTGGTACGCGCCTTTATTGGGTAGGTTCTCAGTTGAGGAACGCCGTCAGTTCCAGCGACGAAAAAAAAATGGCCAGAAAGTGCTGGAAGGCGTATGCCCTACCGTAGGAACGTGTAAAAAAAAAAAAAAAAAATGCGGTCTTTGTTTGTCTAAGTGGTGTGAGCGCGTCGCGTATAAACTTTTACGACAAATTCGTGCTACACTTGCGCGGATCAACTCCTCCGTGCATTGTGGGGGTCCGACCTTGAAACGCACCATCTCCTAATCGAGCAGCTCCCGCGTTGATTCGTGTGGGCGATGCTGAAATCGTCATTCAGGATTGGGGGGTATTGTTCGGTTTGTTTCGTTTTTGTCCCTCTGGAGTGCCAAAAGGGTTGAAAAGAAACTGTACCCTGGCTGACCTGGGTTTTTTTTTTCTCCCCTCTTAGTTTGTTTCTCAGCGCCTATTTGCTGTTTGAGCATGTTGGCTCTCTTTTGACTCGTCCCCTGTTACGCTCTCGCGCTGTACTACTGCTGTGCTGTGCTGTACTATGCGCTGCTCTTTGCTGTGCTGCTTCTCTGCTGCACTCTGCTTTTGCTCTGTTTCTGCTCTACTTCGCTCCGCTCTGCTGTTCTTTACCGTGCTTTGGCCTGCTCTGCTTTTGCTGTGCTTTCGCTCTGCTTCTGCTCTACTCGTGCTCTGCTTTCGTTCTGCTCTGCCTTTGATCTGCGTCTGCTTTGCTCCTTTTCTGCTCTGCCTCTGTTCCGCTTGTTCTCTGATGTGCGCTGCTGTTATCTGCTCTGCTATGCTCTCCTTCTGTTTTTCCGCTTGTTCTTGTTCTGCTCCTCTCTGCTTCTCTGCGTGTGCTATGCGATGCTGTGCTGTCCTTTCCTCTCCTCCCCTCCATTTTTTTCTGCTTGTGCTGTGTTCTGCTGTGTTCTGCTCTGATTTGCTCTGTTGAACCCTGATGAAACACGGAAATCCAGAGGCATTGGCATGGTGCCTGCCCGGCATGAGCTTCCCGTTCAGCGAACTCTTGTTCAACCTGTCGGTGCTGCTTCAAGGTGAAAAAGGCTTGGATGGCGTTTCCTCGTAAAGTGCTATTACGGGGGTCTATAGTTAACAGGACCTATGCCATACATAAAAACCTATATATTGAGGTATTTTTACTAACAATATTTGGTCCTGTTAACTATGGACCCCCGTAATAGATATTTTTTAATGATCATTTTGCAACTGCTATTACTATCCCATGTTGGTTCTAAGAGCCCCCCCTCCCCCCCCCCCCCCCCCGAAAATGTGCGTGCAGAGGTTATGTGACGTTTGTTTTCCGTCGCTCTCTTGTTGCCACCCCCCGTGACGGGAAAACTCGTATCCAAGCTACATGTACACCTTCTCTGCAAGCACTGCTAAAATATTATATTACGGGGGGCCATAGTAAATAGGACCTATGGTACAGACTGAAAGCTATATATTTCCCTATTTTTAGTACAATATTTGGTCGTATTAACTATGGACCCTCGTGATAGAACAAGGCCAGTTTGCACCATAACCCCTACCACCATCGCCTTCGTGTTGAATTATGATGGTAAGGACCAGTTCGAATTACGTTCGCCAATTCTTGATACCCCTCTCTCATCTCCTGCCTCCCCTACCCTACCCTTCGACCCCCCCATCCCCCCCTCCCGCTATGGTCACTCGACTACGGCCATGCATGACATGGGTACACCCCCCCCCCCTGCCCCTTCTTCCCCCTCTTTGTGTTGAAGAGTACCAAATTGTTAAAGAGGGGGATAGTCCGGAGGACAGGCCGGATTGGGCTTACACGCTGGGTAAGGGCCTTATTGCGTACTTTTGCGCGTTTTCTGCTGTGAGGATGGCCGCGGCGGGACCGGTGGCGTACATCAAACAATGGAGGTGACCGCCTCTGTTGATTGGTTGGGTGTTTATTCTGCAGGTTCTTTTGATTGGTTGATGTTGTTCCTACGGCCTCTGTTGATTAGTGATGAGTTTGATTGGTAGGGGTCTAGTTGTAAACTTTTGCTGGTTTTCGTCTTTGGGGATGGCCGCGGCGGGACCGATGGCGCACATCAAGCACTGGAGGTTCCCGCTTCTGTTGATTGGTTGATTGGTTGTCGTTGCAGCCTCTACCGACTGGATACTGCTGGTGATTGGCTTATTTGTTTACTGCTGCCGCTGGTTTGCTGATGGGTTGGTTGGTTGCTGTCGATGTTTCTGTAGAAGAACTGGAGGTGACCGCCTCTGTTGATTGGCTGCTCGGTTACTGTTGCTCCTGCGGCTTCTGTTGATTGGTTGCTGCTGCTGTTGCTGCTGATTGATTCATCCGTTGATAGTTGTTTTTGCTCCTGCCTTCAATTGGTTGATTGGTTGGTGTTGCTCCTGCGGCCTGTGTTGATTGGTTCTTCGGTTGATCAGTTGGTACTGCCGTTTATTTTGATTGGTTGTTTTTGTTGATTGATGTGGTGTTTTTGATTGGTTGGTCCTGTTGTTTGATTGCTGCTGATTGGCTGACTTTGTTGGTAGGCTTTTGCCCCCCCCCCCCATCTCCCCCTCCCCCTGCCCCTCCTCCTCTCCTCCTCACCCTTCCTCCTCCTCTCCTCCTCTCCCCTCCTCGCCCCCTCCTCATCTCCTCTCACCCTTTCTACCTTCCCCTTCCTTGTGTCAAGACATGCGGTCGGCCTATCGCTCAACCTAGTTGGCGTGGCGTACCACATCGGGTTTTGGTTCCCTGGGCAGGAGTGGCATAGCGTGTACATCATCCTCCAGGCCTCGCGCCTCTGCGTTCTCTGGCACGTTCTGCACAGGATTGGGCCCACAACCGCTGGTGGGTTGAGTTGGGAGAGTTGCAGGTGGCTTGGCTTGGGAAGAGGCGTCTTTTAAGGGGGGATGATGCTCAACACAGGCTTGAGCCCACGATCCTCGGGTGGGTTGAGTTGAGGAAGTTGCAGGGGAAGAGGGGGGTTGATGCGGTGAATTATTCAAATGGTGTGTTTAGTAGGCCGTGTATTCTGGGGGTCCCGGGTACCTATCCGGGTATTTATGGAAGTACCTGGGTATATCTGGGGATACCCTGGTACTTACACGGGTTTATCTGCGGATACCCGGGTATACAAAGCCTGGTTGTTTTGGTCATACTCGAGCGTTTACCCGGGCACCCCTGAGTATGCGTATGCCGTACTAAAAGCACCCTTGGAAATGTATTACGGGGGACCATAGTAAGTAGGACCAAATTTTGTCAGTAAAACTGGGTAAATATATAGGTTTTTATGTATACCGTAGGTCCTATTAACTATGGACCCCCGTAATGGTGTATGTTGGTGTGTCGTGCTGCACCGCACACAAGAAAATACGATACGAAGCCGGATATAACGGTACCCTTGAGTCTCTCTTTCCTCCCCTACCCCCCCCCCCCCCCCCGCCTACCCCCCCCCCCCTATATATAATATATATGGTGGGTTGGCGTCGGTTGGCAACGACACTGTAAAGCATGCCGCTCATTACGTGAGCTAGGCAAACAGGGTATCGTTTTTTTTTTTTTTTTGGTGATCGGTCACAGCTGGTGGTCGAGTGAGATCATTTGTGCGGGGTGCAGAACATTTACTCGGCACAAGGGGGAATGATCGCATCACGCAGTGTTTATGGTAAGGCACCCAAGAGGCAGTTACATAGTACCCCCATTGCTGTCTCTGGAAGTGGCCACACCGAAAAATAAATCAAGTCATTGATGCTGTCATCCGTATGCTAAGCCCGCCTCACAAGCGGTTCTCAGTACGATGCAATTCACCCTTTGTGCGACTCGCCGAACACCTCGCGTTTCGCTTCGCGCTTGGTGCTATTAATAGCAATGTCTGCCTGGTCGATGAAAACCCGACGTGCTTCGTCCCGGCATTGTAGGGGTGCGAAAGTCGATGGTCATACGACTACGGCCATGCATGAAAATGAGTACACCCCCCCCCTCCCCCTCCGTCTCGAAAGGGATGCGTGGTCAATGGTCAAATGACTTAAGGCAAGCAACAAATGAGTACGCCCCCCCCCCCCCCCCCCCCCGATGCGGCGCCTTCGCGTGTCTGCCTCCGTGTCCACCGCCTTGGCGTGTGTCCGTGCTGTGTGGGACAGAGGTTGCGACGAGGTTGGAGTACGTATTTCCCTCGGTGTTTCGTGCGTCGTTCGTGCTCTTCTCGGTGACGTACTCGTACTCTGTGGTAGCCTTCGCCCTTTACTGTGACACGCCTCTGGGCATCTTGCCGGTGGACGGCGTGAAGGACGACACCATGATGCAGAGGTGGGTACTAAGGGCACTACTGTACTTACCGGTATTATAGTGGGTGTTTTTTTTTCTTTTCTTTTCTTTTTTTTTCCTCCCCCCCTTGTTTTTCACTTTGCTTGATCAAAAAGTTGGTGATGTTCTTTTGGTTCTGTTTTCGTTGAGTATATCGTGTGCCTCGTATGTGCAAAGTTGAAAACTATTGTACTGTAGTTTATGTCTTCAACTAGCACCGTATGCTCTTTTTTTTTTCTAAAATTAGTGTATACCTGGTAGACTACATGTTCGAGTTCACACTATATGAGGATACAATTTGAACTTGAAAAGTGAAAAAAAAAACACACACACACACATGAGCTGTGAGATCGAAGGTCACTGTCATCTCTTGGCTATCGTAGCCCAACCATGACGTATATAGTAAATTGGGTCTCGCTTTCCGGAATTGTAACACGCAAGAACACGCACCCGTGCGCTGATTTTTTGAACCGACTTATCCCGAAACGAGGGGGGCACACAACAGGAGTACAAACTTTGGAAGTATTAAACCCCGCCCTATACTCTTTGATACTATTACGGGGGACGGGGAACGCTAGTAAGTAGGATAGGACCTACGGTACACACAAAAACCTATATATTTGGTCCTATTTACTATGGTCCCGGGTAAAATGATGTATATAGTAATAGTTGGTTTCGATGTTGGTTTGAATTCCGATGCCAACGGGATTCAGTGTTGATTTTGGATGCCTGTTTTGGACGGATAATTGATTCCCCATGTTGATTCCGGATGTTCGATGCTGATTTCGATGCCACAATTGACACCCAAGACTGATTTTGACTCGGGTCTTGGTTCGGGTGCTGATTTTCTATGCCAGGTGGATGAACTACAGTAACGTGATCTCGTTCAGCTCCTTGCTGGAGTCGTTCGCCTCGATGACGGATGTCATCATGCTTGGCTGCTGGACGATCTTCAGTGATGCCGCTGGCGACGTGGGCAACTCGTACGTGGCGGCGTTTTTCTTCTACTCCTTCAAGGTGAGACCCTGTCGGGATATTTTCGCTGTCGTATCACCTGCAGTCGTTCGATTTGGATCACCGTACGCGTTCGCAATGTAAAATTCGCGAATCATAATGACGATAGTGCAGCGTTCGTGTCGGGCTCGTGGCTTTTCCTGCATACACGACTCGCACCCACCACCACCTCACCCTCCCTCCATTCCCCCCCCCCCCCCCCCCCCCCCCCCCCCCCCCCGCCCCTGATACCGACTGCGGTGTCAGGGGCTTACATTCTACTTCGTTATGCCAGTTATGCTCGGGTTCATTGTCCAGAGCTACATGGCCGCGCAGATACCGGAGTGTGAGCCCCCCCCGCCGCCTTTGCTCACGGCCTCTCCCGGTGAGAGTGGCAGCGGTGGCGGCGGCGGCGGCGGCGGCTTGTGGTGGAAGGTGACTTTTCTCGGTTGATGGGGGGGGGGGGGGGGGGGGGGGGGGGGGGGGGGAAGGTAGTTTGTTTGGGCCCAGTTTCACACACAATCTCATTGAAACTCTTTCGCACAAGTTCAGTGGTTTCAACTATTAATATTTATATATACGTATGTACAAGGTTCCCCTTCGGGATGTGGGTAACGTGAAATCCCGGGGGCGTCGCAAGGCGTGTATAGAGTCACAGATAACACACGTATAGGTGTTGTTGGCGGAAACGGGAGCCATCGGTTAGCGCATTGCTCGAAGGAAAGAGCGATGTTAATATTACGGGGGTCCATAGTTAACAGGACCTATGGTACGCACAAAAACCTATATATTTACCTATTTTTACTCACAAAATTTGGTCCCGTTAACTGTGGACCCCCGTAGTAGTAGTCGGCAGGAACTGAGTGCTACTCTCCCTGTGGTGGATACTAAACTGCTACATGCACGCGTTACCGTGGGTTGACTACTACCTGGTATACCGTCACTGTGTACACCACTACCGCTACTGCTACGCAGATGTAGTACAGGTATTACGGGGGTCCATAGTTAATAGGACCTTTGGTTTACATAAAAACCTATATATTTACGTATCTTTACTATTAATATTTGGTCCTATTTACTACTATGGTCCCCGTAATAGAAGCAGTAAAAGCTACCAGGTACACTACTTGTACTACTATTACGGGGGACCATAGTTAATAGGACCAAATATTGTTAGTAAAAATAGCTAAATTTTTATAGGTTTTTGTGTGTACCGTAGGTCCTGTTTACTGTGGACCCCCGTAGTACGTACTGCTGCTGACCAAACGCTTGTACCCTGCAGACAACCTCATGGTAAACAGTAGCCAGAGAGACCGAATAGCCACGCGGTATCGTGGGTTGGGGCATGACTGTGACTATTACTATTAAGGGGGACCAAAGTGAACAGGACCAAAAAAAAAGTAAAATATATACGTAGCTAGGTTTTTGTGTATACCATTTTTTTTGTGTATACCATGAGTCCTATTTACTCTGGTCCCCCGTAATACACACCGCAACCAGTAATACGTAGAGGCAGTACAGGTAGAAGCTGCATGAATAAATACTACCTGGTACACTACAATACTTACTGTTACGGGGGTCCATAGTTAACAGGACCAAATATTGTTAGTAAAAATAGTCAAATATATGGGTTTTTATGTATACCATAGGTCCCATTAACTATGGACCCCCGTAATACTGCTCCTGTAATGCTACAACTTCCAGACAACGGCGACGTAGCATGCAAAGGGGTACCATGAGTATGAGTTAGGGGCACGACTACAATATTGTTACTCTTAATGTACACCACTATTACGGGGGTCCATAGTTAACGGAACCAATTTTTTTTTAGTAAAAATAGGTAAACATATAGGTTTTTATGTACACCATAGGTCCTATTAACTATGGACCCCCGTAATACCACTACTACGCAGATAGATGTACTATTAATAATAGTAACTGTTTTGTAGTAAAGGTAGAAGCAGTGTCATGGTGATCGAAAGTCCGCCTTACCGTTGGTGGTGCCCGTTGCGGTATCTTCAGAGTATGACGGCACGCCGTGAGGAATTCAAGCCATCGCTGAACTCGGGGGTTGTGTTCCGCAACCGCGTGGCGAGGCTGTCGACAATTTTTCCGTGTGAGAGCGAGAGGTACGGTCCCCTTTTGTTAACCGGTAATCAGCCTATCTATACAGCAGGCATCCTGTCAAAGCAGCATGCACGCTAAAAACTACCAGGTACCTGGTACTGCACTACTACAACTACGCTTCATAGTGACTTTGTAATTGTACAGGCGTACAGGTACGATATACGGTTGAGGGCATCTGCTATTGGCCAGGTAGAAACGGCATACAGAGGTAGACGGACCGAAGGGAGCCACGTACGTGCTCGGTGTGAGGTGTGTGGTGTACGTCAAAGGGCTACGTGAAACATTCATGTATGACGCTCGACAGACGTGTATTGTTGCTCCTGCTGTATCTGCTGCAGCAATGCTCCTGCTGCTGAGGTCTGAGGTTGATAAAAAACGGGCGATTTCATTTTTTTAAAGATTTTAACGCAGAGGAAATTATTGTGCTCGTGCGGGATTGATTATGGTTGACGGTTCGCCACGACTCACGAGTAGGTTTCCAAGCCTATTGCAAAAAAAAAAAAGAACCACGAGACCACGGTCACTGGATTGCTCGACCTATACCTGGTGAACACTGCACACGCATACTATACGAACACTGCTGTTGTACTGCTGCTGCTGCTGCTGTAGTGCGCACCGTGGCTGCGCGTTGCTTTTGAAATACGGAGGAAGTGTGAGTTCGTACGAATCGTCGTCCTGCCCCTGGACAGCATCCAATAAAATCTGCACCTGTCTGGAGATTCGGTATGTGTTCGTTCCTGCTCCCTAGGTTGACAGGAATCACGGCTCACACACGCACACACACAAAAAAAAATGCGCTATCCGTGGCCGTCACAAAAGGGTGAGGTTGATGAACGACTGTTGCTGCGCCGTGGCTGCCCTTCTGTAGAGAGCTCGAGGGACGGTGTGATCAGACATGATACAGCAGTACCAAGCAGCAGACTTTTTTTTTTTTTTTTAATTTTGGAGTCTCCATTGTCCTGCTTGGTTCTATTACGGGGGGCCATAGTAAATAGGACCTACGGTACACAAAAAACCTATATATTTACATATTTTTACCAACAATATTCGGTCCTATTTACTATGGTCACCCGTAATAGCAGGTCGGAATGGTTCCCCGTAGTTATTTGCCAGAAATCGTGACTTCGGAGGCCCAGAGCGCGCGCCACAGACCTTGGCCGGGGCTCGCATTTGCGCCGTGGTGTACACGCGGGCTCCCTCCCTCCCTGACAGTGTCCCTGATAGTGTGCCACGCAGACTAGAGTGCGAGAGAAGCCCCCCGGGCGGACGAGAAAAGTAAAAACATTCCGGAAAAAATTCAATCTGATCTGATACAAAGTATTATATTAGCCTTTTACGTACAAGGTAATATGTATGAGGTAAAATGCCTCTGGACACGTATCAGCACCACTCTGTACGTAAATGCAAGGAGCGTTTGGTCTTCATATCAGTACCGCAGCGGTCTTTACATTTCCGCCCAGCGTAGTAGGTATATATAGCCCAGAGGATTTGTTTGTCGCTCGGGTTTGTTCGTAATACACCTTCATTCTCACAAAGCCGGCGTTCGGGTGAGGTGTACATGTACAGAGTAGACCTCTCCATGTTAAGGAACCCACGAAAAGCAAAATGGTATCCACCCTGTAGTTGGCGGCCTGACTCGTTTGTTGAAGGTCTATGTATGTACGATGTTGATGATGGCAACCTTTTGCCTCTGTGGGTTGGAGTTTGTGCTGAGTGGTTCGCTCAACCCAAAGTTTGAGGTTCGCGATCAGGTCTCAATAGTGTGAGTCGCTCAGATATACGAGGTATATACATATATACATATATTTAACGGCTCAGAGATTTATAAATATATACCTGGTATATATTAAACGGTTCGCCCAGGTCTAGACTGCATGCTTGGTATCGTTCAGATTTTGTTTGAACAATTTCGAAATCTAGTGTAGTTTCACCTACATTTCTTGTATGAGTATTGCCTTTCGACTACTACTTATTATCGTACCAGCTACGTTTGGAACCTGATGACAAACATCAAGAAATACCTCCTCTACTGTTGCATGACTCTTTTGCAAGGTAACATCGCAAGGTGGCGGTAGTAGAGAGGACGAGGGGACGTGCAAGGTTTCTCCAAGGCGCGGAAGCGCTAGTTCGCAAGACGGCAGTGGCAGGTGATGAAAATACATGCGAGGAACGGCAAACGAGACCCGTTTTCGGGTGGGGTGGGGTGGGGGTGGGTTTTGTGTGTGTTTATTTGGGTTGGGTTGGGTTGGGCTCGGCTCGGGTGGGCGTTGCTTGCCATCAACTTATCAACAAATCATTCCATCCCATCAACCGTTCCATCCCATGCCGCCACTCCTTCCCATGCCACCCCACCAACCCTCACCCCTAATGATCAATCCATGTCACCCCGCCAATCATTCCACCCAGGCATCCCTTCCCGTGATCCCTTAGTATCCCTTCAACCATTCCATCGCACTATTAATAGCCAACCATCTAGTCCCGACGCGGGCTACAATAGGGGCTCCTCACTTGAATATAGTATAGGACCTCTGCACCCCACCCAAGAAATGACTTCTGATTTAAACGTGAAAGTGCGTCAACCCGATGGCGTAGGTATACCACGAATAGCATATAAAACACTAAAGACCATGGAATTCTGACCATATTGGGCAGTTCTTGAGTTAAGGAGCGCCACGGCGCGTAGTCAGAAAAGATTTTTTGCGAAAACAAATGTCATCCCTGTCGTCGCATCAACCATCCCGTCAAGCATCCCATCCCATCCCGTCCGAAAAAAATCAGGTCGCGAAGGGGGAGTTTGAACAGCGGTTTCGGGTATTCCGCTATAGCTGACTTCGGGGAAAAGGAACTGGAGGCCGATGACATCGAGGGAAGCGGTGGCGATCATGACCCTGACGAAGACGACGAGCACCAACCGGTGAGGCAGTAGAATAACCGACTCTTTCCAAGCTGAAAATGTGAATTAAGAATGTGGAATGATGCGGGAATATTCTAAGAGTGGGGACTGTGCTGGGAATGTTTCCTAAACTTATACGTACCTAGTACTGATTTTTTGGACTATTCGCTATACCTGGCGTTTTTCAAAGAGGGACGCGATGACGACGATTCGTCTGACGAAGAGGACGGCAGCGAACCGGTGAGGCAGTAACACTAGATGCTGTGAAGTGATGGGACGGAATTTTCCCGGAAGTTTCTACTCCCTCTTATTGGCCAGGAAGGCTAATCGGGGTTCGCACTTTTAAATCATGGTCCGCAATTGGGATTTTTTTACTCGACCCAAAAAAACCGCGAAGACGCGTTTTCGGTCGGGTTTGGACGGGTTTGTCTACGGGTTCGGGTTAGGAAATTGAAGGTAATGGTTAGGGGTTGGGTTGGGTCTACGCCCGTACAAAGATCCCACCAGGAAGGGATTCCTAGCCAGCAAATCTCTTGAAGTAGGGGACAGCCCTACCACCGGAAGCTTCATCCAAACACGATACTAAAAAGGACTCGGCAGTAGACTCGGCTTTTCCGAGCTAAATGTGGAATGTTGTTGGCAATATCAATTTGCTGAGCGTGGGATGTTCTGGAAATATTATCTGAGGGTGGAACGTTCCAGGAATGTTAGCTAAATGTGGATTGTTCTGGTAATAAAGGCCGAGTTATTTATGTTGTGGCTTGGTGTGGTCTGCTTGCGCCCCAGGTTGTCATCACATCCAGCTCGCGATCGATTTCGCAAGCCTTCTGGGGGGCGGAACATGCGAAAGATGACGCGGGGGGGGTCGGGGCATCTACCATGCAGGAGACTATCGCTCGCCTCGAAAACGAGGTCTCCAGGTGATATATAACAATGTATTTAATTGGAAGCCCCAGCGAGGCATTTTCATCGATTTTATGTTTGTTGTGGGGTTTTTTGTGGTTTTTGTGTGTTCGTTTGGTTGGTCGTTCTTTGGTTTGGTTCTGTTTGATTTGATGTCTTTGGATCGGTTCAGTACGTTTTTCTTGTATTTTCTTGTTTTCCTTTTTATTCTTGTCCTTGTTGTGTTTGTTGCTACCCAATATCGTTCCGTTTCTTTTACGCTTGTCGATCTCCTTGCGAGATCAATCAACATCCAACAACCAATCCCTAGCCTAAACCCTTCGTGGCCCTCTTCGTATTGTTCATTCTCTCGTCGCGCCGCGCCCCTGCCGTGATACACCGATGTCATGCGTATGTCTGTATCTGTTCTGCATATATTCGCGTCCGTGTATCCGCGTCTACTGTTGTGAGGTACCGGTTACCTGCGTCTTCTTTTTGTCACGTTCACCTGCATCGATGTGTTCACGGTTGCGTCTCTTTGCGGCTGCTGATGCTTGCGTTTTCGCGTCTGCCTGTGTTTCTTTGTTTTCGTGTTTGTGCGCGTTAGTGCCTAATTGCACTTGTGTTTGTGCTTGTTGGTGTTTGTTGTGCATGTACTTGTGCTTCTATGTATGCTTGCGCTTGCGCTTCTTGGTGCTTGCGATTTGCTCATGTTGTGTTCGTCTGTGTTTGTGATTATGCTCGTGATTTATTGTATGTAATATGGACTTACGTCACGCGCGTCGGTCGGTCGGCCGATACAGCCTGCGCGGGCTGGTGGACAGCCTGCAGATGGACAAGAAGATGGCCGACACAGAGCAGCGCCACGAGCAGCAGGTGTCCCCCCAGCAACCGTCGCCGAGGACGGTGAGTCTCTAACCATTGTTCTAAGAACCCCATGTGTTCCACCCGGCAGCAACCGTAAGGCTGATGTGTACTGAATTTCCTTCTCCCCACCCTTTCTCCTCCGCCTATTGCCATTATTTCGTTCCTCCTCCCCACCCTTCATGCGACTCGCCGAACACCTCACGGCGCCTTGCGCTTGGTGCACGCAATGTCTGCCTGGTCGGTGAAAATCCCACGTGCTCCGTCCCGGCATTATAGGGATGCGGGGGTCTATGGTCATGCAACCACGGCCATGCATGACATGAGTAACCCCCCCCCCCCCCCCCTCCCCTATTTACTCCTCCCCACCCTTGGTACTCCTCCTACTGTTACCTATTTCCCTATCCGTTAACTGCTAATACGGGTGGGCCAATGTAGTAATCAGAACCCACGATGGACCGACAAAAACGTTCATACCCCTATGTTCACACACCATATTTAGTTCTGATTACTTGTTGCGTCGTCCTAATTACGAGCGAAGGGAGTTGCTAGTTTACGTGGCCGCCTAGAATATAGGGGATAGGGCACGTCCTACTTTCGAGCTGGATGAAACCTGAGATGCTATGTACCAGTTTGATGTAGAAATCCTGAAGCCGGAGGGAGATCCGCACGCTGCCCGACCGAGTATGTCGGCCTAATTTTTGTTTTATTTATCCCTTGCTCTAGGTACTCTAATTCCAACCATTTCGTCCCCAAAATGGGATTGCAGATGTTGGTATGGTATGTTATGATATGGTATGTTATGATATGGTATGGTATGGTATGGTATCGGTCACAGTCGTACGTAAAAGGGCTGTAACCCTCTTAGGACTTGACAGAACACTGACGGTATAAAAGTGAGCAGTACAGCTACGGCCACTGCGTGATCGGGATATAAATTGGTGTCCCGAGTTGCCATGGTTGAATGAAAGGAGTCGTGCGTACGGCACGGCCGCAACATGCATGATCCCACCCGTCCGGCTGGGCTCTCACGCTTTACATTCGTAGATGGTTGATATCAACCAGAGTGTATCGCTGGTCTTGTCTCTAGCTTGCAGCCCCGGACCAGAGGGGATATTCAAGCCTTTCACCAGCACACACAGTTGACGACGGCAGCTACTTTTTTCTCACCGGCGCGCGTTCTTATCGAGAGCAACGCATGCCCTATCTGACTCCTGTTTTTTTAATGAACGAGCGAATCTCGCACGTCCGACCCCGTCCGTGTGGCACGCAGGGTCTGCGCCGGGCCTTCGGAGCCGACAAGACCACGACCGGGAAGTTTGCTGTGCCGGTGTCTGCCCCGCCGCGCCAAGGGTCGGCGAACGCGATCGTGGGCATGGAACCCATCTCGGAGAGCAGCTAATGATCTCGTCTTCTTCTCAAAGATTTTCACGGATGTTCGAAGCTAACAAAGTTCAAGCGACGTTTGTTGCAAATCCCGGATCCGTGTTCTTTGGGTCACGATTTCACGGAAGATGTATCAGACAGATAGCAAAGGTCTGTAAACAGTATTGACCAGTACCAGTACGATTTGTTTGGGGGTCGATACTGGAGGTACCGGGCGATATACGTCGTGCATTTCGGAGTTTGATAATGCGAGTACTGGTCTATGTATTGTATTTTTCGGGGTATCATACTGCGAGTACTGGTCTGTCGACATACATACAATATCCATCGGTCGCTGAGGGAGCTCACTTTTTCTCAACTACTAGGATTGCGAGCTCGGATACACCGCGTTTCTGTTGTCGTTTTTCTACGTATCTTTGAGGTTATTTCCTTTACATATTGCACTTCAGTCCACTCACGTGCGCTATCACCAGCAGGATTTACAAGCTCGAAAAAAAACGATTTCTGCCGTCGTTGTCCTTCGTCTTTTTGGGCGTATTTCCTTTAGATGTTGCACTTTAGCACTCCTACGAGCTGCTGGATTTTGAGACGAAAGTGTCAGCGAATTCGATCTACGGTCTTCAAATGTTGCACGCCCCTCCTTTCTGGCGTCGTTGTCATGCGTATCTTTGGATATTTTTTTTTCGTTCGATATTGCACTTCGTAGTACTACACCGGGGAATATAAAATAGGTGCAGTTGACGGATTCGGTGGCCGGTGGCAGAATCATAATCTACCCCGACAAGTTGAGAGGCTGCTGGGAAAGAGAGAGAGAATACAGCGCTTGGCCAAGCGCTACGGCGATGATGGCAATGGCAAAGATCTTGGGCTGAGACTGTTGCTGCTTGCAGCTGTTACGTACTACGGCGGCGAGGCGCCCCCGCCCACGAACGAACAGAGGTCGAATGGCCAAGACAAGACGCACGGGGCGAAAACAATCGCAGCTCTGCGTCGTGTACGTAAAGCTGGGTGGGTACGGAGCTCCATGGTGCTTTCAGCCTATTAATACTTACGTGGCAAAGCTCCGTGTAGAGTGTACGATGCAGGGTTTATAGGGTATTTTGCGTTATTTCTCTGTTCAACCAGTAGCTCGACCACGGCGCTTTCTTCGTGCGCACCCCTCGGCAGTGATGCCGCATTTTCAGCTTCGACTTCCTTACTTTTTCGACGACATCGGGCATCCGCGGAGCCCTAGGCGGGCGTCAGCCGTCCACGGCGAAGCCCCGTGTACATGATATTCGTCGGGGTTATAACCTACGAGTGCTTACGTATACTTGTATCTTGGAGGTTTGTTACTGCGAGTTCTAGACTGGTTTGACACTGCGAGTACTAGACTGGTTTGACACTGCGAGTACTAGACTGGTTTGACACTGCGAGTACTAGACTGGTTTGACACTGCGAGTACTAGACTGGTTTGACACTGCGAGTACTAGACTGGTTTGACACTGCGAGTGCTGGGCCGTATTCGGAGTATGTTCGACGTTTGATACTGCGAGTATTGGGCTATAGACATACGTACAATATCCATCGGCCGCTGAGAGACAGCTCCATTTTCCTTAACTACTTACAGGTGTACAGGACTACGAGCTCGGAAAAAACATCCATTCTGTCGTCGTTTTTCTGAGTTTCTGTGGAATGATTTGCTTTAGATGTTGCACTACGACATAGTGGTCCCGCACTTACTTCTATTTCCTAAACGTATACCAGGGTACCGGTCTAGCCATTAATAACATGCTCGGAAAACGCTAGCAGGGAAGGACCGGCCAACAACGGAAGATCCGGGTATCATAGCCGATAACTTTGACGGGTTTGTTCGGGCGCGGACGAATAACAAAAGGGGTAGTAGGTAGGCTGCGGCGGACGTAGCTGTCTTCGAGTGGTTATGTTGGCCAGACTCACACGGTAGCGGCACGAAGCTGGTGCATATCGCTAGCTGCCCAGATGTGCGGTAGCACAGCGGCACACAGTGTCGACCCGGCGGGCACTTTAAGAGGCAGTACGCCATAGCATCCCTAGACAACGGACACGCATCGATCAAGTGCGCCATGCTAGAACAGCTCGGGAAGCTGGGCGGCTGGGATTGCGTCGAGAAACGGGGCAACCCGGTAGCGAGTCTCATGGTGGGGGGCAGCGGCGAGTATTGTAGGGGTGGGGGTGAAGTAAGCACCCCCGGTAGTAAGTCTCATGGTGGGGAGCAGCGCCGAGTATTGTAGGGGTGGGAGTGAAGTAAGCACCCCCGTTTGTGGGAGTTCAGCTGTGTGATCTAGTGCGAGACATGCGCCGACGCGCACGGACGCTGCTCACAACAGCTAAGCGCATCGCAATGATTCGAGACGAGACGTGGCCTTTTTCCCCGGGGCTTTCCACATAAATGAAGCGCGGTTTCGAGCTGTCGTTAGCGGTTGCGTCACAGGTGTTGCAGCAAACGGAAGGCGAGGTGTGCATTAATTTTTTCTATTCAGGAAGACCTTACGGATTTCCTCCCAAGTAGTTGTGGTGAGGAAGAACCTCGATTGCGGCGACATTCACGCGGTCACACCCGTGGTCGACCACCAACAGGCGCCGGAATTCATGCCGGAACCCATTTAACGGTCACTCGCTGAAGGGTTAGGGTCCCTGTTTCCGAGCGTTCTAGAAGGTGGGGAGAAGGGGGATCTGAAGTTGATGCCGGCGCAGATGGTCACTAACCTCCAGACCCATCTGCGGGCGGCTGGCACGGAGGATAAGCGGTGCGCGATGCACTCCTCCCGATTGGCAGGGGCGGCGAGAAAAAAAAACATGGACGGTACGTACGGCCATGGACTTTCTAGTGGAATATGTGGGATGGAAGTTCGCAACCGTCGCACGCAGATAAGTAGGGGTAGGGGAAACAGCGCCCGCCGCGGCGGCGGGGGTGAAGCGTTCCCGCGAAACGACGTTCATCGAGGCGGACGCTCTGCCGCTGTCCGAGCAGTTTGCACGTTTATAAACAGCATTCCCACGGGCCGACTGATGCCAGGCCCACTATAAATAGAGGTCAAGGTAAAAGTTTGGGTATCGTAGCAACAACGAACAAGTCGCAGGGAGGATAGTAAGAGGCGAATGGACCACGGCATTGAGGAAAGGGGAAAAGGGACCACAAAATATTATGGGTGCGATCGCATGCTGTGGCAGAGAGGCCTCATGAAAAAAGCGTCGACAAAATCTTACTGCAGGAATTTCTTAATGCACACCTTGGCAGTACTTTCGCACTCAAGGCCTCGATTTGCCTACTACATCGTCGACCATTACGGGCGTGCGCGGAGTTGCCGTGGCAAAAGCCCCCTTGTACTCAACATCAGGCATTGTTTGTTTTATGTTGGATGCTGCAAGTACCAGAGTACTGCGAACGTGAGAGTATACTGGTACGGCCGAGTATATGCTGGGGTACCCAGTGTAATGTTAGGGCCTATTTACTGCTGCGCTCGCATTCCAGTTGTTGAAGTGTCATGGTTGCATCTCTTGCGTTATTGTCGTCGCACTCGCCGAAACATTCCCAATTGAATGGTCAACAATCGATGAAATGTCGCCTAGCCTTGCGCATGTACCGTACGACGAAGATATTTGTGTATCCTCCCTCAGCCACATCCGCGCAGTGAAGGTCCTCGGGAACGTCGACCATAATAGCTTTCCTGTTAATAGTGGAGCCACGTATAGTCTAGCTTGTTCCTCCTGTGTCTCATACTCGGTGCTGTTGCTAGCGTCCTCGATCATATGTATGGAGTACCTCGGATACTGTCTCATTGTCCCCGTTTCTGGACACATTGATCACGTGGCCAGCGGCGAGGTCGCCGCCAGCTTGGCCATAGACCAAGGCACTCATTTTCGCGGAGAGAGCATCGATTTGTTACATGAGGATTCATGACCTATCGTCCGCTTTCTGGCGTCGCTGTCCTGTTTCTTTGGAATTGTTTTCTTCAGATACGTATTGTGCTACAAGTGGTACGTCAGTAGTACTATGAACTGATGCGGCAGTACCATGAATTCCTCGATCTGAGACCAAGGTGCAGCGGATTCGCTGTCCTGGGTATGTTTAAAGTTATTTCCTTTAGATATTGCACTTGTCCAGTGGGATTGTTTCATGTTTCAGGTACTGCACTCCTACGGAAGTTTTCAATGATATACAGACAGAAAACTAGATGGAGGCAGCCTCTCTCACAGCCCCGAGGCCGCAGAGAATGCAAGTATTAGTAGATGCAGGTGATGGACTTGGTTGCTGGTGGGTAGAACTAGAAGCTGCGCTGAAGACAAGTTCGGCGGCGGCTGGGAAACAAAGTACAGCGAACGGCCAAGTGCTACGGCGAGGACGGTCACAGTGATGTATTGGATTGAGACTGCTGCCGTCGCTGCTGTTCTTGTTGCGGCGATAGCGCTCCCCCCACAAACGAACAGCCGTCGGACGACAGAAAGAAAATACGCACAAGCAAGATTACTCGGAGTTTTGCCTCGTGTGAAGCCGGGTGGATACGGAGGTGTCTTTTTAATCTCTACCGGTACCTGGCAACTAGCAAATAAAAACACTACGCCCACACCATACACTGATTGATAACCTCCGCAACCTATTATTGGTGGACCACGTATATCGATGGATAGCTTGCACAATCCATTACGACCGGCAATGCCCATCGATGGATACGTTTCCCAATCTACTGCAGGTGGACAGCAGTGTCTATCGATTGACGTTATCCCCAGTATTTTGTTACCACAATAGACAATATACCAAGGGTATGTTAGTTAAGGTACGTACTTTGGTATACCCGGGTAAAATACCCGGGTGTGTACTCGTACCCGACGCTTAGGTGCGCTAAGTACGAGCCTCGATACCTTACCTAAGTGTTAGGTACGTCAGGTACTGACCACAATACCTTATCTAAGTTTAAGGTACGATAGGTACGCCGCCAAAATACCTACCCGGGTACGGGTATACCCGTCGGCGAAATATCCGGAAATACCCGGTTTGAGGCTGATGACGACTGTTATAAGGCTTAGATTGGGTAGGCGATCGCTGAACCTTTTACCAATAGCCCAACGGACTAAGACCTTAACATATGGCGTCGAGGGCAGGACATGGGTCGTTGGTCGTGAGTTCGAATCTCACGTCCATCATGTAATCGCTTCTTAAAGAGAAAAGTGAACTTCAATATGTCAAGAATCTGAAAAAATGCTTCTGGATCCCCAAAAGTTGGAACCGCGTGTTGGTGGCACGTCGACCCGTATATCCGGTCCGTTCCAGGGGGGGGGGAGTGTCATAAGGCTTAGATTGGGTAGGCGATCGGTTAACATTTTACCAATAGCCCAACGGACTAAGACCTTTATACAACCTAAATACCTTACCCAAGTTATAGGTACGTCAAGTACGGATCCCGGTACCTTACCTAAGTGCCAGGTACGTTAGGTACGGACCTCGGCACCTTACCTGTGTTTTAGGTACGATAGGTATGTCGCTCCAATAGTTACCTGGGTATAGGTATACCCGTCGAAAAAATACCCGGGTATAGGTACGAGCTCAAACACCTTACCTGAATTCTGGACGTAATACGAAGTCCTTATAACGTCGTCTGCGAAAAAACTAATGCAAAATTAAAATTGCACATTAGGCATGCGGTCTTCCCGCCATACACCCAAGAGACCCACCACCTGGAACACACACCCAGGATACCTGTTGCCCACAGACGTGCCCAACCCAGGGAAGAGTAGCGGCGTGGACAGTGAGCGAAACCACTAGTGGAGACCACGAGGGCCAAGCTTCACCGGGCGAGGGAGCCAGCACACACGTGCTACAAGGATTACCCTGGGCTAGGTAATCGACCGGTCTGTTACCCCTATAGCTCAGTAGGTAATACCTTCACATTTGACGTCGTGGAGGACACGGACTCGATTCTCACTTCGAACGTTTCTTTTGCAGAAGCGCGTGCGTGGACACATATATCTCCCTGGTTCAACAGGTATTGAAGCGAAGCGGGTAGATCAGCGTACGGCATACGGTACCGACGCCCCAAACATCCCGCCGGTCAGAGGGGGGGAGAGTGTTACAAGGATTCCCCTGGCCGGCGTAATCGATCTATCTTTTACCCCTATAGCTCAGTAGCTAATATCTTCACACAGGACACTCCCGGGCCAGCTCTCACAAACAACTCTGGCATGTCATGTTACTTGATCGCTCCAGTCCCTGGGGTATAGGGTGGTGTTGTACACTACAGTAGTAGGCTTTCACCCAGCACAAAGCAAATGCTGGTCTACAATAGGTCTTTCGTTAAAAGACAAGTGACGTTTTTCTTCGATGTACGTGAGCTCAAACACACTATTACCGGGGACCATAGTAAATAGGACCAAATATTGCTGGTAAAAATAGGTAAATATATAGGTTTTTATGTATACCATAGGCCCTACCAGGTATTAACTATGGACCCCCGTAATATCAGCATCTACAGTAGTAGTGTGGCAGACCTAGTCAGTTGATACTGCCAATACGTACTGTTCTAGTGCCAGCCCCATCAATTTGACGTTTTTTATCAAAATTTTGACGTTTTTCGTACGGGTGTGTACTCGGGTGTCGTACCCGCACTTGGGTACGGCCTCAAAAACCTCACCTAAACCTTACTAGGTACGTTACCCGGGTAGCGGGCAAACCCGTCTACGAAATACCCGGGTGCAGGTACGAGCCTGGGACGACCTCAATACCTTACCCAAGTTTTAGGTACGTTAGGTACGGACCCCGATACCTTATTTAAGTACTATTTATAGAGACGTTACAGTAGTACGGACCTCGATACTATACCTAAGTCTTGGGTACGATAGGTACATGGCTCCAATACTTAATCAGGTATCGGGTATACCCGTCGACGAAATACCCGGGTTCACGTACGAGCCTGGGGACGACCTCATTACCTTACCTACTAACAGTAAGTTTAGGTACGTTAGGTACGGATCCCGACACCTCGCCTTACTGCTTAGTGTTGGGTACGTTAGATACGGTCGTCAATACCTTGAGTAAGTCTTACCTGGTAGGTACGTTAGGTACGACCTCAAAAACTTATCCGAGTATAGGTATTCCTTCCCTGACATACCCTTGCGATTACAACTACAGCAGTACATAAAGGCACGTACCGGGGGGGGAAGGGATGAAACCTGTGACCACGGCTTGCCCAAAATACTGCTGAGGGTAAGACCTCCTACGAGTGAAGCTGGAAAGAAAGTGAAAGTGACGATAAAAAAAAAGGCAGAAAAAAAAAACGTGTTGCAATCAAGTTTGTGTTTCCACACCTCGGGCAGATCGTCGATTCCCGCTTGGTGATTTGATCTACAGCAGTAGATATTTCAAGGCAGATAAATCTATTCCCGATCTTGTTTGATCCAGCTCATGTTGCCGGGTGGGACCCGTATCGTCTGCATTATCGAACATGATGAAGATCCTGCACAATCTCTCACGACGGCAGGCGAGGAACTTCAGACAGTAGTAGTAGATGATCTACTGTACAGTAGATACAGCAGATCACGATCTGTCCAAGGTGTGTGAAGTTTGCCAATCTACTACTGCTGCGTTGTCACCGACAATGGGCATCGATATAATCCCCCCTCGTCCGTTGTCGAAGTAAATTGACTAAATGGTGAGTCTTTCGTCCAGGGTGTGATTCGACTGCGCACGTACAGTTATCACGTACAGTAGTATTAATAGTAGTCAGTCGTATCGCAGATCAGCATTCTCGCCTAAAATACTAGAATCTGGAAGAGGAGGAGGACGAGGCAGCAGCAGCAATGCCGACCTGAGAGATTGCTCGTACACCGTGGTATAAACTCGAAACAATACGGATTTAGCTGTCGTCGCTCACAGCAGTCGTCTGTTGGGGATTGCCCAACGACCAAACCGCAGGTAGGTACGTGCGCCTGACCTACAGCATGGTACAGCAAAAAGTAGATCCAACGGCGCCATCGAGCGGGGGGGGGGGGGGGGTGTCAGAGAATGAGCGCGCGAGAGAGAAAGAGGTAATTATGCGAGAGCAAGATCACTGTCTCAGATCGGTATCGGTCACCGATCCTTGGAGGCGTGGTCACACCTTGATTCACAACGAGTATCGACACGTCACCACGACTGGATCCTTGGCAACGCATAGATGAATCATGATCATCTGGAGAGATCGTACCAAAGGTAACTCGTGAACGAACTGAACGCGGCGGAAATACTTGGGCAGAAAGATAGCAATAGCTCTACTTCGCACCTCCTGTTGAGGTCCCACCCCTCGCCAAGGGGGTGGACGGCACGGCCGGTGGAAGAACTAGAGGTTTCAATGGGCTGTGGCGAGCCATGTTTTAGGGATTCTGTACGTAGCCCTGACGCGGTACCAGAAGGCGAAAGTTCCAAACCGAAGTCGTGAAGAAACTTCCACAGTTGCTGAGGAGTTCCATTTTATGTTCAGGCCTTACTTTCTTGGGGCTATCATTGCCGTTCATGGGTTCGGCTGGATGCACCACTTTCCAGCTTCACAAGACTGACTGAAGAGAACATGGAGAAAGACGGTGAGTGGGACGAGTACAAGGGGCTACGTTGGTGTGCCGTGGTGCCAAGCTGATCGATGTCGAGGTCACGGGCTAAATTGTTGGACAGCTGTGGTTTCTCTTACGAAGTCTTGCGCCCGGTCTGTCATATTTCCTGTTTGATGGATTTGTTCAGTGAATTGGGTCCAGTATCCCATTCTGACGTGCCAGAGGTCACTAGGCAGCAAACCTTACAACACCCTAGAAGGCGTCTAGTGTTAATAGTGCTTCTCGCTCCGTGGTGCGGTGCATCACCAATTGCACTACCTTACCGCGAAGAGAAATTTCGCCTTCGTGCACTCGTGCAGTCCTGCTGCTGGGCTATAGTTCTGATAGAAGCAAGTGGAGAAGAAAAATAATGGCTCTTTACTTTCCCATCCAACAAAGGGACGCCTCAAAACGAACAAACATCCAGGACTGTCTGAGACATGCCAAAGGACAACCCTTCTGTACACACTTGACGATTATGTCTGTGGTCATACCGTATATCGTCGTATGCCGTATCGTAATCGATCGACTTCTGTCGGGTAGCGTCCACTTGATTGCGCCCTCATCAATCAACGAAAGTAGGAAGATATTTAGTTTCGCGAACGTTCGCGATTGCTGCAGCAGCTGTACCCTCCCGCCAGCATGCTTCGCGCTCCTTTTGTTGACATGTGTTGACATGTTGTTTGTGTGTTCTTCGCATGAAACCGTTCTTTTTCTACCCGTCGACGTCCAACACAACCAGTGTCCGTGCCGATTCTTCAATCCTATGTAATAGAGAGATCCGAGCTCTGGTCACAAAACTACGCCACAAGATACTACGGCAGTCGCACTGCGATCTCTACCAGTACTTCCAACATGTGTTACTTGGTCAAAATAGTCGTGTCTCTTGGCATCCAGCAGCTGGTACGAAAGTACCTGTACATTATTTACAGTAGTACCTCGTATATATACGGCAGTACTCGTATAGGAGTGTTGGGCTATGAATAGCCCCTTCTGAGCAAAGGCGGCAACGGACAACAAAAAAAAGAGAACCGCAGCGTCAACTGCGAAACGAGTTACGCGTACTTGTTACCTGTTACCTGTTTGATACCTTGTACTGGTGCTCTACCGAGCGTGTTGTACATGAGAAATTGATGTTGTATTGATAGAAGTCGTTGCAGTGTGTATACTACTAACTGTAGCTATATACTACCTGGTGGTGTACACTCGTACAGCAGTGTCATAACTCCGGTACTAAACGTGTCGTCCCCCAACCCACAGGCAGCGCCGGGTCCAGCAGCCGGGTCGTTTTTTTTTTCGATCCCTTTTCGCCTCGCTGAGGTTTAGGTTTCACTGGTACAACAGTGGGAGTGTACGTACGTACTGAAAATATGACCTTAATCTGTTTCCAACTAAATTTCTCTCCAACAACTTGGGGTGCAACAATTCCAAACGTGGTGTAATTACAGAAAGCTCTGCAGTACCTCAGCATTGGGTAGAAAGAGCGATTTACTGCTGTGCTTTCACAGCAAGGGCACCAATCTCATGTGTCGAATCTCCCTTCTCCCGTCTCCTCCTCCTCCTCCTCCTTCCTCCTGATCCTCCTCCTCCCCCGCCCTCTCCCTCTCCTCGTCTTGTCTGTCGGCTTTGATCCTTCTTCGCTTTGCTCGGTCACTTTGTCACCGCTGCTATGCTGCTATGGCCTCCTATGATGGCGTTGGACAGAGCTACTACCACGCAGGCCCGTGAGGGGCGGACGAGGCGTATTGCCTGAAGACGGACGGGCGTCGAGTGCGGGCCGCGGCTTAGGAGGAGGGAGAAGAGGTGGGGAGAGGAGGAGGCGGTGGAGGCCGGGGGGGGGGGGGGGGGAGGGGGGGCAAGCTTATGCGCCAGCAACAGAAGACCTCATACGGTAAGGAAGGGAGGGAGGGAGGGGGGTGGGAGGAACGGAAGACGGAGGAAGGGACAGAGGGAGGGAAGGCGTGGGATATACTCGATATCATGCATGGCCGTGGTCGTATAACCACAGACCCTTGCATCCCTACGATGCTGGGACGGAGCACGTCGGTTTTTCACCAACCACACAGATACTGCTTGCACCAAGCGCGAAGCGCCGTGAGGTGTTCGGCGAGTCGCATGAAGGGTGAGCTACATCCTACCAAGAACCGCTCTTGAGGCGGGACTTGCATATTGATGACCGCGTCAATATGTTGATGTGACCACTTCCAGAGACAGCCATAGGGGTATATGTAACTGCCTCGTGGGTGCCTTACCATAAAAACTACGTGTTACGATCACTTGTGCAGAGTAGAGGTTCTCCACCCCGCACAACTGATTTAACTCGATCGCCAGCTGTGACCGGCCGCCAAAAACAAAAAAAGAAAAATACATGGTACCCTGGTTGGTTGTCTACAGCAGTACATGACGTAGTGAGCGGCATGTTTTACAGCAGTGTCGTTACTAACCGACGCCAACCCAACCTGTACCTGGTATATAAAGGGGGGGGGGGGGAAGGGACGGAGGGCAAGAAGGGGGGGAGGGGCGGCAGGGAGGGAAGGAGGGAGGGAGGGGGGGAAGGCTCTTGACTAATGCACTAAAATGTCGTATTACGGGGGACCATAGTTAATAGGTCCAAATGTTGTTAGTAAAAATAGGTAAATATATAGGGTTTTATGTATACCATAGGTCCTATTAACTATGGACCCCCGTAATAGTAAATATTTAAATACTCCAGGATTGCTGCCAAGTACGGCACGCATGTACTTTTATACGGGTACCTGTTATTTGGGAAGAATAATAAAAACATCAGCCGCTGCCGTGAGAGGATTTCCGCTATGACAGCAGTGTTCAGTGAAATTGCCACCAGAGCACCATATCTGGATATAGTCTACTGCCGCAGCAGTATGGTGTACGTTCGCACGAAGGAAATTTTGTGGACAGAGTGGGAAATGTTTCGGATGATACTTGAACAGCAAAGTGTGTATGCGTGTTGGCGTTCAACCCGTTAGTTCCGCCCGTCGACATCCAGCACACGCAATGTCCGCGCTGATTCTTCACCTACCGTCGGGAGATACCAGCTCTGTGGGCACAGGACTACGCGACGGAGACCATAGTCGTATGTAGCGCTTTTGCCTGTATTAGTTGTGTGTATGCACTGATGACGTTTAGCAGGTGAGGTCGGTGCCTTTTCTGAGTTGTTGAGTTGCTTGTCTGCCGGAAACGGTGTGAGTTCATCCGAGAGGTTATGTGACAGCACCAATAACGAAGCTCGCTGGCATTCGAAGTTCCGTCTCACACAACAGCAGTAGTGACTCTAGTATACGTACTCTCAAATATCTCACACACGAGCGAGTCTGCAGACAGTTATTAATATTACGGGAGACCATAGTAAATAGGACCTACGATACACACAAAAACCTATATATTTACCTATTTTAACCAACAATATTTGGTCCTATTTACTATGGTCCCCCGTATTACTACTAATATCAATGTAATAGTACGGGTCTGCCCTTATCTGGTACCAGGTACGGACAGCAGCTATCGTGACCCATGCACAGGACCTCGTTTGTTCTGTGCGTACGCAATGCATGTGCATGTGCGTGTTGTATTTACAGCAGTGCACAATATCGACATCGAGCTCACGGAGAGCCAGTGTCTGTGCTTTTTATTCATCTTATTACGGGGGACCATAGTAAATAGGACCTGCGGTAAAGACAAAAAACTATATAGTTACCTATTTTTACTCACAGTATTTGGTCCTATTTACTATGGTCCCCCGTAATAGAGAGGTACTCGTACATGCTCTGTGGTCGCATACTACGAGGCAGAGAGATACTCGTACATCGCAATACCGTCTGGGGTTCGGGCGGTTTGACTTTGTTTATTTTCTTTCCCGCGTGTATTTTCTTCGTCCTTCTTTTCTCCTTTCTCCCCTGCTTGCTGTATGTAGTCGTAACTGAGATCTGGGGCCACATACGAGTAGCAGGCGCCCCCCCCCCCCCCCCCCCCACCCGCTCCCCCCCCTCACTACGTGCAGTACGAGCCTTGTATTTTGTATCCCGAGAAAACGTCAGCCATTTTCTTCCCGCGTCGACTCGCGTCGAATTACATATATAGGGTTTATTGTATGTGCTATTAATATAATACTACAGTATTACCGTATAACACGCATGACAACACCCCCCCTTCTGGCATTTTTTTCAGCTTTTTTTTTGGCGAACGGGAAGAGTGCAAACGCCGCGCGATGGGTCGTATGTCGAATGGAAATATCCACGTCGACAGGTCATTTCGAAAACTATTATTAACATTCAATAGTCATTTTCGTTGTGTTGTGCCGCCCTTGGCTTGGGAGAAAATCGTTCTCGGAAATTCAACCCAGGGGTACAGAGCTATCATTGTGTACTCGCATTACTACCTAAAGACAGCACATTTTTTGCTATGTAGAGCCATACAGCAGTAGTTAAGGACTAGGCTACTATTAACACTAATACCACCGCTGAAGGTGTAGCTGATATTATCATTTCGTTTGCCCTCCGAGAGAGTCAGTGAGTGTCCATAGCCATAATATATTATGATGACAAGACAAGAAACTCCAGGCCACCGAAAGAAAAAGCGTGAAGAGATGTTGCAAGCGATGTTGCCAACAACCAAAGACTACGAGAACCACATGTACGACCCCTGTTCTCTGTTCTCTGATCCTTGAAACAACGTAAATGTTGGTAGAGTATTAATAACCATTCTACCCTTTTATTTTTAGTATTAATAGTAGTATAGTACTGGTATAGTATAGACTACTGTCACGTTTTGGGCACAAACCACTCAAATTTTATGTATGTATCTGGTATTGCGGGGGACCATGATAAATGGGACCAAACATTGTTATTACGGGGGTCTGTAGTTAACAGGACCTATGGCATACATAAAAACCTATATATTTACCTTGTTTTACTAACAATATTTGGTCCTGTTAACTATGGACCCCCGTAATAGTAAAAATAGGGAAATATATAGGTTTTTGTGTGTACCGTAGGTCCTATTTACTATGACCCTCCGTAATAGTTTGGCCACAAAACGGGAGTACAGTTAGTGCTAAGAGGATAAATACGAAAGAACGCACACCACCCTGGGATGTGAATTTCCGAGCCGATTTTCTCCAAAGCATGGCTCAGGGGGGGTGCACACAACGAAAGTGGTGGCCTTGGAAAGACCTCGGCGTATCGATCGCTTGACGTTAGAGCCCATCTTAACGGGGAACACTAATTTCGTTCAATCAGATGCAAATTAAATTAGAACAAAAAACAAAATCTAGTCAAATTGAAAGAACCGAAAGTCCTCGACAAGGTGGGCCCTTAAATTAAATTAGAAAAAAAAAAATCAAGCCAAATCGAAAGAGCGAAAGTCGCCGTTAAGATGGGCCCTTACGTTTGGACTCTCCCCGTTGTCGATAATAACAGCTTGAAAGTTCGTCCGGGAGGGTGGAAAATTCGTCGGGAAGGTGTGGGGGGGGGGGGAGGTGCACTCGATGTGATGCATGGCCGTAGTAGTCGTATGACCGTTTATCTTGAATTTTTATCCACACTGAAGGTGATTTTCAGGGCTGTGAGTCAGTTGGCTGACTTGGCAGTCACCGGCTAGTTTTTGGTCGGCTACGTACCTACTGCAACAGTTATGGTTGGTGGCGTGCGGTATTTTTGCGCGGAGTTTTGTATGGTTTGCGTCCGACTGGCGCGTTTTTTTATGGCTCGGCGTGTACCGCTCGGGGGCACTATTCGAATCGCTCTGATCGGCATTATTCGAATCGCTCTGACCGGCTTTATCCCAATCGTTCTGACCGGTATTATTATCGCTCTGACCGGCGTTATTCGAATCGCTCTGACCGGTATTCGATTCGCTCTGACCGACATTCTAATCGCTCTGACCGGTATTATAATCGCTCTGACCGGTATTATAGTCGCTCTGACCGGTATTATTATCGCTCTGACCGGCACTATTATCGCTCTGACCGGTATTATAATCGCTCTGGCCAGCATTATTCGAATCGCTCTTGACCGGTACTATAATCACTAATCTGACTGGTATTCTAGTCCCCGTTTGGACTCTGATGTGAACACCACTGTTATAAACGGGGAACATGCTCCCGGCCAAACAAAGTGGTCTGTTTCTTTCACAAAAAACCAAGTCTGTTTTTACGAGGGGGGCATACACTGCTGTCAGCACTAGTAAATATTGCGGGGGGCCATAGCAAATAGGACCAAATATTGTTGAAAAAAATAGGGAAATATGTACCAGGTATGGGTTTTCGTCTGCTCTGTACCGGAGGTCCTTGTTACTGCTGTTGTCCCCCGTAATAGTTTTCAGAAGCCCATGATGAACCGAGAAACCATGGATGATATCCCGCTACGTACTTGAGTACGGCAGCATGGGCCCTGCCAACGCAAAACACCGGAACCTGAGCAAGCCCTACGTATAATCTTGCTGTGAAGCCATCCTTGTTTAACCTTGAGCTTCGGCTGTTGCATGTAGGAATTAGTGCAGCACTCGCCGCGGAGCATTTTTTCCTACTTGTAGTCCAGTTTTTCTTGGTGTCTCTAAAATACTGAACCTGACGTTCTTTCGTGACCCAGTCCTGTGTTGTTGGGGATAAAACGCTTGGAATTAGAGTGGTTTGTCCCCCAAACAGGTCTGCAGTGCGATTTCGGGGGTCCATAGTAAATAGGACCAAACATTGTTAGTAAAAATAGCGAAACACAATACAGGTTTTTGTTTGTATCGTAGGTCCTATTTACTATGCATTTCTATTGTTTGTATGGTGTCTTCCGCAGTAGATGAGGAGCCAGAGGGAGGGTCTCCCTCTCTCCGGATCTAGCGGTCTGCAGATGCAAAGAAACTTCTGAGAGCAACCCCTCCACAGAGCGTGAGGTTGTTTGATTAATTGTTCTTTCTTCCCATGTTTGTTTTGTGTGTGGATTGATTGAGCTTGCCTTTGCGCACCCAAAGCACCACCGATTGCGACACCGACCGTCGTTGTGGAGGCGTCTATTTTAACGGGCTGCATCCTCTTCTGTTCGCGTCTTAGCCCGTGTTGAGTTCGTTGAGCTTGGTCGTGGTAGGTGGTCGAACTGAAGATCCAAGTGCGAAATGTCACTGTGACCGGGGAAGGTTGCAGCTTATCCCGCCGCCTCTCAAGAACGCACAGCAAGACAGAGAATTACCAGCATAACCAGCAGCCACCACCAGAAAACACCAACACCACCTCCACCACCACCATCACCAATTGTACGAGTGTCTCTACGATGGAGAATCGGCACGGACACTGGGTTTGTGTGCTGGATGTCGATGGGCGGAAATAACGGTTCAATGTGAAAAATACACACACGCACTGCCGATACCGCAGGAAAACCGGTATTTTTTTGTTGTTCTCTTGGAATATTGGTGAGCACGGACACAATGGGTAAAATGCGACATGTTGTTGCGTAGAAAAAACAGTTTAACGCGAAGACAACACTGATAGCGACAACAACAATAACAACAAAAGCAGCAACACAAGCGACAACATCAACAACAACTCCAACGACATCTCCAACTCCAACAACAATAACAACGAAAGCAACAAGGACGAGAACACCACTAGGAAATAGAAAAATAAAAACAACAATAAATAATAACAACAACAACAAACCAACAGCAACCACATCAACACACCGGTATACGCAAGCAAGAAACGAAGCTCTTCTTGGATGTGGTTGAAAATTACCGAGTAACAATTAGTAACTCTTCTCTGTCGTAAAACGTTTTCAATTTTAATTGCAAGTAATAGTGGTACAAAGTGTGGCCTGGAAATGTGAACGCGTTTCCAAAGAATCTTGAATCTCCGAATCTCTGGATGTCTTTGGATGTCATCAGTCGAGTATGGGTGACGCTATTTAATTCAGCTCTGCAATAGATAGGGGCGGGGGGGAGAGGAGGGGGGGAGGAGGAGGAAGAGAGAGGGCCATGCGTGCGTACGTGCGTGACAGGTTGTTGTGTTGGATGTCGGATCGAAAATTGCGGGTATATCGAATCGTCGAGCATTCGATGTATCGTATCGATCGCGTTCTGACCTCAACCCCCTGGCATCCGCTTGTTTTGTACCGGCATGCTGGTACTGGACAAAGTAAGAAGCGAAGCTCTTCCTTTGCTCTCGATCGACACGTAAGTAACCATGAACTCTTTGCCCGAAGTTGTAAAGTCCGGTTGGGTACTCTGTTACTACTAATGCTTTGAGTACTGTACCCAAAGGGTCCTTGCTTTTCCGGACGGCAGCGTGATCTGGACATTGTCATACAAAATGTGGTTAATCAATTGATGTATTGTTTTTTTCACAATATTGCGTGATGTTCCCAAATCTATAGTTTCAAGGAGTGTGTATGCATTACCCAAAGAATATCAGAAAGCTTCCTGCCACACCCTTCAGCCTCAATCTTCACCGCAGCAGTATACTGCTGTGTATGTATGAATGTATAACACGTGTGATAGGATAGCACACCCCCCTTTGGGCAAATTTCCAAGGTGATTTTATCTACAACGAGGAGGGTACAACTATCGGGCGATGCATGCGTCTATGGAAGTAAGACACCGTTTGTGTGCTGTGCCGGCCCATTCTTGTTTCGGAAAAGATCGACTCGGAAATCGTTCTCAGGGGTGTGTGTTGCCGTGCGTGTCGCACGGTGGTTGTTGTCAGTCGTTTAAAAACGCAGCTTTCTTCATGTCCTCGCCTCTGCCGCAAGCTTCGCTTCTCTTGTACCCATGGTGTCCTACTGTGTCCTACTCTATCCCCTGAACGCGTGTTCACCCTCAGTCATGCTCGCTCTCTCCTATGTGTATGTATGATGCATACATGCCTCCGTAAAGGTGCGCTGCACTTCTTATTTTCTGAGACTCTTCACTTGAGTAAAGTATAGCTATATATATTATATATATATATATATATAGCCGACACAAAACCTGAACTCGAAAAAAATGAAAGTACAACCCGATGAACAGAGAGAGTGCCATGGCCCGGGTGACTACTGCAGTAGTATCGACAAGTAGCGTGAAAAGACGCAGATTTCATTGCAACGATATTGCGTAATTCGTCGAGGAGCCCCGCAAGTCACGAATAAATTTGCCATTGGTTTGCTATCCCTATCGCGGCACGCGTCGTATCCCCTATATACCGCCTACCGTATGATCGTATGATACAACACAAGTGGTAACATGTCACAACCCCTCGCTCGAATTCCGAAGCTACTTCTCTCCACGACGGGGGCAGTGCAAGCGTCGAGCGATGCGTCTGTGGAAAAAAATCTCGTGGAAAAATTACGAGATCTTTCCAAAAGCCACCGTTTTTCGTTGTGTGTTTGTTCTGGAGATAGTAAGAGCTCTGAAATCTATCCCAGGCGGTGTGTCCTATTGCGTGTTATACGGTAGCCAAATAATGTTGTCTCCTGTATACAGTAGTAAGATTCAAAACCGCTCCCCTTTTTACGAGCGTTCAACGGTCGTATTTAACGATTGCTACGACCTTATTTTAACGGCCCCTTTTTACGACCGTTGAACGATCGTTTTCAACGATCCTTCTTTCCGGTTGTTGAACGATCGTATTGACCGATCCCTTTTTACCGAGCGTTGAACGATCGTTTTTAACGATATCTTTTTATGGACAATCGTTTTTTAACGATCCCTTTTTACGATGGTTGTTTTTAGGATCGTTGAACGGTCGTATTTAACCCTTTTAGGACTGCAGTCCCGTTTTCGAGACAAACCACTCAAGGATTAACGATCCTTTTTTACGATCGTTGAACGATCGTTTTTAGCCATCCCTTTTTCACGATCATTGAACGATCCTTTGTAACGATCGTTTTTTCCTCTTTTATAACGGTATCTGAACGATCGTTTTTAGCATGCCTCCTATCCGATCGTTGAACGATCGTGTTGAACGATCCCTTTTATGAACGATCGTTTTTAACGATCCCTTTTATGAACGATCGTTTGCGATGGTCCCTTTTTCACGATCGTTGAACGATATTTTTTTACGTTCCTCCTTTCCGGTCGTTGAACGATCTTGTTGAACTATCTCTTTGTCCGATCGTTGAATGATCAGTGAACGTTTTGAACTAACCCCTTTTACGATCATTGAACGATCGTATTTAACGATCTTTTGTAACGATCGTTTTCAACGATCCCTTTTCACGATCGTTTTGATCCAACCTTTGTAACGATCGTTTTTCCTTTGTAACGATCCATTTTAACGACCGCTGAACGATCGTCGTGTTGAGTGATCATTTTTACGATCGTTGAACGATCGTTTTTGACGATCTCTTTTTATGATTGATTGTTTTTAACGATGCTGTTATACGATCGTTGTTAACGATCATTTTTCACGCTGAACGATCGTTTTCAACAATGCCTTTATACGATCGTTGAGCGATCATATTTAACAATAATTTTTTACGGTCGTTTTTTAACGATTATTGTTTATGATCGTTCTGTTTAACAATCCCTTTTCGCGATCGTTGAACGGTCGTTTTCAATGATCCCGTTTTACGATCGTTGAACGATCGTTTTGAACGATCCCTTTTCACGATCGTTACCTTTTTCCGATCGTCCAACGATCGTATTTACGACCCCTTTTCACGATCGTTGAACGATCGTTTTCGATGTTACCTTTTTCCGATCGTTCAACGATCGTTTTTAACGATTCCTTTTGGCGATCTTTGAACGATCGTATTTCGCTATAATTTTTTCCGATCGTTTAACGATCCTGTTTAACTATCCCTTTTTCCGATCGATCGTTCTCAGTGGTCTCTTTTTTCGAGCGTTTAACGATAGTTTTTAACGATTTTCTTTCCGATCGTTGGACGATCGTATTGGACGATCCCTTTTTATCATCGTTTTCCGATTGTTTTTTACTTTTCTTTTTTCCCATCGTTGGACGATCTTCTTTAGCGATTTGTTTTTTCCGATCGTTGAAGAATACCAGGTACTCTTTAACGACCCTTTAACGGTCATTTTTACGATTGTCAAACGAGTGTATTCAACGACCCCCTATTTCGATCGTTGAACGATCATTCTTGACGAATCTTGTTTATGATCGTCGAACGGTCGTTTTTGACAATCCCTCGTTGAACGATTGTTTTTTACGATTACTCTCCTGATCATTGAACGATCGTTTTCAACCCTCCCTTCTCACGATCAACGAACGATCATTTTTAACGATCCCTTTTTACGATCGTTGAACGATCGTTTTTGACGATAACTTTTTACGATCGTTAAACAATCGTGTTTAACGGTCGCTTTTCACAACCGCTGAAAAATCATTTTTAACGATCCTTCTTTACGATCGTTGAACGATCGTTTTTTTTTACTATCCTTCTTTCCGATCGTTCAACGATCATATTTCACAATCCTTTTTTCCGATCGTTGAACAATTGTTTTTAACGATCCCTTCGTACGATCGTTGAACGATCGTTTTTAAACGATCCCTTTTTTCGATCGTTGAACGATCGTGTTTCACGATTCCTTTTGGCGATCGTTGAACGATCGTATTTAACGATCATTTTTCCAATCGTTTAACATCTTGTTTAACAATCCCTTTTCCCGATCGATCGTTCTCAGTGATCTCTTTTATACGAGCGTTGAGCGATCGTTCTAACGATCCTTGTTTCCGATCGTTGAACGATCCCTTTTTACGATCGTTGAACGATCGTTTTTAGCGATACCTTTCCCTTTTCACGATGGTTGAACGATCCTTTGTAACGATCGTTTTTCCTTTCGAGCGATCCTTTTTAACGAGATTTGAACAATCGCTTTTAATGTTCCTCCTTTCCGATCGGTGAATGATTGTATTGGACGATCCCTGTTTACGATCATTGAATGATCGTTTTCAACGGTCCCTTTTTACGATTGTTGGGCGATGGTTTCTTTATTTTCCTCCTTTCGGATGATTGAACGATCGTATTGAAGCATCCCTTTTTCCGATTGTTGAACGATCGTTTTGAACGACCGCTTAAGACGATCGTTGAACGAACGATCGTATTTAACGATCATTTGTAACGACGGTTTTTAACGATCCTATTTCACGATCGTTGAACGATCCTTTGTAACGATCGCTGACCGATCGCATTGAATGATCCCTTTCTACGATCGTTGAACGGTCGTTTTTAACGATCCCTTGTCATGAAGGATAGTTTTCAGCGGTCCCTTTATACGATCGTTGAACGATTGTTTTTAACTATCCTTCAAAACGATCGTTTTGAACGATTCTTTGTTGCGAACGTTGCGAGCGTTGAACGACCGTTTTCAATTATCTCTTTTTTTGCGATCGTTGAACAATCGTTTTGCACGATCCCTTTTTGTGATCGTTGAACGATTCTTCCGATCATTTAACGATTGTTTTTAACACATTTAACGATTGTTTTTGACGATCCCATTTCGATCGTTGAACGATCTTTTCTAACGATCCCTTCTTCCCATCGTTAGTTAAACGATTGTTGAACGATCCTTTTTAACGCAATTTTATCAATCTCTTTTCACGGTTGTCAACGATCGTTTTTAACAATCCGTTGTAACCATCGTTTTTTACGATCCCTTTTCACGATCTGTGAGCGATCGTTTTCAACGATCCCTTTTTTTTCGACCGTCGATCGATCTTTTTGCCGATCGTTGAACGATTCATTTTTTCATCGTTGGATCCCTTTTTGCGATCGTTGAACGATCGTTTTTTACGATCCCTTTTTCCGAACGTTGAACGATTGTTTTTAACGATCCTTTTTTTCCAACTGTTGAACGATCCCTTTTTCCGATCGTTGAACGATCGTTTTTAACGACCCCCCTTTTCCCGATCGTTCCATTTTCGTTTCTGACGATCCTTTTTTTTCCGATCGTTGAACGATCCGTTTTCACGATCGCTAAACGATCGTTTTTAACGACCCCTTTTACGATCGTTGACGATGGTATTGAACGATCCCTTCTTACGATCGTTGAACGATCACTTTCAACGATCGTTGAACGTTTTCAACGATCCTTTTTTACGTCGTTGAACGATTATATTCAACGATCCTTCTTTCGATCGTTGAACGACCATTCTTAACGATCCTTGTTTATGATCGTGGCACGGTCATTTTTTCACCGTCTCTTTTTCCGATCGTTTATCATCGTGGAATGGTCGTTAGGTCATAATCCTTTTTCCGATCGTTTAACGATCATTATTGTTTAGGATCGTTTGACGATCGTTGTTAACCATCCCTTTTCCCGATCGTTGAACGATCGTTTTTAGCGATCCCTACGATCGTGAATGCTCCTTTTTAACGATCCCCTTTCCCGATCGCTGGACGATCGTTTTCGACAATCCCTTTTTCCGATCGTTGAACGATCGTTTTTAACGATCCCTGTTTCCGATCGTTGAACGATCGTGTTTCACGATTTTGTTTTCCGATCGTTGAATGATCGTTTTTCGACAATCCTTTCTTTCCGATCGTTGAACGATAATATATCGCAATCCTTTTTTCCGATCGCTGAACGATCGTTTCTAAAGATCCCTTTGGACGATCGTTGAACGACCGTTTCTATAGATCCCTCTGTTTTTACGATCGTTGAACGATCGTTTTTAATTATCCCATTTTACGGTCAACAGGATGTTCGCAGAACGAAGATGACTTTCCATGAAGCACAAGAGTTTCAACGGGCGAAAACCAGTCCGAAAAGGCGACCAGGATCCAAAGAGGAGAGGTCACAAAAAAATTTTGGAAACTCTTTATTCTGTCTCAAATCAATTCTTGTTGCCGTGGTAGCTGCCTTCTATTGATAGATTCGGTGTTCGGGAATAATCGATTTCCTTTTTTGCGTTTTTTCATTTGATCGGTTACTTGTTCGTTTGCAAAATCGAAGATCTGGCTGTTCGCCTGCTGCCTCTGATCGATTCCGCGTTTGCACGACACGGAGAGCAACAAACGGTTCGTTTTATACGTAGGCCGTCGGGTTGCACTTTTTCTTTTTTTTTTCTCAATCAAGACCAGGGCTTGGGTGACTTGCTAGTGACTTACAAATAGTATACAGCTTTTCAAGCGAGGAGCCCCAGAAGACAAGCACGTACACCCCTATTGTGTGTAACGATTATCGTATCGATAGCATTTTGTCCCCCATCCCCTCTGACATTCCCCTAATATGCGTCCTGATTCTGAACGAAAGGTGTCACGTCGGACAGATCATGTACAGATCATCTACAGATCATTCCTACGTCATGGCCTAGACCTTTCAGGGCAGACATGTCTATTCCTGATCTGTATGATCTTTGTGATGACCTGTACATGATCTGTATGATTTAGCCCATGTTGCCGAGTGGGAGCCGTATAATCCGCCTATGATCTGGGACATGTTTCCTGGGTTAGATCTGTGCGAAACAGTACATCATCAGGAAATATGTACCCACTACTAGTATGTTCGTGCATAGAGGAACCGTTTCGATTGAATAATAGTGTAAAAAATGCCATTATCTTCAGGGACTGAGCGGTACTGCACGACATCTCGCAGCGGCAGGTCGGGAACTGTACCAAGTTGTCTGTAGATCATGATATTATATGCCCGACGTGTGAGAGGTTTCGACGTAACGTATCCACACCGAAATCGTCGTATGGATTAGATTTTTCGTTTGTCAGCATCCTCCCGAACTCGATTCTCGTTCGATGTCCCATCACAACTATCATTGGTGAGCGATCGTGTCCATGAAAACGGGATGCGACGATGTTGTCCCCCGATTTTTGCATTTTGGGTCGCCCATCACTACTAGTCGTAGTCCCTGTGAGTTTGCTGGCTTTAAAAACGCGTGGTGCGTTTTTTGGGCTTGGATTTGCGTTTTTGTTTTCATACAGACTAAGATCAATATGTTGGCGTACTCTCGCCACCCAACTACTACCTTGTCGCGAAGTTCAATCAAAGCGCTCTTTCCGTCACGGTTTCGGCCTGTTTGCCGTCCATCACAGTCAGAGACTTTAGGCTGTCGTCTCCTAGTTTATCGTGCGTGCCATGCATAGCGCCAGGTTTTATTAGTGCTGCATGCTGCCCGCCCGACCGGGTGCCATACCAAGGAACCTGCTGCTATGGTTGTTTTTGGTGGTGGTGGCGATGGTGGCGATGTTGGTGTTGGTGCTGGTGTTGGTGGTGTTTTGTTTTTTCAGGCGTGTGTCGAATTGTAGTCCCCGAACTCCGAAATTGTTTTGTGCTAAATCAACCCCCTCAAGTTCCCCCCCCCCCCTCTCCGAACACAGCGAGCAATCAATTCATTGAAGTATGTGTTGTTAAGCATTACGCTAAGTAGTTGCTATTAAGCATTCCATTCCAGATTTAGTGGGGCCTGTCTGGCTTGTGTCCTGTCACCACGGACTAGATTATGGCGCCGAGCTTATGCGAGAAGGGTCGCACGGCAGAATTACTGCCCTACTGCTCTACTGCTCTCCTCTAGATTGGGTTAATGTGAGAACAACGGAAGCAATTTCAACAAGAAGGGCTTATCCCAGCTTCAACGGACTGATGGATGTGGCGCGTTCTCTCGTCTCTGCAGCTTTCATTCCGAGAAGTTTCCCCGGGCTGTGGGGATACACGGCTCGTCTTGTTGTTGTTCGTGCGTGTTGTTGTTGTTGTTTTTGTTGTTGCTGATGTTGTTGACGGGAGTGGTGGTGGTGATATTTGTGTTGTTCAGCATAGGTATTATTTCACTCCAGAGATATTGGAGCCTTGCTTGTGGCTTGTGACTTGTGACATGATGGCGACGGGTTAATGTGACAGCGGCTTCCCTCTGGAGTTATCGGGGTCTATGATGATGTATGCTATTAGTAATGATGATGAGAGAATCCATGAGCCAATGATGATGATGATTATGGCCATATGATGATGCAAGAGGAATGATGATTGATGTTGATGCATGATGATGATATGATGATGATGATAATGATGATGATATGATGATGATGATAATGATGATGATAATGATGATGATGATAATGATGATAATGATGATGATAATGATGATGATAATGATGATGAATGATGATGATGATGATGATGATGATGATGATGATGATGATATGATGATGATGATGATGATAATGATGATGATGATGATAATGAATGATATATGATGATGATGATGATAATGATAAATGATGATGATAATGATGATGATGATGATATGATGATGATGATGATATGATGATGATGATGATGATGATGAATGATGATGATGAATGAAATGATGATGATAATGATGAAATGATAATGATGATAATGAATGATGATGATGAATGAATGATGATGATGATGATGAATGATGATGATGAATAATGATGATGATAAATGATAATGATGATGATGATGATGATGAATGATGATATGATGATGATGAATGATGATGATGAAATGATGATAATGATATGATATGATAATGATAATGATGATGATGAATGATAATGATGATGATGATGATAATGATGATGATGATGATGATGATGAATGAAATGATAATGAATGATGATGATGATGATGATGATGATGAAAATGAATGATAATGATGATGATGAATGATAATGATGATGATGAATGAATGAATGATGATATGATGAATGATAATGATAATGATGATAAATGATGAATGATGATGATGAAATGATATGATGATGAATGATGATGATGATGATGAATGATAATGATAATGATGAAAATGATGATATGATGATGATAATGATGAAATGATAATGATATGATGAATGATGATATGAATGAATGATGATAATGATGATGATAATGATGAATGATGATGATGATGATGATGATGATGATGATGATGATGAAATGATGATGATAATCACGCTATTCTGACATTATCAGATACCTGATACAACATGATGATGATATGCAAATGATATGATGATGATGATGATACATGATGAATGATGATGATGATGAGCAGATGATGCTCTTTGTATGATAATGATAATGATGATGAACACTCCCCCCCCCTCCCGTTTCGACAATGCCTTGACCTTTACTGTTGAGGCCGTAGGTCTTGACCCCCCCTCTCCCCTCTCGTTTTAGAGAGTGCTGTCTCTGTGAGTGCATATGATAAAAGTCAAGGAAAACACTAGTTCTAGTCTGACCCGCGTGTGGTTCCAGTATTACGAGAAGACTTATTATAAAAAAATACGATTCCACCCCTCTCCCTATGTTGTATACCTGGCATAAATATATAAATATATATATACATAGGTTGGGTTGGGCGTCGGTTGGCGACGACGCTGTAAAACACGCCTCTCACTGCGTGAGCTAGATAACCAGGGTACCTTTTTTTTGTTTTTGGCGGTCACCACGGCCTGCGGTCGAGTTGGATCATTTTTGTGCGAGCAGACCCTTAACTCTGCACAAGGGGGATGTTCGTATCACGTAGTGTGTATACGATAAGGCACCCACGAGGCGGTAACATACTAACCCCATTGCTGTCTCTGGATTGGCCACACCAGGAAATATGTCAAGGCATTGACGCTGTCATCCAAGAAAGTACGCCTGAAAAGCGGTTCTTAGAATATAGGATGGAGCTCATCCTTCATGCGACTCGCCGGATACCTCACGGCGCTTCGCAAAGCTTGGTGCAGGCAATGTCTCCTATCTTGTCGGTGAAAACCCGACGTGCTCCGTCCCGGCACTGTAGGGATGCGAGGGTCTATGACCACACGACTACGGCCACGCATGATATCGAGTACACCCCCCCTCCCGTTTCGGCAACGCCTCCAACTCCCTCAAGCAACTCAGGCTCGAAAGAGATCCACTGAACGGCCTGACTCTTTCTTGACCCTGGGTTCGCTTGATTGTCTTGACGCCCAAAGACTTTTGCTGTAGCTCTTATCAAGACTATGGACGGCTTGACTATTTCGACAGCGAACGGCTTTCAGTCTCGACGGTGGACACACGCATGGCTTTAGCCCTTGGCGCAGAACGACGGTCCTTCAACTTTTCAACGCTACGTACGTACGGCGACTCAACTTTTTTCTTCTGTAGATGATCTTGTTCCTAACCCGCCGCTTCGAGACGATGTGCAAGGTCCATACGGTAGTACAGACCCAGCCCAGGAAACACGTCCCATATCGTGCAGGTCGTACGGATCCCGCCCGGAAACATGGGCTAGATCATACAGATCATACAGGTAAGGAATGTAGATATATCTGCCCTGAAAGATCTAGATCCATGAAACGGGAATCGATGATCTATCTGGCCGAGATGTGAAACACTCTGTCTAGTACCAGGTGCTTTTTTTTTTTTTTTTGTTTTGTTTTCAAGCTACAAAGTGTGTTTTTATTCACCCTTCCGAGTGTGTTCGCGTTTGTATTGCGGTGGTGAACGACAGGGAGCCGATGACGGGATCCCCGCCGCGGGTACTGTCTAACGGAGAGCTCTCTCTTCTGCCGGAGATCGATCCCCACATCTCTATCGACGTCGACAAGCACGAGGTGTAAAGGAGGTTTCAAGGCCGGGGGGGGGCGGGTCGGGGGGTGGGTGGGTGGATGGGTGGGTAGTGGATGGGTGGGTGGGTGGGTGGAAGGGGTGGGGGAGGTGTACTCGATGGGTAGGTATACTCATGTCATGCGTGGCCGTAGTCGTATGACCATAGACTTTCGCATTCGTGCATTGCCGGGACGGAGCACGTGGGGTTTTCACCGACCAGGTAGACACTGCTTGCACCAAGAGGGAAGCGAAACGTGAGGTGTTGAGCGAGTCGCGTAAAGGGTGAGCTGCATCCTACTGAGAACCGCTCTAGAGGCGGACTTTGATATGGATGACAGCTTCAGTGAGGTACTTTATTTTCCGGTGTGACCACTTCCAGAGACAGCAAGAGGGATACTACAGTAATGTAACTGCCTCGTGGGTGCCTTACCATAAGCACTAGGTGACGCAACCATTCCCCTTGTGCGGAGTAGAGGTTCTGCACCCCGCACAAATTATATACGTCAATCGCCAGGTGACCGACCCCCCCCCCCCCCCCCCCCCCCCCCCCCCCCCGCCAAAACGGAATCTTGGTCGTTGAGCTCACGTAGTGAGCGGCATGTTTTACGGTGTCGTTGACGACCGACACCAACCCAACGTTCATATGACATGCAGGAGGGGGGGGGGGGTAGAGGAAAGGGAGGGAGGAGGGGGGCAGGTGTTGCCATTGTCGCGTTGTTTTTGGACTGTCGTCCGTCCTTCCGATGGGTTTTCCTTTTTTTTTTTTTTTTCGAAGTCCCGAAGAGGTTGTCGTCTATTAAAGTATTTCCTGTCTTGCCCGCATGCCCTCTCCTGCATGGCGCGCAGCTGGCCTCGTACTACGTGAAGGATGCCCTCGCGGGGCGGGAGAGCCCAATGTGCATCCTCGACCAAAAGTGCCTGGAGGCGTTCAAGGTGAGAAGCGGGGATAGGGGGTCTTCGATATGGACTGTTTTTCGTTTTTTACCCCGTGGGGTTAGGGTGGGACGGGGGCTGTTTCTCGTTTTTTACCCCTCGGGGATAGGGGTCGGTAGGGACAGTTTTTCGTGTTTACCCCTTGGGGATAGGGAGGGGATTCATAGGGGCTGTTTTTCGTTTTTACCTCCTGGGAATAGGAGGGGGGGAGGGGTCCATGGGGGCTGTTTTTCGCTTTTACCCCTTTGGGACATAGGGGGGAATCGGGGCCGGTAGAGTCTCGTTTTTTTTTTTTGTGTGTGTACTGGAAACACTGACGAACGTAAAGAACGATGATCGTGACTGCAAGGTCACTTGCACTGGGGGGTGATTTTTTTTCCTGCCCGGTACACGTAGCTAGTCAGGACGGACTGCAGTGCGAGGAGTTGTAGGACGTGGTGGGTGCAGCATATTCGCTGACTGTAGTATTACGGGGGACCGTGGTGATCAGGACCAACGATGGACTCAGAAAAACACCTATCCCCATATAGTTACACGACATATGTGGTTCTTAGTACCATCTTCCCCCATACCTATTACGGAGGACCATAGTTGATAGGACCTACGGTATACACGAAAAACCTACCTGGTATATATTTGCCTGTTTTTACTATTACGGGGGTACATAGTTAACAGGACCTATGGTATACATTAAAACCTATATATTTAGGTATTTTTACTATCAAAATTTGGTCCCGTTAACTGTGGACCCCCGTAAGAACAATATTTGGTCCTATTTACTGTGGTCCCCCGTGATAGTTGTGTAAAGTGCGCTCACACTAGACGGGTGATAACGACGGACTGCTATTTTTGTAGTTATTGCTGCACCGGGGTATGATGGGTATGATACCTGAAGGGTTCATTCACACTTCAGCCAGATCACGATCTATCTGTCTACAGTAGATCGTCTAGATACTACTATTACGGGGGACCATAGTAAATAGGACCTACGGCGTACACAAAAACCTATATGTTTACCTATTTTTACTAACAATATTGGGTCCTATTTACTATGGTCCCCCGTGATAGCCTGCCGTCAAGAGGTGCTGTGTAGGATCTGTGAAAGCACAGATCCTACCGAGGAAGCACGTCCTAGATTATGCAGGTTTTATGCGCCAGGATCTGTGCAAGTACAGATCCTACCCAGGAAGCACGTCCTAGATGATGCAGGTTTTATGCGCCCCCCTCGAGGCAACATGAGCTGCCTGTACTGTCTGCAGATGATATGTGCATGTCAAATAAGTATGCAGATCAGGAATACATCTGCCCTGGAATATCTAGATCATGAAGTGGGAGTTGATTATCTGTCAGTCTTCAGTCCGAGGTGTGAAAAGGTTGACCAAACCAAACCAAACCAGGCCGAACCGAACCAACTAAACAAAACCAAACCAAACCAAACCAAACCGAAGCAAAACCAAACCAAATCGAAGCAAACCAAACCAAACCGAACCAAACCGAACCAAACCAAACCAAACCGAACCAAACCAAACCAAACCGAACCAAACCACACCAAACCGAAGCAAACCAAACCAAACCGAAGCAAACCAAACCGAAGCAAACCGAAGCAAAACCAAACCAAACCGAAGCAAACCGAAGCAAACCAAACTCAAACTCAACCAAACCAAACCGAAGCAAACCGAAGCAAACCAACCCAAGCCACAACGCCGCACCCCCGCCCCGCCCCACCCGCCCCGCCCCGACCCGACCCGACCCGACCCGACCCGACCGCACCGCACCGCACCTGACCTGACCTGTTACGTTGACCTGTTACGTTAGCTTGTTCGGAACAAGGGGTGGAACCACATGCTGAACGTGTGCACGATCTTCCACCTGATCCTGCCTATGTTTGAGATCCAGAGATGCCTCCCATGTATGGGGATGCAGCAGATCGTCTACAGCGAGGATCCTGATTCCCTTCGCCAAGGTGTGTGTGTTTGTTTGTTTGCGAGAGAGAGAAGGGAGAGAGAGAGAGAGAGAGAGAGAGAGAGAGAGAGAGAGAACTATAAATGTTACCAGGTAGTTCAGTTTGCCCTCAGTTTGCACGTTGATATCATTTTGTGTGCGCTTTTTTTCGTCTCGGGTATGTTTAGGTTCGGGAGCGTCGTGCTTCCCAGCCGAATTTTGATTTTTTTTTTTTGGTAAATGGTTTTTCGGATCTTCCTATTATAACCCTTTTAGTACCACAGTCCCGTTTTGGGGACAAATCACTTGGAAATAGACTATTACGGGGGGGGGTCCATAGTTAATAGGACCTATGGTGTACATAAAAACCTATATATTTACGTATTTTTACCAACAAAATTTGGTCCCGTTAACTATGGACCCCCGTAATAGTGTGTCCCCAAATCGGGACCGCGGTACTGAAGGGGTTGATAGGGACCCAGCACCTTTCGGTGACCACGGGCCCCTTTCCAATTTTTTGGAGTTAAAGTGAAAACAACAACAGCAGCAACAGCAATAAACCCACATCACTCAGTGTAGCAGCAGCAACAGCAGCAGCAGCAGCCGGTTCTGCTGCTGGAACGGGAGCGACGGGTTTACATTTGACACACGATGCGTATTATTTATTTATTTTTTTTCCAGCGAAATCCTGGCGGGAAAAGGATAACGATAGAGACGAGAGTATCATCAATACAACAACAAATAGATACTACCGTGAAGGTCGGCCGTTTTGTATACCACTGGTCCCTTCTCGAGTCTGATAACGTGCAGGAAGGGACGTGCCTTGCTACCCAAGGTTAGGTGTGAATAGTATTCGTAGGACGCTAAGCTTTCACACCTGGGACATATCATGATCGATCTATCTGATCTGTCTACAGATAGATCATCTAGTTCCTCACCTTCCGCTGTGAGAGGTTGTGCATGATCTGTACAGTACAGATCCAACCCGGGAAATGCGTGCTAGGTCATGCAGATTAGACGGGTTCCACCGGGCAACATGAGCTGCTACTTTTAAAGTAGATCAGGCAGGGTCGGGAGTAGATTTGCCTTGAAATATCTAGGTCATGAAATGCGAATCATCGTAGACGATCTGTAAATGATCTGTACATGATCTCTAGATGATCTCTAGATGATATGTACATAATATGCCCAAGGTGTGAAAGTGTTCTACTTGCTATCCCCTACCACAGCTACCTTGTGATACCCCTCGATGACCGTAAACGAAAAACGGGTTGTTCGAGTACCCGAGTACTCCTTGAACCCTTTTGATTTCGTGTGAAAAGCCGGGTTAGCCGCGACGGGTTCGGGTTTCACTTTCAGAAATATCGAATTACCCGAGTATCATACTCGTTTGTGACGGGTACTCGCCGGGGTACACCTCTACCACACAGTCAGTAGGATGCAGCTCACCCTTCATGCGACTCGCCCAACACCTCGCGGCACTTCGCGTTGTGGTGCAAGCAATGTCTTCTGCCTGGTCGGTGAAAACCCGACGTGCTCCGTCCCGGCATTGTAGGGATGCGAGGGAGGGCCTATGGTCGTATGACTACGGCCATGCACGATAATGAGTACACCCCCCCCCCCCCCCCACCCCCCCCACACACGGCGCACCGATCACCGATCAGGGTGGCGACCAACCCAGCTGGGGTCTATGTGGCTGGAGTGCGCGATGTGTCTTTTCTACTCCTACGACTTATATCAAGTCAGGCTTTCGAGGTAAGATAGAGGGTGGCGAGGAGAGAGCGAGAGAGGGGAGGGGGACAGGAGACGTTTGTTTTTAACCAAGGGGCGGGCGGCGGGGGCGTCCTTTTGTTGCTTGCCCTAGTCATTTAACCGTCGACCATGCATAGCTTTCGAGACGGTGCACGGTTCCTCCTCCAACAATCAAGAGAGGCACCTCTACTCAGGGGCGGGCGGGGGGAGGGGTAGGGGGATGCGTTTTTGGACCGAGTCAGGCTCTCGAGGTAGTGTATAGCAGGACAGAAAGGAGGGGGGATGTGCCCAGTACCATGCATGGCCGTAGTCGTATGACCATAGACCCTCGCATTCCTACAGTGCCAGGACGGAGCACGGGGGCAAGGAACACGCAGTATGTTTTGAACCAAGTCAGGCTCTCGGAGGTATCCAAAACATGGCTTGTAGCGTCTGCTTTTTTTCGGGGGGGGGGGGGGGTGTACTCGATGTCATGCATGGCCTGCATGGCCATAGTCGTATGACCGTTTTTTTTTTGAGGGGCGGGGTACAAGAGGCGTTTTCGTGCCAGGCCATGCTCTCGAGATGTAAAACATGCCTTCTCCGCTGTGTCAAACTCCAATAGAAGCGGCCGATGGTTGGGGGGGGTGGGCTAGGGAATGTGATGTGTACCAAGTCAGGTTCTCGAGGTAAGATGTGGCATTATGAGGAGGGGGGGGGGGGGGGGGGGGGCAGGGGATGTATGTTTTGTATCAAGTCAGGCTCTCGAGGTAAGACATGGCCATGACAAGAGCGGGGGGGAGGGGGGGGGGGCAGGGGATAGTTGTTGTACCATGTCAGGCTCTCGAGGTAAGATAGGGGATAACAAGAAAGGGGGGGGGGGGTAGGTGATGTGTTTGGTGGTATACAGTACCAAGCCAGACTCTCGAGGTATTCGAAAGGCCTTCCCCGCTGTATCAAACTCTTACAGTACGCTTGTAGCAACCTGCGGTCGGAGGGTGGTGCACTCACTCTCATGGATGGCCCTAGCCGTTTGGCCATAGATCCTCGCTTCCCTTGGGGGATGCGTTTTGTACCATGTCGGGCTCTAGAGGTATACCAGGTACCAGGCATGCCCTCCCCGCAGCATTATACTCCTGTAGTAGCGGCCACCCCCTCACTTCCCTCTCCCCCCCCCCCCATCTCATCCCCTTGCCCCCCCCCCCCCCCCCCCCCCCCGCCCCCCTATCCCCCCTATCCCCCGCCCCCCTTGTCTGACCCCGCCCCCATCCCCCTCTCCCCTCCCGGACATAACAGTAGCACGTGCGAACGCATAGATGCTTCTGGTCGACGAGGGGGCAACGGTGCTAGCGGCAAGTCGAAGAAGCGTTTCGCGTCCAAGATACCGCCGTGGCAGCTGGCGCGGGTGTGCATGGTGTTTCTCCTGGGGCTGGGGCTGATTACTAACATCATCGCGCACTACGTGTTTCGGATCACGTGGCACAGGTATGGTATTGTATGCATGACTATCCTGAACCTTGTGATGAAATTGGCCCGGGCGGTAAAAGAGGCCGATATGTTGAGGGTGGAATTTGTACGGTACAGCGGAAGAGGATACGCTCAAAGATACGGTAACCGGTACTGTAAACGGTAAAACGGTAGGGTACGAGGTACAAGATACGTTCAACGGTACGGTGAACGGTACGGTAAACGATACGGTAAACGGTAATTGTAAACGGTAAAACGATACGGTAGCATACACGTAAACGGCACGGTAAACAATCCGGCTAAAAGGTACGGTAAATGGTACGGTCGAAGATACAGCAGTCGTAAAGGGGAAAAAATGTGCGGGAAACGGCACGGTATACGATACGGTATGCGATGCGGTATACGGTACACGGTGCAAGTAGAAGATACGGCCAACGGTATAACGTATCGATTTCGATTATGGTTGGATATCCATGACTAAAATGATAGCTCTACGGTATCGGCCCTCGTGAGAAAACAGACTTTGATAAATCTAGCCTAGGTCATACTATTACGGGGGACCATAGTAAATGGGACCAAATATTGTCAGTAAAAATAGTGAAATATATAGGTTTTTGTGTGTACCGTGGGTCCTATTTACTATGGTCCTCCGTAATATTGTATTTTAGCTAGGGTGTGGACAGATTCTTTAAAGGGGTCTTCCTTGGATTAAGAAGTGTGAGAGCGACGTACAGTAGAGCGGTAGAGCACCACCAGCAACAGAGCCTACGGTATATCAGGTGAACTTTTGAATATGATCTGTTGGTTCTAAATTATGGCCCCTCCACCAGTGGGGCGGACGGCCCGGCCCTAAGCCCTGTCAGGTGGTTTTTATTCATTTAAGGAAAATATGACAAGTTTAGCCTAGACTCTCGCTGTCTATATAGGAACATGTCAGCAATCTACTACCAGGTATTGTGTTGTGTACGTACGTACCCCCTTGTCGCTCCGCCAGAATAAGGATGTTAGCCTACAGTAGCGTCTCATTTCAGGTTGCTTACGAGAGGGCCGATACTGCCAGCTGTATGCTGTATGCTGCCCACCTTTGCTAAATATTGCATGGTGGATTATCATTCTTGTTAATTCTTCTTCTTTTCTTCTTCTTCTTCTTATTGTTCTTGTTATTATTTTCTTCTTCTTCTTCTTATCGTTATTATTATTATTTTTATTATTAGTAGTAGTAGTAGTAGTAGTAGTATTAGTATTATTAGTATTATTAGTATTATTATTATTATTATTATTATTAGTAGTAGTAGTATTAGTAGTATTATTAGTATTAGTAGTAGTATTATTATTATTTTTATTATTATTATTATTATTATTATTATTATTATTATTATTATTATTATTATTATTATTATTATTATTATTATTATTATTATTATTATTATTATTATTATTATTATTATTGTTATTATTATTATTATTATTAGTAGTAGTAGTAGTAGTAGTAGTAGTAGTAGTAGTATTGTCATTAACATCATTATTGTTCGACAGCGTTCGTTGTAATGTGCGCTCTATGTCCATGTCCATGCATTATTTTTATGATGAATGCGTACAGGAGGAGTCATATTGGCCGTTTCGAAGGTGTACTGTTTTTTACGTGTTACAGATTGCTGTCGTTTTTCCTTTTTCTGGCCGTTTTTTTTTCGTATCTGGGGTATCGTTTTCGTTTTTTGTGCTGTCCGCTCCGTGTTTTTTTTTTGTTTTCTTGTGCCTGTGCTTGTTTTTTGTTTTTGTGTTTGTTTTTCGTTTTTGATGTTTTCGTTGTTTTCGCAGTTTCCGTTGTTTTATGTTTTTCACCTCGATGCCTTGTTCATCTACTGTATTTCTGTTTCTTTTTCGTCTCAGGTGGAGCCGCGTAACTCTGCCTTTTCTGTTCATCAGCCGGCGGACGTACCTCAAGCACTTTGTGGGCGGCATGATCAGGGTGCTCCCTAGGTAAGGGAAGAGAGCCCCCCCTACGTGCTCCGTCCCGGCATTGTAGGGATGCGAAGGTCTATGGTCATACGACTACGGCCATGCATGATAATGAGTACACCCCCCCTTAGATCATTTGTGCGCAGTAAAGAACCTTTACTCTGCACAAGGAAATTGATCGTATCACGTAGTGTTCAAGGTACGGCACCCAAGAGGCGGTTACATAGTACTCCCATTGCTGTCTCTGGAAGTGGCCACACCGGAAATAAAACTAACTCATTGAAGCTGTCATCCATATGCAAGTCCGCCTCACAAGCGGTTCTTAGTAGGATGCAGCTCACCCTTCATGCGACTCGCCCAACATATCACGGCGCTTCGCGCTTGGTGCAAGCATTGTCTGCCTGGTCGGTGAAAACCCGACATGCTCCGTCCCGGCATTGTAGGGATGCGAGGGTCTATGGTCATACGACTACGGCCATGCATGATATCGAGTACATCTCTCCTATCGAGTACACCCCCCCCCCCCCATACGACTACGGCCATGCCAGGTACATGACCCCCCCCCCCCCCCCCCCCCCCCCCCCCCCCCCCCCCCCCCCCCCCCCCCCCCCCCCCCCCCCCCCCCCTTTCCCCGTGCGCTTCTCCATTTACTCCTTCTACTCCCCCCCCCTTTTCTCTCCTTTTTTTTCTCTTCTTTTTGCTCATTTTGCTTATTTTGCTCTGCTTTGCCTTGCCTTGCCGTAATCTATATACTGGTACCTGGCCAGGCAAGGCTGTATTTCAAGTGTACCTCATTTTCACATTAATTTGTTGTATCGTACATGCGTGATTGTACTTTTTTTCACGTGAGTTCTACTGCTACCGCTGCCGCTTTTGCGGCTGTTGTTGTTGCTGCTGCTATTGTGTTTTGGCTGCAAGATGACTCTGGTGTTTTCGCTGATGTCGTTCGTGGGTGACGCCTTCTTTGGTTGGCTACTACTGCTGCCAACGTACCGTTGCTACTGCTCGTGCTGCTTCTGCTGCTGTTGGTCTTCTGCTGTTGTTGTTTTTTTGTTGTTTACAGGATGACTCCTGTGTTTTTCCTGATGTCGTTCGTGGGCTTCTTCTACGCCTTCCTTGCCTACGTCGTTTTTCGAGGAGAACCGTGAGTACATTCAGTACAACATAAGACAATCAGTCACTAGGAGCTGCGGGTCGGCAGGATTTCACGACTAGTGACTATTCGGTAGCTGCCGCCAGCCAACTAGCTATTACGGGGGACCATAGTAAATGGGACCAAATTTTGTTAGTAAAATAGGTAATATGTATAGGTTTTTGTGTGTACCGTAGGTGCTATTTACTAGGGTCCTCCGCAATAGTTTGAGTCGGCAAGTTGGTTGGCGAAACCAACTCATGGCCGGACTACTTGCCGATGTAAGTCAAGCGAGCGAAGCCAGCCAAAATCAGGCCTCCCCGGCCGGGGGGACCCCGCCCAAAAGTTGCAATACATATATCACACGTTCAACAATCCTTCCTACAAGTATGTAAACCCAATAATAAGTCGGACAGTTGGCACACCTCCAGAAAACGATTATCTACTGGTCCGACTATTACGGGGACCATAGTAGTAAACAGGACCAAATATTGTGAGTAAAAATAGGGAAATATATACGTTTTTATGTATACCATAGGTCCTATTAACTATGGACCCCCGTAATAGTAGCTATGATTACTGTAGTTGGCCACTATTAATAGAAGTCGTGCCGACTCACAGCTCTAATAGCTGACACACACAAGAGTGCATTCGCAACGCACGCTGTGGTAAACATAGAGGGTTGCACCCAAGTTTAGGTCAGGTGTGCGGAGCTACAACTGTAGAGAAACAATAGGTTTTCGTTGGGGTTTGTGGAGATAGAGGGGCGTTGTGTCTGGTGGGACGCGGCTCGGTGACAGTGGACGCACGCTCTACAAAGCTATATATATACCAGGTAGACGGTAGTGGTACACCCCTTTTTTTCTGAGACTCCTTCCTCACCTGAGAGGACCCTCTGTACCCCCACCCAAAAGCCGACTTTCAGATTGTTGTACGCTCAGCGCGACCACAACTCTATGAGCCACTGGCGGTAGCCGTAGATAGGTAGATACCGCTCTGTTTGTGGATGTAGTCCCCGTTTGGGCTCTGTGGTTGGTATAAAATGGGTATATCGTGCTTACGGCCGGAGTGGTACAGAACGACAGCCGCCGACGTAAAGGTCAGAACTGAGTGGAGGTTTCGCATCTCGGACAGATAATCGATTTGTGCCCACTTCGCCGTCTAGGTCTTGCAGGGCAGAGGTGTTCCCGACCTTGTATGATCTAGGTACCAGGTATGTTTGTAGGTCATGTTGCCGGGTGCCGGGATGGGAGCCGTATGGTGTTGATGATCTATCAATAGCACGTGTTTTCTTGGTTGTATCTGTCCTGTTAATACTATGCAGCATCCTGTCCAATCTCTCACAACGGTTGGGGGTGAACTAGATCATCTGCTGTAGATAGATAGATAAAGAGATAGATACATAGATATATAAAGAGATGGATAGATAAATAGATAAAAAGATAGATAGTTGGATAGATAGATAGATATATAGATAGATAGATAGATAGATAGATAGATAAAGAGATAGATAGATAAAGAGATAGATAAGTAAAGAGATATATAGATAAAGAGATATATAGATAAAGAGATATATAGATAAAGAGATATATAGATAAAGAGATATATAGATAAAGAGATATATAGATAAAGAGATAGATACATACAGAGATAGATAAATATATAGATAGATAGATAAAGAGATAGATGGATAAAGAGATAGATAAAGAGATAGATAGATAGATAAATAGATATATAGATAGATAGATAGGATATGTAGATGATCTATCTGATCTGTTCGAGGAGTGGAAGGGTTTTCAGCAGCTTCGCAATACAAAGCAACACCAGATCTCCGGTGGGGCGTGATAGTCGATCGAAAACATGTTGTTAAACCCAACAGGGACATCCAAGGATACGTGGGCAGTTCCTCAGTTTCAGTTGTAATCCTTTCGCTACCGCACTGTATGCTGTCTGTATGCTGTACACTTATTGCGGGGGACCATAGTAAATAGGACCTACGGTGCGCACAAAAACCTGTATATTTACCTATTTTTACTAACAATATTTGGTTTTATTTACTATGGTCCCCCGTAATTTTACGGGAGACCATAGTAAATAGGACCTACGGTACACACAAAAACCTATATATTTCCCTTTTTTTACTAACAGTATTTGGTCCTGTATACTATGGCCCCCCGTAATAGTAACATATGCATGTTTAGTCTAATTCCATGACATTGGTCCCCAAAAGGAGAGTGCGGTCCGAAACGGGTTAAGAAACCCTCCCTCAGTCAGTCAGATTGTTTTTGGCGCAGGAGTACCCCCAATAACCGCACTATATACCGACCGCACTGTAGAGGCATGGCTCAATCTGTAAGCAGTCACCGGAGAATTGCTGTGGCAGCAGCGGCCATCGATTGAATCTCAACACCTGGCTCTATATCTGAACATCGCCTTTTCCAGGAGCTCAACATCAAACATGATCTACTCTTGCAGTAGTCTTCCCCAAGCGAAGGAGCACTTCCCGGGCGAGGGTATGACTAGCACACATGCGTTCAATCATGTGTGAGCGGCAACAGTGCTGCGGCTGCTGTCGCTGCTGTCGCTGCTGCTGCTGCTGCTGAGATCGAGTAGATGCTTGTTGACATTGAGTAGATGACTGGTGATGCCGAATAGATGGCTGTCGACATGGAGTGCGTGACTGTGGACATGGAGAAGGTGGTGTTGATGTTGAGATAGAAGAGTAGGTGACTGCCGAGACTGAGATTGAGACAGAGTATACCAGGTATGACTCTTGAGATAGAGCAGATGACGCATCAAACAGATCACCATCTAAATCATGGACGTACACAGCAGTAGATCCTGTATCCGCCGTCAGGAGCTACGGCAAAAGAACCAACCGTGTATTGCAAGATCCCAACCGGCGGCGATCAAGTGTTTTTTTTTTTTAATCCGTTGTGTGTTTTTGTCCCGCTGAACACAACAGGCAGGACGCGAGTTTCTTGGGCGGTCTGCCGCTCTTCGACGAGCCGGGATCGTCGGCTTTGACGTTCCTCAGGATGTTCATGTCGATACCTTTCATGCTGGACACCGAGCAGAAATACGGTGGGCGAAAGGCAAGTCTTTAATTTATAACTCTTTTGGAACCCAGGTAAAGTCGACCTAGACAAACGGCAAATGCTAGGGCTTTGAGTTTGCTGACCATAAATCATAAGTCGCCGACCACGTCATGAGTTGGCGACAGTTGGATTTGGTCCGTCCGGTAATGATTTAGCAGTTCTGCGCTGTTGTATCTAACTGGCGCGGTGGTAACTACGTAGACGTGTGTGCGTTCCATTGACGAAATTACAGTCCCTGTCACTGCTGTAGTTCATTTTTTTCGTATTCGTTTTTTTTTTTTTTTTTAATAGTACAGCTTTTCTCGATAAGGACAACTCCAATTTACAAGCGTTTTTTTTTTTTTTTTTTTCAGTATATAGAGGTGCACAACTACGTTGGTCATATTTTTGACTACATGGTACAGTACTTGTGTGTATGCATCGACAAAACTACTGTAAGTCCGGTAATTGGCTTACTTTCTTGCCACCTCGACTATTGATATTAATAGTACCTGCCGTAAAGAGCGTTGAGCTGGCACAGGGATAGGTGCGATCGTTTTTCAGCGCTCGTAATTTTTCCAGAACGGGAAGGTTAAGATTGCCAATAATACCGAACAAAAACGGAAAATGTGATGTTCGACTTGGTACTATTAATAGCACCCTTGCCGTCCGTTGCTGAGAGAGAGCGAGCGCTGGAAAACGGTCGTACCCCAACGCTTTTTGCGGTAGTTTCTCGATAGAGGAACCGCCCCGGCAGTCAGATATTGGTTTGGCCGACATGCTACTGTACCTTTCTTATCATGGCGCGCGTCTCGCCGTGCTGCGCGCGTGTGGTACATGCAGCTCCTCGTACGTTGCAGTTCGGATAAACACCGTGCGTGTCTTCGGCAGCTGGGGTTATGTACTCATACATATATGGTGGCCGATGCTGTAATCGCCACACGTATGTATTAGTTTCAGTTTTGTTCATTTTTTCTCTGTGAAGTCCCGAATTGGGCTTTAATTTGGCGACTTCACGACTTTAGTCCTTCGACCTGTGACCTTGCGACGTAGTTGACGCGATTTCGGGGGGATCGAGGGCTGTCAAAGAGCGAGTTTGTAGCGATCGAGTGGTTTCTAGCGACGTTGGACGAGTTTGCACCGAGTGGGAGGTTGTGGAGGGTGTTGGCACTCGGTTCGTCCAATGACATCGACGGTGGGGGGGGGGTAAAGGGCGGGTGGAGGGGAGATGAGATAAGAAGGTGATTGGGGGAGGCAGGGGGGGGCTAGGAGGAGGGGAGGTGGGTGGGGGGAGAGAGGTAAGGAGGCGGGAATCAACACCAACACCAACGCCAACACCTCGAACGTAAAACAACTAGGGTATAATAACACCAACCTCACCACCAATATCACCGCCATTACGACCCACGACCTCGTAACAGCACCATCAATCGCCAGTACAGTACAAACACCACCACCCACACTACCAACACCAGCACTGCTACTAGCTACCAACACCAACACCGACACTTAACACCACCACCGCCATTACCACGACCACCTCCACCACTAACCACCACTACCACCACCAACACCATCACACCATTATCGTCATAACTAACCAACGCCACCATCACCAACACTGGCCCACCACTACCACCACCAACACCACCACATCACTAACATCGTCACCACTGATCACCACACCAACACCAACAACATCACCACCACCAACCACCACCCACTACCAACACCAACCAACACCACCAACCAACACCCACAACAAAACCACTGCTTCCACCACCACTACCACCACCACCACCACGCTGTCTTGACAGGTGCTGTGTTATAGTTATCTCCAATCGAACCCGTTTTGACTCCCATCGCGATGGCTGCTTGACCCCCATTTTTCATGGCAGGGGATTCAAGTGTTGGCGCTATCGTATGGGGTCATCATGGTCATCTTCATGGGTGCACTGGTGCCCGCTGTGGCCAACCGCAACTTCCAGTACGAGTCGAAAGAAAGGCGAGTCCACCCACCCACTGAATCAACCCCTCCCGAGTTATCAAGTTGCAAGAGAAAAAAAACGTCTTTAAAAAAAAGCGACTAGTATAATACATATGTGGAGCATCTGCCACGCGAAGCAGCAGCAGCAGCAGCAGCAGCAGCAGCAGCAGCAGCCCCGGCTGTTGGGGAGGAAGGTTTGTGTCCGGACGTTCAACGTAGGGAGAGATGTTGCGTGTAATACGACACCCGCCTATCATGATGATACTACTTGTAGTGCTGCCAGCGTTTCCCAGGCGATGGATAGTACCAGGCCTCTTCACGGGTCACGACCCGACCCGTGGTTTGGATCAGGGACTTTTCGAAATCTCACGGGTCAGGTCAGGTCGGGCCGGGTCAGGTTGGGTACCCAACGGGTCGGATCGGATCGACAGGTTTTCAAACTCGCACGGACGGGGTCGGGCCGCCCTTACTCGACCCGACCCGACCCGACCCTATCTGACCCGCGAAGTTTGACCCGACCCGTGATGACAGCCCTGAATTTTTTTACGGCACGTTGTGTTTTTCTGGTCGCTACCGCTCTGGGTGTCTGTCAATATAAGGACCGCTTCGTATTCATGTTGATGTCTGAAAGGTCCTTGTATTTTCAACCAGAATGGTATCCCTAGTCTCAAAAGGGCTGTAACGTGGTTTAGTACGTAGCGAATCCACCTTTATTTTGGAATATACAACATGACTTGGAAAATTGTGGAAGATGATGTAATTTTTTTGTTGTGCAGCGTAAATTAACTTTTTGTTGTGCAGCGTAAATGGCACACATGGAACAAGACCATCGATTTCCGCTTGATGATCTTGGTCTTTCATTCAGGGCAGGTGAATTGGTGATCTGTAGGATCTGCAGTAGCCCCCGTGTTGCGGATTGGGGAGCTGTGTCACCTGCATGAAGGACACGTTTCCTGGGTTGGATCTGTACCGTACAGATCCTGCACGACATCTCATGACGGCAGGTTAGGGTCTAGATCATGATCTATCTGCATATAGTGATCTGCCCGACGCGTGAATGGTAGGGTTAACTTAACGCTGTCTAGTGGCCTCGCAAGTTTTCATCATTCGGTTTTTGCGGGGGGAGGTGGGGGGGGGGGTGGGGGGTTGGGGAGGAAGTGGAGGGGATACAGTTGTGGCGTGTTGACTAGGAGGGGGTTGGGGTGTACCTGGTACTCATTATTATGCATGGCCGTAGTCGTATGACCAGGGGGGGGGGGGGGGTACTCACTTGTTGCTTGCCGTAGTCGTTTGGCCATTGACCACGCATCCCTTTCGAGGCGGAGTACCGTTTCTACTCCTAATAGAGAGGAGTGTACTCATGTCATGCATGGTATTAATAGTCGTAAGACCATAGACCCTCGTACCCCTACAATGCTGGCACGGAGCATGCCTGGTTTTCACCGAGCAGGCAGACATCGTCGTTAGCACCAAGCGCGAAGCGTCGGGAGGTGTTTGGCCCTGTCTCTGTCTTTGGCGATCCGTGGATACCACCGACTACCTCTCGATCTTCTGTTCCTCTCTCTCTCTTTGAATCCCGCTTTCTCTCTGTTTTTATTTCTCTTCCCGCCTCTCTTCGTGTCACCCTCTCGCTGCTCTCTCTTGTCGTTCATCTGGCTCTGTTTTTCTGTGCCATCCCTCCCGCCCTCCTCCTCCCTCCTTCCCAACACCATGACAACACTATCAGCTACAACTGGGTGAAGGAGCAGCGTAAGTTAGCCCTAACTCGAGCGTACCTCTTGCTGAAGCAACCAGAAGGCACCGTTTGCAGGGAAGACTGGACGCAGCTCATGTCGTTTTTACGACCGGACTGTGACCGAGACCACGTGAGGATTTTTTTTAGTTGCTTGTCTTGCGTATGTATGAAGTTTTTTTTTTCGGTTTTTCCGTATTGCCTTGCCTTGCCTTGCCTACCTTGGTTTGCCTTGCCTTAGACCAATGGGTACGGAAGTAAAATGCGAATGCGAATAGTCAATAGCATGTTATTCCGCCGCCTGATATTGTTATTCTCACGAGAGATAACTCGGACGCTGGTTTAAGAAAATTGACCGAAATGCCAGCGAGCCAATGTTTTCGGTTCCTGTAAAACTAGGAAACTTTGTGCACGAGGGATCAGCACGCCTCCGAGCTCTATGGCTTTTGGGAAGGTGACCCAGGGTGAGGTAGGTTGGGCACCGCTCACCCGACAGGTGATGGCATCATGGTCGGATCGTGGGAAGGAAGTGCGCGTGGGCTTGGTGGGGGGTGGCGTTCGCCGCTCTACAATCATTGTTTGTCTCATATCCTGCGATGCTTGAACAACCCAAACCCGGCTCTTCGGCGAACCCTGCGGCCATGCGCTCTCTCATCGTTTGCAAGTGGGTCAACGTGGCCGCTGCAGCGGCCGTGACTGCTGCTACCGTTGTGCCACGTATAGTCTACGGCGTACTCGATTGATGCCCACGCAAGCGGCTGCAAGGTACATGATACCCTAAGGCACTCAGTGTACCAGGTATATAGACAAAGATAGTGCGGCATAACCTCTTCGTTGGCATTCTGATGGGGATGGATTCAACTCTACCCTACGCTACCCTACCCTACCCCTACGCTACGCTACGCTACCCTACCCTACACTACTCGACCCTACGCTACCCTACCCTACCCTTCCCTATCCCACCCTACTCGACCCTACCCGACCCTATCCCACCCTACTCGACCCTACGCTACCCTACCCTACCCTACCCTATCCCACCCTACTCGACCCTACGCTACCCTACCCTACCCTACCCTACCCTATCCCACCCTACTCGACCCTACGCTACCGTACCGTACCCTACCCTACCCTACCCTACTCTGTCCCACCCTACTCGACCCTATGCTACCCTACCCTACCCTATCCCACCCTAGTCGACCCTAACCCACACTGCCCTACCCTATCCCATCCTACCTTGTCCTACTCTACCCGACCCTACCCCACCCTAGTTATCCTTAGCCTTGCCTTGTCTTAACGTCTCATGCCGTGATGTGTTTTCTGCGCGACCAGACCTCGGCGCTTTTTGACGCGGCCCACAAGGCGGAGACCCGTGTCCCCCCCCCCCTCGGCACCGATCACCCCGGTGGCGGTGGCGGTGGCGGCGGTGGTGGAGATAGAAACAAGGTGTCGAAGGAGGGCTTCTTCATGCTGTGCGCCTTGGGCAGGGCAAATTTTTCGCAGGTACAGTCAATATTGATGACGTTGCTGCCGCTGCTGCTGCTGCTGCTGCTGCTGCTGCTGCTGCTGCTGCTGCTGCTTCTGTTGTTCCTGCTGCTGCTGCTGCTGGTACTACTAATGCGCTGCTGCTGCTGCTGCTGCTGCTGCTGCTGCTGCTGCTGTTGCTTCTGTTGTTCCTGCTGCTGCTGCTGCTGGTACTACTAATGCCGCTGCTGCTGCTGCTGCTGCTGCTTGCTGGTGCTGCTACTGGTACTGGTACTGGTACTACTTCGACTACCATTATTGCTACCGCTACGACTATTGCTTGTTCTTCTACGTATCATGAAGATTGCTATCACGGGGGAACATAGTAAATAGGACCAAATATTGTCGGTAAATATAGCGGAATATATAAGTTTTTGTGTGTACCGTAGGTCCTATTTACTATGGTCCCCCGTGATAGGAGTGCACCGCTACCGTCAAAAATAGCTCCGCTTTTCGCGCTGGCACAAGAGTTACCTAACGGTATGTATTACGGGGGACCATAGAAAATAGGACCAAATATTGTTAGTAAAAATAGGGAAATATATAGGTTTTTATGTATACCATATGTCCTATTAACTATGGACCCCCGTAATAGTATATTTAGAATGTATCTACTGTACGGTACTATATACAGCGCCACATGATAAATAGGGGCTACAGCAGTATTGTGTGGCATGCTGGCCTGCTGTTGCCGTGTTGAAAGATTGTGTGAGAGCCAAGATATCGTTTTCGAGTTTCAGCACGGCCGCATGTAGCGTCACGCTTCACATGTCGATTGAGCTCATGAAAACATGCCATGTCTATGTTAGTAGTGGGTCGAACAAACTGGGTTCACATGTTGCGTGTCGAACCGTTCCTTGTCGTACTACTGTATGTCCCGTATTTGCTCCACTCTGTTCTGTCAGGTCCTTTCCTCTCCTGCATGAAACTGCTTAACTGCTGTAGTGTTTCCTGTCCTGTCCTGTCCTGTCCTGTCTTACCCTGCCCTGCCCTGCCCTGCCCTATCCTGCCCTGTCCTTCCTCGCGTGGTGATGCTAGGGGACCAAGGGTAGAGAGGAGAGGATGTCGTCGTCGAGCAGCTCGCGATCGGCCAGCTCGCGAGCCCTCGTGCGACCTCCCGCACTGTGGACGCGGATAAGAATGCGCCTTCGAAGTGAGTCACTTGCCCGCGGCGGATGTGGTGGTAGTGGTACAGTAGTGGTTCTGGTGGTGGTGTTGGTGTTGGTGTTTGGTGGAGACGTTAGCGGGGTGGTGATGGTGGTGGTGATGGAGCAGGTTTGTGCTGTTCGTTGTGATGGTGGTGGTGGTGGTCGAATAGGCTGTTTGAACCCTTGACTGACCGACCCCCTACACCAAAGCTACAGTAGTATGTCTAGCCCTAAAAATACTTTGACACGCTCCAAAATACCGATTCTGCGGCATATTTCGTGACGGTGCTGACGAGGGGGGTGGTTGTGTTAGATAGTTTTGATGGTGATGGGAAAGGAGGAGGTGGTGGTGGTGGTGGTTGTGTTGGGGGTGATGTTTGGTGTGGTGGTCGGGGGGGGGGGGGGGGGCGTACTCATTTGTTGCTTGCCTTAGTGGTGGTGGGGGAGGTGTTAGTAGTATTTATGGCGGTGTTGATGGTGGGGGTGGTGGTGGCGGCGGCGGTGGTTGCGGTTGATGGTCGTGGTGGTAATACCAATGACTGCGGTGGTGGTGGTGGTGGTGGTAGTGATGTTGGTGAGGTTAGTGGTGGTGGTGGTAATAATGCTGATTGTTATGGTGGTGGTGGTCGTCGGTATTTCCCTCATCTCTCATATTGGCCTTGTGTCACCACCACCTCCTCGAGCGTCGTCACCACGAAGGAAATCATGAGCAGGTGAAGAAAAAATAATATCTCTTAACTGCACAGACACCCTTGTACACCATGCTAATGACGCCCCGTCATACTAGGCTGCTGTAGAACACCGCAAGATAACGTGCCCACTCTGATGAAGTTTTTTGCCGATTTTCAATCGAAAACGAGGGGGGCACACACGACGAGACAATGGTGGCTGCCCAAAGATATCATCCAGATGTTTTCATAGATGCATCGCTCGACTATTGCGCTATTCCCGTTGTCGACTAGAATCGGCTTGAAAATCCGTCCAAACGCGGGGTATTTTTAGCGGGTTGGCACGGTGTACATTCTTACAGTTCCGGTCGGGGAAAAACGCCGCAACAGCAGTGTAGCAAATGCCGAAACAAGAGGCGATGTGCGATGGCTAGGGCGGCGTGTTGGCTGTCTGTAAGTCGCCGCCGACTAAGTTATTGGCTGCCCAGGTGTTATAGTTTGTTACGCGCGGTATTGTGCGGAGTTCTGCGTCTTTGTGCCTGACTGGCGCATGTTTATGCCCGACGTGCGTTTTTTTTGTCGACAGAATGCTTCTGCAAGTCTGTTCACTTGGTTTATTGGGCCACGGAACTGCAGTAGTAACTTAGCCGGGAAGCCTAGCAAACTCACAGTAGCCCTATCGATGGCGTACTTTTTCGCTCACAGTAGGTACGAATGCGAAAGGCAGGCGACTACACCTGACGCCATTTACGAAAAATCTTAGTTTTGGGCCAGCCTCTTAGCTATATTGGACCCGCAATTCAATAGCTCCTTGTGCTGCGGTTCGGACGCGTCCCCTATCCCCTGCCTTCGCAGCGTGGGTTGCTCTCGTGTGGCCGATGCTCTACGATTATCAAGTCATTTTTAATATTTAACGTGTTTTCCCTTCTCAAGCCTCAAAAGCGTTACAGTGTAACCTTTTGGCATTTCTGGAGTGCTGTGCTGTTCCTTTTCTTTAGCATTTTCTCAATTCCCAATTTATTCAGTCCTGTGGCGTACCGCCTCCCGATGTCACCACCGCCTACTTGCAGCAGTGACTGAGTGAGCCCCATGGGAACGTGGATGGGAAAGCGGGGGCATGTTGCTTTTTTTTTTTTTTTTTTTTTTTTTAACTTTTGACATTTTTTCCGTGTCATGTTTTCTAGCGCTGAGCGGATGGCTTACCTCGGTTTTTCTGGAGGTGTGTGCCCGGGCACGCGATTTCCGGGCTCGTTTTTTTACGCCTCCCTCGATGGCGTTGCCGCCTTTTGTGTCGGCGTCCTCACGGCGTGTTGCTACTCGTACTTTTTTTTTTTCGTGTGTGTCTTTGTTGTTGTGGTGGTGTTATTGTTGTTGCTGTTGGTGGTGTTGGTGATTGTGGTGATTGTGGTGGTAGTTGTTGGTGTTGTTGGACGCACTTGGTTTTCAACGCTTCCTCTCTTGCTTCTGTTCACGTTCGTTATTTCGCCTCTGTCTCCTTGCCATATGTCTCTGCTCTGCTCTCCTTCTTCTTGTCTTTGGTTCTGCTCTGCTCTTCCTCTGTTCTGATTTCGTCTCTGATGTGCTCGGCCGTTCTCTGCTCTGCTTTGCTCCGCTTGCTCTGTTCTTCTCTCCTCTTCTTCCTTTTGCTCTGTTTCTGGTGTGTTCTGCTCTACTCTGCTCTGCTCTACTCTGCTCTGCTCTGCTCTGCTCTGCTCTGCTCTGCTCTGCCCCCTCGGATCCCAATGCAACACGGAAATCAGGGGCATTAGCGTGGAGCTTGCCTGGCACGAGCTACCCGTTTAGCGAACTCTCGTTCAACGTGTTGCTCCTGGTTCAAGGTGAATAAGGCCTCGGTGGCGCTTTCTTGTAGGGCGTAGAAACGTTGATGCAGGGTGCTTTTCTAAAAGAGACTAAAGGATGCTTGTCTCTCTCTCTCTCTCTCTCTCTCTCTCTCTCTATTTATTTCTCTCTCTTTAACTCTCGAAAAGGAAAACTCTAAACTAAACGTTTTCCAGCGCACCCAGGTATGCTTGATTCGGCTAACGCCCTGCTTTAATACTTGCCACCTTCACCTACCCTTGATACCTCCCCCCCTTTCTCCATCCCTCCCCCCCCTCCACCTCTCCTACCCCCCGTCTACCCCCCCCCACTCCACCCCCCCCCCCCCCCCCCCCCCCCCCCCCACCGTTCACCCCCCCCCCCTATATATTATAAATAGGTTAGGTTGGCGTCGGTTGGCCACGACACTGTAAAAAACATGCCACTCACTGTTGATACCTGAGCTGGACAACCAGGGTGCCGTTTTTATTTTTTTTGGCGGTCGGTCACAGCTGGCGATCGAGTTATAGATCATTTGTGCGGGGTGGAAAACATTTACTCGGCACAAGGGGGGAATGATCGCATCACGCAGTGTTTGTGGTAAGGCACCCACGAGGCGGTTACATAGTACCCCCGATGCTGTCTCTGGAAGTGGCCACGCCCGGAAAATAAATGAAGTCATTGAAGATGTCATCCATGTGCAAGGCCGCCTCACAATCGGTTCTTTCAGTGGTAGGATGCAGCTCACCCTTAATGCCCTTCATGCGACTCCCCGAACACCTCACGGCGCTTCGCGCTTGGTGCAAGCAATGTCTTCTGCTTCGCTAGTGAAAACCCGACATGCTCCGTCCCGGCGTTATAGGGATGCGAGGGTCTCTGGTCATACAACTACGGCCATGCATGATAGCGAGTACCCCCCCCCCCCCCCCCCCCACCCCCGTTCCTTCCGCCCCCGCCACCCCCCCCCCCCCTCCAGTTGAGAAGGTATGGAAGGGTATAGGGGGAAACCAAGAAGAGATGATGTCCGCCGGGAAGTTTGTGAGATACAAGGCAGAAGTACAAGAAAGGATAGAAAGAAGGGAAAGGCTAGCGCTATGAAACAAGGTGGAATCGGAAAAAAACACTTACAGAGATATACGGGGGATTGAGGGAAGGAATAGGAATGAAAATGTATTTGCATGGCCCTATGGACTTTGCGAAAACGCTGAAACCGCGTTTTCGTGTAGGTGATCTGGACCTGCCAGAAAGAAGAAAGAGATATACCAGTAGCCGGGAGGAGGGGGAAGTAGATGCATAGATGTGCCCGTGTGGCACATCAATTGAGAGTAGAACTCACATAGAAGGAGAATGTGAAATATACAAGGAAGAACGGGATGTGTTCGAAGAGATGAGGGAAATAGACGAAAGTGACATGGAGAAGTTTGATACACTGAATAGCAGCGAGAAAACGATCGCTGTCCTAGGAGATAGATGGTGGCCACAGGCGGCCAGACAGGAAGGGGATAAGATTAGCAAAATATTTCTATGTAATATATGGAAACAACGTAATGAGCGCCCAATTGTTGGAGGTGTCTCTATTAGGAGTAGGAACGGTGCTCCGTCTCGAAAGGGATTCGTGGTCAATGGTCAAATGACTAAGGAAAGTAGCAAATGAGTACCCCCCCCCCCCCCCCCCCCCCCACCCCCCCCCCCCCCCCCCCCCTGCCCTGCCCCGCCCCCTCCTCCGCCCCCCGCCCCCTTCCTCCCCCTCTTTATCTTGCAGGGTACCAAATTGTGGCAGAGGGAGATGAGCCAGACGAAAGGCCGGATTGGGCCTACCCCTTGGGTAGGGGTCTTATTGTTTACTTTTGCGCGTTCGCTGTTGTGAGGATGGCTGCGGTGGGACCGATGGCGTACTTCAAGCACTGGAGGTGACCGCCTCTGTTGATTGGCTAATTGGTTGCTGTCGCACATACGGCCTCGTGTTGATTGGTTGATCGGTTGATATTGCTCCTGCGGCTCCCGTGGAGTGGTTGGTTATTAATCGAATGATTGGTTGCTGCTGCTGCTGCTGGTCAGCTAGTCGGTCGATCTTCTGGTTGCTGCTGGTTCTTCAAGCATTTGGGGTGACCACCTCTGTTGGTTGATCGGTCGCTGTTGCTGTTGCCGCCTCTGTTGATTGGGTGATTGGTTGCCACTGCTGCTGCTGCCGCCGCTGCTGTTGCCCTGATTGGTCCGTCAGTTAATTCGTTGTTGTTGCTCCTGCCGTCTAGTATTGATTGGTTGGTCGGTTGGTGCTGATGCTACAATATTACTATAGTTGGAGGCGACAGCCTCTGTTGATCGGCTGACTGGTTGCTGTTGCTCCTGAGGGTTCTGTTGACTGATTATTTCGTGATTGGTTGACTGGTTGCTATTGATGCTAGAATGGTTGGACGTGGCCGCCTCTGTTGATTGGTTGATGGGTTGCTGTTGCTATTTTAGCCTCTGTTCATTGGGAGATTGGTTGCTGCTGCTCCTTCAGCCTCCCTTGATTAGTTGGTGCTGTAGTTGCTGCTGCTCCTGCATTATTATTCGTCGATACAGTTGATTCGCTGATGCTGTTTATGTTGAATAGTTGATGCTAGGGTCTATGGTGACACGACTACGACCATGCATGATATCGTGTACCCCCCCCGCCTGTCCTGGCATTGTAGGGGTGGTGCGAGGGTCTGTGGTCATGCGACTACGGTCATGCGTGACATGAGTACCTCCCCTACCCCCCCCCCCCCCCCCCTTTCCCCTTTCTTTCGACAAGGCATGCGCTCGGCATGGTACTCAACCTGGTTGGCGTGGCGTACTACATGGGTCTGTGGTTCTCCGGGGAAGGGTGGCATAGCCTGTACATCATCATGCAGGTCTCGCGCCTCGGCGTTCTTTGGGACGTCTTGCACAGAATTGGATTTACAACCTCCGGTGGGTTTGAGTGGGGGAGTTGCAGAGGGCTTGGGTGGGAAGAGGCGTTTTCAAAGGGGGGTGGGGGTTGTGCAGGATTCGGCCTACGACCTCCAATGGGTTTGAGTTGAGGGAGTTGCAGGGGGCTTGACTGGGAAATGGTGTATTTCAGGGGGGGGGGGGGGGTGTACTCATGGTCATGCATGGCCATAGTCGTATGACCATAGACCCTCGCATCTCTACAATGCCGGGACGGAGCGCGTCGGGTTTTCACCGACCAGGCAGACATTGCTTGCGCCAAGCGCGAAGCGCCGTGAGGTGTTGGGCGAATCGCATGAAGGGTGAGCTGCATCCTACTAAGAACCGGGGTGGGAGTTGTACATGGTTGGGCCCACGACCTCCGATGGGTTTTTGAGTTGAGGGAGTTGTAGGGACTTTGTCTGGGATGAAGCGTTTTTCAGGAAGGGGTGAAGGTTACACCGAGCTGGGCCCAACACCTTCGGTGTGTCTTGAGTTGACGGAGTTACAGGGGGTTTGGCTTGAGAACATGCGTTTTATGGGAGGCGGGGGCAGCGCCAGGATTGGGCCCACGACTTTCAGTGCGTTGAGCTAAGGGAGTTGCAGAGGGCTTGGCTCGGAAAAGGCGTTGTTTATGGGGAACGGGGGGGGGTGCACATTATTTGGCTGACGACCTCCGGTGCTGTGCGCTGAGGGAGCTGCAGGGGGGGTTGATTAGAAAAATACGATTTTTCTGGGGGGTGATGGTGCACAGGATGGGGCCTACGACCGGTAGTGGGTTGGGTTGACGGAGTTGCTGGGGACTTGTATGGAGTGTAGGCTTTTTATGAGGGGAGGTTGGTAGGTGCGATGGATATCCCAAGGGTGTTTATAGCAAGGCGTCTGGGTATACACTCTGGATACACTCAGTAGGTACCCGGCTACCGCTGATTGGCTCCTCGTTGGCTCCTCGACCCTCCGCCCCCTCCGCCCGCGCGTGTCGCCTTCTCATGTCTGCTTTTGTGTGTCCACCGCCCGCCTTGGTGTGTGTCCATGCTTGTGTGCGCGTGGTTGACAGAGGTCGCTACGAGATTGGAGTATGTGGTTCCCGCAGTGCTTCGTGCGTCGTTCGTGCTCTTCTCAGTCACCTACTCGTACTCCGTGGTGGCCTTCGCCATGTACTGTGACACGCCCCTGGGCATGCTGCCCTTGGGCGACGTGAAAGACCACAGCATGATGCAGAGGTGGGTACTGTGCTGTACAGATACTGTGTCGTATGTAGTGGGTGAGTTTGTTATGTTGGCGATTGTTTCTTGTTTTATATTTTATTTTGCTTGAAGAAAATTGGGCGTTTTGTTTTTTGTATTTTTTGTTTGTTCCCTATGTTCGCTTGATGAAGAAGTTGATTGTGGGAGAAGAAGATTTGAAGAAATACCACAGACAGAAGAAGATGAGAGATACCCCGTACGTACTACCTGTAGAATAGTTTGTTTTTTTTTTCCCAGGAAGGACCACGGCATGATGCGCAGAGGCGGGCTTGGAGTTTCTTTTTCGATGCTTTCGCGCCTATAACAGATCACCTACCAGGTACAGATCATCGATTCCCACAGTTGACGATCTAGATAGATCGATATATATATAGTTCCCTGATCTGTGTGATCTACAGCTCAATGTTGCCCGGTGGGCGTCATGTTAACCCGCACGTGGTCTACAGTGGGACATATTTCTTGGGTTGGACCTGTACTGCACAGATGCTGCACAACATAATCATGACGACAGGTTTGGAACTACTGTAGAATGATACCAGGTATAGATAGATCACGACCTGTTCGACGTGTAGGTTATTTTTTTGAAGGAGGCACACGGTAAGACATGAGCCGCCGACGAAATTACAAGATAGACTGACCTCAAGGAAGGCTTTTCAGCCGACCGCCCGAAATGCAAACGCCGGTCCCGATACACTGGTAGAAATCAACTCCCTGGGAATATCACCCAACGGTGAACGGTAGTGGTCCCTCTGTGTTGCCGGAATACATGCGCCGGACCAAACACACCCGCGTTTTATAGAGGGGCCCCTACTGTGTATGTATACGGAAAAAAAACATGCAGAGGTGGACAGGGTAGGGTAGGTGATTGTTTTCGTTTCATTTTGTTTATTTACTCCATCAATAAGAAAATGGTGCTTGTGAGAGATCGTTTTCGATGAAGCACGTGACGGACCAGTACATGTTGATGTTTTTGTCAAAATGCTTTTCGTGACTGGCCACAGAGTGGTGCAGAGGTGGGTGGTGGTTGGTGGGTGTTTTTTTTTTCCCCCCCCGGTGTTTTCGATGTAGAGGTGGGAGTATTTTTTCTAGTGAAAGAATCACACTGTAAGGGCAGGGGATTGTGGTGAGTGTCTTGACCGAAGTATTGAGCGCTACAGCTTCATCAAAGAGGTAGTGGGGCTGTTTTAAATGTTTTGGATGCATATTCATAGCTTGATGAAGGGGTGCATAAGGAGTTATTGCGGATGTTTTTTTGTGAAGGGTTTCAGCTATTGATGATGTGGTATTTTTTGTTTGGATGCGGATTTCATCCAACACATATTTCATTGTCGTTTTTTGTTACCGCTTTTATTTTGGTGCTGATTTGGATGTTGATGTGGACGCCAATTGATTTCGATGTTGATTTCTATTCCCATTGATTTGATGCGTTGCTCTGGATGTCTGTTCGTATTACGAGGCCGGTTTCAGTGCCAACAAGTTCCAGTGTTGATTTTAATGACCGATTTTGGATGGCAATAGTGTTTATTTGAATGTCGATTTTTGGATGCTACGTGATTTCAGTGTTGATGTAGATGCCTTTTGCCGATTTTGATGTCAAAGCTTATTGTGATGCCGATTTTGAATTCGATGTCGCTTTCGACGCCAATAACTTCCGATGCTGATTGGGATGCCGATTGAGTTCATCAATGCTAATTTGGATGCCGATGTTGACTTGGGTACCGATTTGGCCGCCAGGTGGGCGTTCTACAAGACAGGACGTGATCTCGTTCGGGTCCTTGCTAGAATCCTTCGCGTCGATGACGGACGTGATCATGCTTAGCAACTGGCCTATCTTCATGGACGCCGCTGGTGACGTGGGAAACTGGTACGTCGCAACGGTCTTCTTCTACTCCTTCAAGGTGAGATGCGGTCGCAGTATGGTCGCTATTATATACTTGGTACCTGCACTCGCTCCATGTACAAAGCTTCCGCGGTCGCAATGTAAAAACCGCGATAAAAAATAGCGGCAGAGAGAATCGCTGTTGTAGATGATTGCGATGCTGTATTGTATATAATCGCGATTACAGGGCGTTTCTATCTGGGTGAATGCAGTCGCAATGTAGTCACGATACAAAAAATGGCGATACTTTGTCCACGGTTTTTGTCGAGGCGACACGTCATGAAACTCATCGCGTCATACGTAGATGATTGCGATAATGTACTCATACGGTGATATGTAATCGCGATGTCAGGGCGATGAAGGTGATGATGCTGCGCGCTCACGCTAGACGATTGATAAGGCCGGCCGCACATCTTGATTTTTTTCGTGGCATTTTCTGGGTCCAAAAAGGGCCGATAGAAACAGTTACCGCACTATTACGGGGAACCATAGTAAATAGGACCTACGGTGCACATAAAAACCTATATATTTCGCTATTTTTACCTACAATATTTGGTCCTATTTACTATGGTTCTCCGTAATAGATTAGCGCTCAACACATCCATACGATACATCATACCTGGTACCACACGTTTCAGCGAACCATCGGGCACAGAACCCCCTCCTTCTCTCCCTCCTTCTCTCCCTCCTTCCCCTCCCTCCCTATGCAAGAAAATCCGCATCAAAAGCGGTTCTTAGTAGGATGCAGCTCACCCTTTGTGCGACTCGCCAAACACCTCACGGCGGTTCGCGATTGGTGCAAGCGATGTACACGCCTGGTCGGTGAAAGCCCGACGTGCTCCATTCCGGCATTGCGGGGGTGCGAGGGTCTATAGTCATACGACTACGGCCATGCATGATGTCGAGTACACCCCTCCCTACCCATCACCAACTATCTCCCACCCTCCCTCCTCCCCTCCCCTCCTGCCCCCCATCCCCACCCGCCCATCTGACACCTTCGGCTGCGGTGGCAGGGGCTAACGTTCTACTTCGTCATGCCGGTTATGCTCGGGTTCATCGTCCAGAGCTACATGGCTGCGCAATTGCCGGGGTGCGACGCCACCAAGCCACCTTTACTCCCCTCCTCTCCGAGTGTGAGCGGTGGCCTTGGCGGCGGCTCGTCCTGGAAGGTGACTTCGGACGGGAGCGCACCTTCTTTTTTTGTTGGGAGACCCACAGTTTCACGAATCGAATAGATAATATCCCCATCATCCCTACAACCCATGGGATTGTCTCTGGCGGTTTGCGCGTATTGTACATTTTTTCCTCCTCAAAAGTCGTCTTTGGGAGGCTTCCTTATAACCTCTTTACTACTGTGGTCCCGATTTGGGGACAAACCAGTCTAATTCCAAGTGGTTTGTCCTCAAATGGGGACTGCGGCACTAAAAGGGTCAAGGAACCTCACAACAAAATAGGGTATAGTATACCAGGTGTATGTATATACAGTAGGCAGCCCCCGCTTAAGGGAGCCTATTATTACGGGGGGCCATAGTAAATAGGACCTACGGTGCACACAAAAACCTATATATTTACTTTTTTTTAGTATCAATATTTGGTCCTATTTACTATGGCCCCCCATAATAATAGTGCGTTCGGGATTGGAAACTCTCTTGTATTGGTACCAAGGTCCCCTATCAGAGTTAGGCTGTTGCAGCAGTCGGTAGTGGGGAAAAACGGTGGGCAGGAATATGAGGTTCCTTGTGTGCTGTTGTTCGCCCGTATCGCGGGATCCCTTGATGAGGGCGACCTGCTGTAACCCCCCTGCGGTGGCTTGAGTCGTTTGCGGTTGGTGGCTCGGTGGCTGGCTCAGGCCTGTGCATGTAGGGTATCATAGCGACCAAGCTTTTGCGCCTCTCTGCGATTTGGGGCTCGTGCGTTGTGCTTCGCTCAGCGAATGGATTGTGCTTCGCTCAGATCTGGTATGTCGTCTTGTAAAAAAAAAAAACGTGAAACGATTACGCAGCCTGTGAGACAAATCAACTGGTTCCGCCCACATTTCTTGTTATGTAGGTGCTGCTGTAACGATTATTGATGCAACCAGTACTAGACCACCACTACCAAGCATTATGTCGGGTACGTTTAGAGCCTGAGAAAAAATACTCAACACGTATATATATATATATTACCGTGGCATTCCTCCTTCCAAGGTGACAGCGAATTCTGGCGGTGGCAGTAGCGGAGATGAGGGAACGGGAGGCGTGTCGAAGCAGTTCGGCAGGGTTTCTACAGACGACAGCGGCGTCAGGTGAGACTTAAATTGTAAACGATAGTCGGCGAAAAAAAAATCGTTTGGGGTTGGGTTGGGTTGGGTTGGGTTGGGTTGGGTTGGGTTGGGTTGAGTTGGGTTGAGTTGGGTTGGATTGGGTTGGGTTGGGTTGGGTTGGGTTGGGTTGGCATGGCTTGAGTCGGGTCGGGTTGGGTTCGGTTGGGTTGCCCTCAACCAATCGTCGTATCCCAGCAACAATACCATCTCATGCCACCAATGTTTCCATCCCATCCCACCAATTATTCTATCCTTCCAGTCCCTCCATCCCACGAGTCTAGTATCCCATCCCAACAATCATTCCATCCCACCATTCACTTAACCTCTCACCAAATCATCTCATCCCATACCTCCAATCCTTCCCTCCCCACCAGCCCTTCCCTCCGACCGACCATTCCGTCGCACCAATCACCAAGCATCCCATGCCATCCAACCAAAGCATTCCATCCTGTATCTGTCCCACCAATCATCCCATCTTACCGCTTCAACGCTCCCATCCCATCTCATCTGAACAAACCAGGTCGCAAAAAGGGAGTTCGAAGAGCGGTTTCGGGTTTTACTCCACTCCGCCTGACGCCGTGGACGAGGATGTGGAGGTCAATAAACACGAAGGAAGCGATGATGACGACTCGTCTGACGAAGATGACGCCAGCGAACCGGTGAGGCGGTTCACATGTAATATTCTGGGAAATATTTAATCGCCGAAAGTGGAATGTTCTGAGAATATTCAATCGCTAAATCTGGAAGGCTCTAGGAATATTGGCTAAACGCGAACCTTTCTGGGACTGTTCGCTAGGTGTGGAATGCACGGAGAACATTCGCTGAACATGGACTATAATATAGTGTTCTGGGAATATTCGTTGGCTGAATGTGAAATGTTCTGGGAATACTCATACGCTGCATGTTGAATGTTCTGGGAATATTCAGTCTCTGTATGTTGTATGTTCTGGGAATGTTCGCGTAAACATGGAGTTTTCTGGGAGTATTGGGCAACATGAGCTATAGATCAAACAGATGAAGAATCAAATCTGCCTTCAAAGATATATCCAATGCAGCAGGGACCACGTTGAATGTTCTGGGAGATTCCCTCCATGTGGAATGTTTTGGGACTATTCGCTACCCCAGGTATTTTTCAACGAGAGAAGCGGCGGCGACGATTCGTCTGACTAAGAGGACGACAGCAAAACCTATGAGGCAATAGCACTAGATCTAACAAGAATAGTGGGATGAAAAATTCCCGGCAGTCTCTTATGCCTCTTATCGGCCAGGAATGACAATCCGAGGTCCGCACTTCGGAATCTTGGTCGGCGCTTTCGGAGATTTCTCGCTCGATGCAAAAACGGCGCAGCCGCGTTTCTGGTCCAGAACGCGTGGGTGTCCACGCAAGCCCGCCTTGTTGCACGGAAGCTCCCCGCGCACCCATCGGGGTCAGCAGGGTGGCGCGCGAATCCATGGCTGCCTCTGATATAACTCTGTGTTAGTTAAGCCCTTTACTTTGTCGTGCTGTTGTCGAGCTGCGGTGTCGTCCACGCAGTGGGCTTGAACCACAGCCTCCCAGTAAAACAATGAGGATTTCCCGAAGAGGGGTTCGCCCTGCTGGCGTCCCCCTCTCTTCTTCCTTGGAGATTAGGGGGAATACTCGCGCAAATATGTGGAATGTTTTGGTAACGATGGCCGTTTGGTTCGTTTCGTGACTTGGTGATGCGGCCCGCTTCTGCCTCAAGTTGTTCTCACGTCTCACTCGCGACTGATGTCGCAAGCCTTCCTTTTTGCTCGTGGAGAACTGATCGGCTGTTGACAAAAAAAAAACTAACTTTTTTTTCTTGTACTAGTCATCGTCTCCGTCGTACAACCATGGTAGGTTTTTGTTGTATTTCGTGCTTAGGACACTGGCAAACGCTGCTCGTGCTGAAATAATTTTACAGCAATGAGTGAGTGTTGTTTTTCTCTTCGTGGCTTGGTAATGTGGCGCGCTTGTGCTTCAGGTTGACATCACGTCCCGCTCGCGGTCGATATCGCAAGCCTTTTTTGTTGTTGCTTGTGGGGAACTGATCGGCAGTACGTATGCGAAACAAGTACACTCTATATCCCAAAACATTAGAACCGTTTTTATTGAATATTTATGTATAACCAATCCTTATGTGTAGATGCAGAGTGGTACATATTCTTTTTCATGCTATCGTCTCCAAATCCTTCATGCTTTATGTTTGTGGTATTTCAAAATGTTTAAGAAAAGTGGTAAGGGCCCATCTTATCGAGGACTTTTGGTTCTTTCAATTTGATTTGATTGTTTTTTTTCTAATTTAATTTGCATCTGATTGCCCGAGGAGTGAATGACCAGGCAGGTTTCGAAGGGGCAAATTAGAAAAAATCGATTTGAATGAAAAGTTTTTGGGACTTTTTTCGTGTGATTTTTTTATTTCAATTTCGAATTTGGGAGTTGATCGGCCTTGATGTACCATGTTCATGGTGGGTCAACACCCCCGCTGGAGTCTGGGGTGATTCTTGGCCGCTTCGGTGACCACGGTCGAGGCGATAAAACCCGAACCTCATCGACAGGCGACCGGAGCAATAGCCGCGCCCACGCCCACAGACCATAGCACATCGTACCCCGGCGGTGGCGCCTCAAAATAAATCATGGCGGCCGCAAGCCCATTTTTTCGGCCTGCTCAATCGGCCAGCCACCACGAAAACCGAGCAAACAAGCAAAAAACCAGAGGATACGCTCGAGACCTCGATAGCTGCATCACCGTTGCTCTTCCGCACGTGGCGCTTAAGGGCTCCCTCCGCCCACCCAAGACACCTTGAGAGTGATAGCTTCCTATCCTGCGCCACCAAAAAGAAAAAAAATGCTGGCGGGGCGCGCACGCGACAACGCAAACCTTCGCTCTCGTCTTCGCTCGTCACTGTTTGTCGGCTGGGCGTTGTGTGACGCGGTGCTTTATTCCAGGTTGTTTCGAATCCCTTTTTTTGTTTGACAATGAATGCACCGTTTCCCGATAGGATACAAACACGTGCTTTTTTCGAAATCTAATTAAAAATCATTGAAATTGAAATTTTATTTTCCATTAACGAAATAAAGCGTTCCCCGTTAAGATGGGCTCTAAAGGCTGCTCGTACAGGTATTCTATAGTAATGACCGCCGTTTCGTGTCTCCTGCCTCAGGTTATGATCACATCCCAAGCTCGATCGATCTCGCAAGCCTTCTGGGGGGCAGAGCAGGCGAAGGATAACGAGGGGGGATTAGAAGCGTCTACAATGCAGGGGACTATCACTCGCCTCGAAACCGAGAATGCCAGGTGATTGAGAAGTTATTTGGAAACCCCCGTAACGCGGTACTTGCTTGGGTGTGTTTTTTTTGTTGTTTGTTTCTTATTGTGGTTTGGTTCTATTTAGTTTGGCTTTTGTTTGGTTTGCTTTGTTGCGTTTGCTTTTGCTTTGTTTTTGCTTATTGTCTATCCGCGTCTGATGTTGATGCGTCTTTTGGGATTTTCTGCGTCTGCTTTTCTCGTGTCTTTTTGTATCTTTGCTTTTGCGTCTCTTTGCGGCTGCTTGGGCTTGTGTTCGTTTGTGCGTGTGTTTTCGTGTCTGGCTGTGCTTGTTCATTTTTGTGCTTGATTGTTTTCGTGTTTGTGCTCAATTGTGCTCGCGCATGTTTGCGCTTAATTATGCTTGTGCCTGTGCTTCTTTGCGTCTTTGCTTGCGCTTCTTTTTTTCTGTGGTATTTTGTGCTTGTGCTTGTGGGTGTGCGCGTGCTTGTGCCTATGTTCGTGATTCATGGTATGAGTTGGCTTATCTCGCGCGCGTGTCCGTCGCTTGTTCGATACAGCCTTCGCGGGCTGGTGGACAGCATGCAGATGGACCTGCAGATGGCCAACGCGAGGCTGTACGACGAGCTGCAGGTGTACCCCCAGCAACCGTCGCCGAGAAGGGTGAGTGTCTACAGTCCTGTCGCCAAGAGCACAGCCCTTTGCGTTCCACGCAACGGTTAAGGCTGTCACACTGACTACTTTCCTTCTCTCCTCCGTTTCTACGTCTTTCTTTTTTTGAAATCCTGTGGCGGATGGGTGAAAACAATGATTAACCCTTGTAGTGTAGACTGCAGTCCAGTTTTGGGAACAAACCAAATTCTAAGTCGTTTGTCCCGGAAACGGGTCTGTAGTCCTAAGGGGGTTGAGCTCTCACCACACTTCCACATATAAACTATTAATCCTCGATCTCACAGCTGACGTTTTGTTTTCTTTTCAATACAAACTCACCGCACGTCCGCGGATAAAATGTGTGCCGGGTGTCTAACTATTTTGTTCTCTCATTCCTCACCCTCCTCCTGTCACCTCTGTTCAAAATCTCCTCTCCGCCCTTTCTCTTCTTCCCCCTCCTGTTGTCTCCACTGATTTCCTCCTCCCCAGTATACCGGCCACGCCAGAAAGTAAATCAGTTCATTGACGCTGTCGCCTATATGCGAGAAAATCCGCCTCGAAAAGCGGTTCTGAGTAGGATGCAGCTCACCCTTCATGCGACTCACCGAGCTCTTCACGGCGCTTCGCGCTTGGTGCAAGCAATGTCTGCCTGATCGGTGAAAACCCGACGTGCTCCCGTCTCGGCGTCGTAGGGATGCGAGGGTCTATGGTCATACGACTACGGCCATGCATGATAATGACTACCTGGTACCCCCTCTTTGCCTTCCTCCCTGTCCCTTGACTAATATTCCGGGTGGGCATATGTAGTAAGAATCAGAACCCATGATGAACCCAAAAATGTTTGATCATGCTATGTTTACAAACCACATTTGGTTTAGATCACTGATGTGTTCGCCCGTAATAGTTACGAGCGAAGGGGTTTGCTGGGTTACTTGGTCGCCTAAGATATAGGGCATGCCTTATACTCTTCTTTTAAACTGAGTGAAGCCAGATATGCTATATATCATGTAGAGAACCTAAAACCAGAGAAGACCCGCGCCGTCCGACTATAAAGCTCCGCCGTTTGTTTTTTTTTGTTAAACCTTGGGCGCGTTTCACAGTGCTGAATCTGGAATCCGGAATCTCGATTTTTAATCGCATTAGCGCGACTTCCCCCCCACGAAACCCCTCGTAGAAGCGTTACGTAGACTTTGGGCACATGTGTACGTACCTGGTATCTAATAATAATTGGCATGAAAAGTTCAACTTGAGCTTTTAACAATCTCGCCCCCTACTCAGGGCCGGCGAGATTCCAGATTCCGAAAAATTGTTTTGAACAGTATTTTAGTTTCAAGAAATTTGTCCCGGACATATGGGGTTTTGCAAGTCGTGCGTAAAAGGCGTTTTGCAGCGGGCGCGTGCCACGGTAGTTGGAGCGTTTTTTTTTTTGTGTGCGAAACGTTTTGTGGCTGATGGGGAACGTGTTCTACGATAAATCCGTCTGAATCTTAAATGTGACCTGCTGCTATAGAGGTGCACCTAATACTTTCTGAGGCATCCTTAACTGAGGACCTGTATACCCCCACCCCCTATTATATATTATATATGGGTTGGGTTGGCGTCGGTTGGCAACGACACTGTAAAACATGCCGCTCACTACGTGTGCTAGACATCCAGGGTACCGTTTTTTTTTTTTTTTTTTTTTTTTTTTGGCGGTCGCCCACAGCTGGTCGTCCAGTTAGATCATTTGTGCGAAGTAAAGAACCTTTACTCTGCGCAAGGGAATTGATCGTATCACGTAGTGTTCAAGGTAAGGCACCCAAGAGGTAGTTGCATTGTACTCCAATTGCTGTCTGTGGAAGTGGCTGCACCGGAGCTGTCATCCATATGCAAGTCCGCCTCACAAGCGGTTCTTAGTAGGATGCAGCTCACCCTTCATGCGACTCGCCGGACACCTCACGGCGCTTCGCGCTTGGTGCAAGCAATGTCTGCCTGGTCGGTGAGAATCCGACATGCTCCGTCCCGGCATTGTAGGGATGCGAGGGTCTATGGTCATACGACTACGGCCATGCATGAGATCGAGTACATCTCTCCTATCGAGTACCCCCCCCCCCCCCCCCCCCCCCCCCCGCCCAAACAACCTGACTTTCGAGAACGCCGAAAGTGCAATGCTAAGAAACAATGCCACGGCTTCGATAGACATTAAGGAAGAGAGAAAACACACGCGTGGTGTTCCAGCGATGAGGCATGCCTTAAAGGGGTAATGCCTTATAGGATAACCCCTCAGTTGAGGAGCCCCTCCAGCCACAAGTATTGCCTCAAAAGGCAAAAAAAAGTGCTACCCTTATCGTGACACGCGTCAAATAAAAGGTACATCGTACCTTTTGCGTCTACCTATATGTCCGTTTTGGTCCACAAACCTGCCGCAGCACGCGTCACCTTATGTGGCTATCTAAATGTCCATTCTGGTCCAAATGTGCTACCCTCATCGTAGCATGCGTCAAATATAAGTTACATTGGTACCTTTTTGTGGTCATCTAAATGTCCATTTTGATCCAGAAGTGCTACTCTTATCGTACCATTCGCCAAATACAAGGTGCATTGATTGGTATTACCTTTAGTGGCCCATCTAGATGTCCCGAACACGTACGATCAGACTGTTAAGCGTTTTTTTTTTGGCGAACCGTTTCCTGGCTGATAGCCCTCCTCATCTTAAGGAACTACCCAACATCGTTTCGTGTCTTGCAATAATTTTCGTTGTATCTATACACCTATGATAGGCCATGGAACCAGTCGTTCTGCATCACATTGCCCTTTTCATTTTCCTTTCCATTTTTCCTCATAGAGCCTGGTTCTAAGTGTGGTGGAGAGCGCTTCAAGTGAAGATTTTTTTTCTTCGTCTTCGTATGGATTGATTTTTTTCTGTCGCCCTTCTTTTCTCTCTCCCTCCTTTCTATTAACAGTCGTAATTCAGATCCGGGGTCACGTATTGATAGCAGGCTTTCCTCCCCCCTCCCCACAACGGTTCGGTCGTTCTTTTTTGTCGCGAGCAAGACTTCAACCGTTTCTTCCCTCGTCGGCTCGCGTCTAATCGCGTAATAGGAGCCTCTGAAAATATATTGTGCTGTCCTTACAGCAGTGGCAAAAGTCAGACGCACAACGGTTGACGACTACCTAGTATACAACTATTACGGGGGGGCATACAATTAATAATAGGAACAGTAGTGCACTACGGGGGACCATAGTAAATAAGACCAAATATTGTGAGTAAAAATACGCAAATATATAGGTTTTTGTGTGCACCGTAGGTCCTATTTACTATGGTCTCCCGTAATAGCAGCAGCAAGAATCAGGACCCACGATGGGCCCATAAGTCGTGTATCCCCCGTACGTTCACATGCCATATTTGGTCATGATTACTGTCTGTGTTCCTCCGAAGTAGTATCGACCAGTGGTTGTTTCCTTGCAAGAGTAAGGCATGCGTGCCCCGTCTGATTTTTTGTTTTTGGACACGAACGAACGAATCTCGCCCCCCCCCCCCCCCCCCCCCCCCCCCCTCCCTGTGTCTCCGGCGGCATGCAGGGTCAGCGCCGAGCCCCCGGAGTCGACATGACCACGATCGGGAAGTTTGCTGTGCCGGAGTCTGCCCCGCTGCGCCACCGCGTCGGGTCGTCGAACTCGATGGTGGGCATGGAGTCGATCGTGGAGACTGAGGACGAGGGAATCGGATACTTCTGATCTCTGGTCACTCACTCATTGACTCACTCACTCGCCTTCTTTTGTTTGCTTTTTTTGTTGTCTTTAGTTGGTTTTTCTTAAGTCTGCTTTGTTTTTTTGTCTTTATTTTTTTTCTCTGTCGTTTGCATTTCTTTTGTCAAGTTGTGTTCTTTTCTTCTGTGTCGTTGACGTCCCCTTCTTTGTATCCTTTCGATCGTTACCCTTGTTCTCGTCTCGCGTCCTTTTCTTGTCTCCTGTTTTTTTTTGTTTCTTACTTTTTTTCGTGTTTCGCCAATTTTTAGGCATATTATTTTCTGCAGAGTCAACGGTATATATATCATACCAGGTATACGTACGTACGCATCGGTGATTTTTCTGTAAATCTAGTAATTTCCGAATTTTGCATTTCTCACACCAAGATGTCGTGTGGTGTTCCTTTTCTGACGTACTGTTTTGTGGTATCATACCTGCATACCAGGTGCGTATGTTCTTGTAATTTTCTTTTGTCTCCTGTGTCTTTTAGTTTTTTTATTCTTGAGTATTTTTGTGTTCGCTTTTCTTTCTGTTTAAAAGAAGCCACGCCGTAGTTGCTGCGGAGCGCGTGCGCACGAATTGGGTGTGTGTGTGCTCTTGTAACGCATGGCCGTAGTCGTACGACCATGAACCCTCGTATCCCTATAATGGCGGGACGGAGCATGTCGGGTTTTCACCGACCAGGCAGACATTGCTTGCGCCAAGCACGAAGCGCGGTGAGGTGTTCAGTGAGTCGTATGAAGGGCGAGGGACATTCTGTTAAGAAGCGCTTGTGAGGCAGACTTTTTTGTATTTGGGTGACAGCGCCGAATTCACTGATTTGTTTTCTATTGTGGCCCCTTCCTGAGGCAGCAAATGGGCATACTATGTAACTGCCTCGTGGGTGCCTTGACATATATGGTACCTGGTACACACTTCGTGATGCGATCATTCCCCTTCCACGGAGTCAACGTTCTCCACCCCGCACAAATGGTCCACCTCGACCGCCCGCCATGGTGACCGCCAAAAGACAAACGGCGCCCTGGTTGTCGAGCTCATGCAATGATCAGCGTGTTTCAGAGCATCGTTGCCAACCGACGCCATCCCAACGTATATAATATATATAGCTCGCATACATTATTGGTGGGCGAGGGGGCGCAGCAGACAACGGGGATTCTATTTTTTGGTGTCATCATTATGGTCACCGACCGGAGCCCGGGCGCAGGTTTTTGTCGAGTTTTTGGTTTCGGCCACCAGTCGTCTGTTTTTTTTTCGAATGTAAACGTTTTTCTTCCTGCTGTGGGGCGACGCAAGGAAGAAGACCGTTTCGATTACTTCGGTGGCGTTATTAATAGCACGGGCACTAACGAGGGCCCGGGTGCAGTTTCTCGTCGAGTTTGGCGTTTCGGGAAATCAGGTGCCTATTTTTCGGGTGTGATTTTTTTTTTGTCCTGCTGTCGTGCGACGCAATTAAAAAGTATGTGGTTTCGAGTGTTTCGATGGCGTTATTATGGGCACCTACCGGGGCTCGGGCGCAGTTTTTTTTTCGAGCTGCAATCAGTCGTCTCTTTGTTTCGGGTGTGAGCATTGTTGTCCTGGTGTGGGGCGACGAATGAGAAATCGGGGTCTCTAGTATTTCGGTGGCGTTTGTAGATGGCGTTATCGTGGGCGACGACTGGGCCTGGACGCAGAGTTTCGTGGAGCAGAGTTTCGTCGAGTTTGACGTTTCGGTGAATCAATCGTCTATGTTTTTTGGGTGTGTGAACATTTTTGTTCTGCTGTGGAGCAACGCATGAAAAAACGGGGTTTCGAGTTTTCGGTGGCGTTAGTAAGGGCGCCGACCGGGGCCCGGGTACAGGTTTTCATCGTGTATGATGAACGTTTTCTTGTTGTGTGTTTTGAGTGAAGGATGGGAGATGCCTCGGCTTGTCATAGCGAACAGAAATAGTATATCCCCTTTGGATCTGGTGTAAATCCCAAAATTATGCCAGGTGAGGTCGTATCAACGGTCTTGTCAGCGGTCCTATCAGCCATTGTCAAGTGAGAGCGCGCGGCAGTACGACTGCTGTAGTATCTCCATGCGGCTTATTAGTTGTTGGAGATGCCTTTGAATTGCATGTTAGCTCGGGTACGCCCAGCCCCCTTTGTCTCAGCAGCGCAGGGCTGCTTCGTGGGACCGATACCGCAATCGTCACTTCTTTCGTCACCTTTTTCCGGCATTTTTTTTCTCGTTGAAGTCCCCGAGGGGTTAGTTTCGTAGTTTTTTTGAAACTGCATCCATGTTTTTGGGGTACCAATTACGTGGAATTGGAGTCGGATGCTTTTTGCGGTAATAAAAGGGTTGGGAGGGGTTTCTGCAACACATTATATTATCGGTAAAATATCCGCGTGTTTTGATATGGTTAAAATCGCGCGCTGTTGTTTGCGTAACGATTGAGCTCTTTTGTTTTGTATTTTGTTTGTTTTTTGGGTGACAGTGCTTGTGGAATGTACGTTTTTTTGTTGTTTGAAAGTATTTTTCGGGAGGGATGGGGGATGGGGGAGAGGCAATCAAGACGAGTGTTTTTGAGCAGCCTCTTTGCCTCCCCGCCGGCGGTATTGTATCAAGGGTACGTTTAGTAGGGTGTGCGCTCTGGATGTACGCGGACATTACCCGTGTGTCCGGATATCTACCCAGGTATGCGGTTATCTACCCGGTATATCTGCTCGGATATCCGAGCATGCATCCGGACATCTGACAATCCAGCTGGGTATGACCAAGATAGCCAGTTTTGGTGCCTGGGTACTCTAGAGTAGACCCTACTGAACATACGCTTGGCCATACCAGGGTATAAGTCAGTGATATGAACCGTTGATGACGATGATTATTTGTGACGTGCTTTTTGTTCCAACGGCGACACCATTCTTGAAGGACGCATCCTCCTCGTTGCTTGTGCTCAATTGGCAGGGCTGTGAGTTTGGCTGACTATAAGTCAGCGACTAGGCTGACTATAAGTCAGCGACTAGTTATTAGTTTTCTACTTTAGGTTTTAACAGCTCGTCTTCGTGCGGTAGTTTTAAGCAGAATTCTCCGTCATTTGTGTGTGATTGAACGCGTTTATAGCTCGACTTGTGTTTCATCGATGGACACTACGTCAGTTAATTGGTTTTACTTCGCCGCCCAACGAATGGCTTGCCGTGAGTTCCAGCCAATTCACAGGCCTCCGGGCTATAGGGTGTACCAAGGGTGTTCACACTTTTTTTGGTACAGGCGCAGTAATGTAGTCTATTGTATACTTGGTACAAGGTACGGTACGAGTATGCAAGTAGTGAGCGCGATCGAAGTACGACACACAGCTTGCAAAAATGATTTTTGACGAAATCGTCGATCTCGCAGCTGATGGTTGTTTTTTTTTTTTTAGGTTTAATATACGTGGTACATAGTGTTATTATTAGTATTCTGCACCGATATTCGTAGTGTATGCTATAACCGTGTTGGGTGGGTTCGGGCATATAGCCACCTGAAAAAAAAAAAGAGGTCTTCCCAATCGTCTACGAAGAGAGTGTAGCAGTGGTATGAGTGTCGTCATGCCGAAGGCGTGCCGTAAATCTCCCTGCGCTGCCCTTCGGACGCATCCACTATCCCCTGGCCCAGCAGCCAGCCCGGGCGGGCTGCTGTTGTGTGGCCGATGCTATGATTGTCTTGTTTTTGTTTGGCACTTTTTTCCACTAAATTCCCAATGGAGTAGAAGTGGAGCTCTACTACTTGTGTGTAGACATTCCTTTTGCGGGGGGGGGAGGGGGGGGGGGTGCGGGGTTGGGACTCTACTATTTATATATATGGTACGTGTTTTCTACCAGTAAGTCGGCTTGCGATGGGGTGTGGTTGAAGCTCTGCTGTTTATAAACATTGTGCCAGGTGCTTCTTTCCTGCCTGTAGGGCGGCTCTCCTGGTGAACGGGGAGGGGGGGGGTGGAGTGGGGTTGACGCGATGCTATATATGAATGGTACTTGTTTGCTTGTAAGACGGCCTTCCTTGTAGGAAGGGGGGGGGGGGGGGGGGGGGGGGGGGGGGGGGGGGGGGGGGGGGGGGGGGGGGGGGGGGGGGGTACTCATGTCATGCATGGCCGTAGTCGTATGGCCATAGACCCTCGCATCCCTACAATGCCGGGACGGAGCACATCGGGTTTTCATCGACCAGGCAAGACATTGCTTGCACCAAGCGCGAAGCGCAGTGAGGTGTTGAGTCGCATTAAGGGTGAGCTGCATCCCACTCCTGTAGAAAAACGTGTTGTGAGGCGGACTTTCTTGCGTTGGATGTCTGAGGGGGGGGGCGATGGAGTTCAAACTCAACTATTTATACGAAGTATGAATGGCACTTATTTTCTTCCGGTGAGACGGCTTTTCTCGTGGGGGGAGGTTGATCGGGTGAGTTGAACTACTGTTAATTCTACTCTTTAAGCAAATGACACCTGGTACTGGTACTTGTTTTCTAATTGTGTGGTGACGTTCCTTATGAGGAGAGGGGGCGCTGGAATTGAAGCTCTACTATTTGTACGAATGGTACGAGTGCTGGTTCTTTTACCTGCCAGGCGGCCTTCTTCGCCGGCGGAGGAGGATGAAGTGGGGTTGAAACTCTACTATTTATGCGAATGGTAGTTGCATTCTGCATGTGTAACAACACTCCTTGTGACGGAGGGCGGGAAGCGGAGCAGAGTTGAAGCTTCCCTATTTATATAAATGGTACATATGTTCTACCTGTATGACGGCATTCCTTGTGAGCGGGGAGGAAGGGGGGTTCCAACCGTGTAATTATTTGCAACCCGATTGGAGCTCCAAAAATTGGAAGTGTAAGACGTCCATACATACATATATACTCGAAGTAACATCGTTTCAGTCCGGAGAGGGAAAGGTAGAGTGGCGTGTAACTTTTTGTTTTCGGCTGTGCCAGCGCGGGGGGGCGAGTGTTTTTGTTGTTTCTGGTGTTGTCGCATGGACGACTTAGCACACGAAAGGTTGAGTTGAAATATAGTTGCATATACACACATACGTGGTACAGAGTATACGACCCCCGTTGAGAGGGAAGAAACAGGAAATCTTGGCTTGGCCTTATTACGTGGGAAATAGTGTGCTCTACAGTGACTTCAAGTACTTCAATGAAACCACGTCCAGATTTATTATTTCTTTGGTCTAGCCTGGATTTCTTGCGTGAAAAAAAGTTGTTCTACACAGCATTCAAGATTATTCAAGATATCGGCGTTGGCATTTCTCATTTCCCTGGGCTCGTCTGAATTTCTTACGTGAAAAAGACCGTGTTCTACACTGATTTCAAGATAATACAAGATAACCGCGCCAGGATTTATGAGGTCCCTGACCTACGTAGCCTGGATTTCTTGCGTGGGAAAACGCAGATTTCTTACGTGGGAAATAGTGTGTCGTACATTGAATAAAAACACTCGTTGGGGTTTCTTATTTTCCTGGCCCAGCCTGCATTTCTTACGTTGTTAAGAGTACGTTTTGGTCCAAATTCAGGACAACTCGACATCTGCGTCGGGACTTCTTATTTGCCTGAAAGTCTCAGCCTGAGGCTCTCGTAGTGCCCGTGTTCTCACTGGTACTATATATTGGTGTTCTGTACCAATACTGTAGACGACCCATCGAGGGGAATAAGGAGAGGGATAATGAACCGAACGAAGAGTAATCCGTTGTGTATTGAGAGAGGTATTCAGGTGTTTTGTTTCGTTGGTGTTGTGGAGTTGAAGAATTGACCCTGACCGCAGCAAACGTGGTATTGCCTGCTTTATTGCGTGAGTGCCGGTACGAGGTGGATGCGGCGCGGGACGGTGCTATAGCGGATTGGTAAAACACACACCAACAGACAGTGCTGCTACACTATTAAAGAGCTGTTGCTGGGCCAGGCATCTCGTGGCGATTTCTCGTTATTCTCCAATTTTAACCCTTTTGACTGCTGCAATAAGTATTCCACACCTTTTCCGTAGGTTCTCCTATGGTCTCCTCAAGCGGAAACTCCGAAACACGTCGGCCTCGAAACAGTGGTTTTACGCCAGTTTACGGTACGAATCGGCCGCTCAGGCGCAACAAATATTACGATACACAGACTCGTATCTAAGGAGGGAGGGCGTGCGCTGCCCTCGCGCAACTTGGAAGCGTGTGTGCCACAGTGAAAGTGCTCGACTGATGCGTGTATTATACGTACACGCGTTTTGTCATCGCTCTATACCTCGCCGTGCGTGTGGCGCCGACACCAAGAAGCATGAACTATCTGTCAAGCGGGAGACGCCCCCTAGAGGCGCTTGTTGCGGCTGTTGAGTTGCGCCAGACAGTCCACCAAGGAGAGCAAGCAGATCGATCGGGACTAGCTAATTGGCTGCACGAGCTTCAGCCCAGAAGAAAAAAAATATGTTTCGTTTAAAGGTGCTTTCGGGGCCAAAGAAAGGTGCAACAAAACGAAGGGAACTATGAGAGCGGATGAGAGAAGAAAAGAGTGAGTCAGGCGGGTGTAACCTTGATCAACCCGGCAAGATGTATGCACGTACTTACTGATGCTATAACAGAAGACTATCACGACCCCTCGATGGAGGTGACAATGCCAAATTTTACCCTAAGCTGTCGAACATAGAACTACTTACAGATATCTCATTCTCTGAGCGTGCTCGGTTGGTACATCCCTGGCCTCTCAGAGCTCCCACTTGGGAATCGCCTCCTTTTATTACTTGCTGGACCTTTCCAGCGGTTCTTTGTTTTCTCCAGTTCTCTTGCTTCGTACTTAAGTTCTTCTGCCCTTTTTTTTCTTCTTTCGTTTCGTGTGCGTGCGTGCACTTGGAGCACGGCACCGCGGGCGAGTCCGGCGCCGTCGCGGGTGTCAGCGGGTGCTGGCGGGTAGAGCGGGGGTTGCAAGGAGTGTGGCCGCCGTCGTCGTGGCTAGGCGTTGCGTGTGCCTCGAGACACGAGGGAAGCATGAATGGGCTCTGTCTGGCCTCCATTTGTGATTTGGATAGGATGTGTACGAGTTTATAAGGGTCATTCGGGATTGCAAGATAATATTCAAGCGGTGCTTATTTTTGCGACCGGGCTGAAGCTCAAAGAAAGAGAGAGCTACGCAGTCTGAGCACCAACATTGTCGAGCTGGCGAAAGACGGCCACGGTGAGCACCGGGGTTCACGCGAGGCGGGCGACGGGGCTCACTGTGTCAGAGAGTGAGGAAAGCTTTTCCCGGACCGAATCGGTGGCGAGGGAGTCGCGAGAAGGGCGGGCGGTGTACGAGGCTGAGAGAGAAGCTCTGCTGTTCGATTTTTTCTTTTTTGACGGATGCAAGGTGTTCCAATCAGGCAGAAAATTATTACATGAGGAGACAGATTTTTTTTTTCTTTCCGAAATTTTCGGTTTCATTTTCATTGTTTTTGCGGTGATGCTGTGCCGTGCTGTGCTTTCTCTTTCGTACGTACAGCAAGCGTGTCAAAAGAGGAAAATGGTTACCCTACCTGGGGTATGTACGTACGTACGGCATGTGAGCGAGCGCAGCGGGCGGAACCGCCCGCGGCGCAATGTGGCGTCCGAGCTCTTTTTTCCTGAAGGATGGCGGCGCGACTCTTGGCATTATCAAGTCGCCAGTTTGCAACTACATTCAAAATTTCATAAATTTATAAATTCACAAAGAAACTATATTCAATCATGGAGCTCTATCCGCTTCGAATAACTGATGTACTTTTCCTTCCTCAGCGAGCGCACCAGCAGGCGGCGTAGGCCGCCCGCGGAGCGAAGCGCCTTGTAGTTACTTACTCAGTCCCGTGTGGTCTAACTGTTCGTGCTTATACGAGAGCAGGACATTTCGTGCCCGAAGTTTTCTGACGGTCAATGTTTTAGGTTGGAATTTGTTCTTGATGAAAGTTCCTTGGTCGACATTGGTGGTTGTCCGGAATCGTGACGTCTTTTTTCGGAAAAACTAAAAAAGTTGTAAATCGGCCGTGGATGATGACGTCAGGCTTATTTTTTATTTTATTTTACAGTAGAAGAAAGATGGCGAAGTTGTTAAGACTTTTTTTCGAAAAGTGACGTCATGATTCGGGATGGCGACAAATGTCGCTCAAGGAATTAAAAAAATCCAACCTAACGGAACGACCGATCAGAAAACTGCGGGCGTGAAATGCCTTCCAGACCCCTTTTGCTGTTCTCTGTACGTTTATGTGTACTTGCCAATGGAATCTGTTGCTATGTCATAACAAAGCTGCATTACTCCTTTGTCACTACAAAATCAGCCGTTCCTGTTGCGCTTACGACAGGTGGTCAACTTTTCTCCAGCGAACGCAGACAACCTCAAATCGTAACCTGCCAATATAAAAGCGTATTGGTGTGACAGGTTTGAAGCAGTGACGAACAAACGAATAGCAAGAAAGTACCCACAAACCTTGGAACCCACACGGGTATCGTAACTAGTACCTACCAAGTACCTAGTATTGACAGACGAAAATACTCGGTACGATATTACTTCGCGCATTAAATATTACCTGCTACGTACGCCCTTGTTGGCGGTAGGTGTTACCTCGTACTCTGCAAGAATGCCAACCGATTAGAGCAGTGATATGTAGCGTGCTCTTAGAACACAACTCATGTAACATGGTGTTGTAATGCCCGAAAGATAGATGAACACTTACAGAGAGGATTTGACGCCGTACGTACAGTAGAATGGGGCAAGATGTATCACGTGCTACTGCTATGCTCTCGATGATTATGATCGTAGCAGCTCTGTCGAAAGTAATTGCCGTTGGTCGTGGTAGCAGGCTCAGGGAGATGACGATGACCGTGCCAACTCTGGGGAGAAGCTCGGAGCGGACGCGCAAGTCGGGTCTCAAGCGTATTCTTCACTTGATGTTCCCGATGACTACTCAAAGTTGTTGTGTTATTGACCCGGAAGGTCGGTAAATCCCTGGGGTAGTCACGGGAACGTTTCGCGTATTCCATAAAAGGCCTTGTTCGATTTGAAAACAGGGAGGAGTTCGGCTTCCTCTATCTCTTAAACCACCAATACATGTGAGCAACAGCGAGGACTTGCTCACTGCGCAAAACCTAGCCGGGGATACTTCCTACGTGTCCGCATACGTAGCGGTCACCTAACACAGCTCTAGCTCTGCAGTGCTTGCGTAATCCGAGGCTCATAACCTGTTGTCGGAAAATGACCACACTAGGCGTGTGGTGCGGCTGCTGGGTTACGGCAGACAATCCACAGGAGGCAAGCACTGTCAGGCGGTGGTCAACCGGCTGGTTGCACGAGATTCAGCTCTGCAGAAAGTAGGTTGATATTGAAAGATGGCACTCTCTGCGCCAAAGGTGGAAGAAGACGAAGAAAAAAGTGAGAGCGGATAAGAGAAAAGAAAAGTACAGTAGATGAAATAAAATATGAGATGGATGAGAGAAAATTAATGAGTGAGGTGGGTGTAACCATCCTCGATGAGCTCTACCAGATACACGCGGTTATACAGATGTACCCTACGGTCCACTTGCCCGCAGAAATATTCCTGGATGATGATTGCTCGTGGAGGTGAACCCTTATTGAGGCAACCATTGCATGCTATCGTCAACGTCCGGACGAAGGCTCTTCTCATAGTGCGAACGGGTGTGCTACTTTCTAGTTATTTTTTCACCGACTACCGAATGGCACTTATTACTAAACAAGGAGTTACACCGAATATTCACGGCCAGATGCTGTGCGTAGTACATCGTCGACAGACTACGTTACAACGTATTATTATCTGTTTGTCGTATTGACGTATGCACTATGTCTATAACCTTGCCTCAATAGTACACAATGTTAATGAGCGTTTGACTCTGTGGATAGGCTGCGTAGTGCACCTACCTGCTACGGACGATTTTTCTACCGATAAGCGACCCAACAGACCACTGGCTACTGCTGTTGTAGCAGAATACCTAACATGAACACCATCAATTAATGGTTCTGACTGGGTCTTCTCGTTTCTGTCTTGTGCACTCTCATTCAGGTACGAAAAAAACGTCAATCCAGTGGAGAAACGGGGAGGGAGGGAGGGTTGCTGTGCTAGCAGCAACGAGCTGCGGCACTTAAACAGCCGAAAACACGAATGATGAGATACCTTGATGTTGAGTTATTCATTGAATTGTTTTTATTGTACTCGGGTCGTTGGAAACGTACATGATGGAATGTCTTGTCATTGCGCTATTAGTAGCAGCAATGCTCTTGTTGTGTAAGACTGAGTCCTACATCGTAACAAGATTGATTTTACGCGAGATAAACACGTGCGCCGTATGCAATCCGTACAAGTCCAGAAATTATAAACGATAAAATCGAAAATATGGAACCACTCCCCCCCCCCTCCCCCGGTTCGTTCGTTTGTAGAAAAGTTCCATCGGATAAATGCCTGATTTAAGTCGGAACGGATGTGGCAAGCCTCTCACCCTCCAACCACCCATCAGAAAAAGTTGAAATGTACGGTACATTGAGACCAGAATTATTGCAAACAAAATTATGATTATCTACTACTTTTTGAGTAGTATTTCGGAACAGAGAGAGAGACCCGAGGCAGGCGTCATCGAAGATCACCCGCAATAACAGTACATATTACTACTATTAGTATTACTATTATAGTATGCTCGTACAAATCCCGACGAGAACGCGGCCTCATTCCGGGAAAACGCGGCCTAGCTCCGGTACAATGCGGCCTGATTTTGGCAAAACGCGGTCTAATTCCGGGAGAATGTAACGACACCCACGATCCACCCCGCCACCAATCCAATGTAACCCTGTTGTGTTCTGCGGTGTCTGTTTTCCCTTTGATTATCGTACACCCACCCACTCCCCCCTATGTCCCTGTTATTTTTCTCATATCCACAGCATACACCATACACCAAAAATATACACTCGTAAAGTGATTTCACTCACCTAAAATAGGATACCGGTACGAAGCATCGTACGGTAAAATATAGACTGCCATTCTGGGCGCAAAATGTAAGGGCTTTTTGGACTTCATATTTGTAGCCCAACGGGCTTTACATTCCCGTCCCGAGTGGTATATACTATTAAGTAGCAGAATGAGTAGTAATGCCTCCTGTTTTCTGAACGAGGCCCCACAGACAAGCCTCCGAGGGAAGAAACACACAGACAGATAGAACCCCCCCCCTCGGTACGATACGCAAGCGTTCCGGCCGGTCAAAATATCATGGCACAATGATGATCAACAACGACAACAAACATCAACATCAACAACAGCTACAACACCAACACCAACAGCAGCAACAACAATAACACCAGCGACAACAGTAGCATTCTTTAAGCCATTTGTTCAATAAATATTTCGTTTCTTTAAGAACAGGTCCCACAGCAACATAATAGCTAGCGCCAGGGGTATCGGGGACACGGAGCTGGCTAGCGCAACTGCCGAGCGGAGATTTCGAATGCTTTGAATAAAAGTATGAAACAACATCCGGAATAATAACCTGCGTAACAGGCCACATCGCGACGACAGGCTCCCAGTTCCCTTCCGTCCAAAAGCGCACCGAGAAAAGCTCGAACGACACCTATTTGAAGTAGTACCGAACAGTAAGCAAGACACAGAAACAAAAACAGTTCGAGTCCACAACCCTGAAAGTAAAAGTAAACCTAGTTCCACACACACACCGCCCCATCCCACCCCCACCCCACCCTCACCCCCACCCCAGCCAGCACCACTCTTTCGGATCGAACCGACAAGGTGGCACCGCTAACAAGGAGACCCCCCCCCCCCCGCTCTCTCCGCTCCCCTCAAGCCTTGCCCTTCCTACCGCCTATTCCGCTAAAAACTCCTTGGCCTCTAGGCCCCTTTTTAGGGGCATGCCTTCGCCGGCGCGAGGCGCAGGACCGCCTGCTTCTCTCTCCAGCGACCCCCCCCCCTGCCTCCCTCCTCCCCCCGACTGCTCGGAAAGCAGGCAAAGCGTGTCCCTCGTCGAAGTCTAACCCCCCTGGCGCGATTCCCGGGGGGTTCGAAAAGCCGTCCGCGAACACCATGTTATCGAGAACTTCCAATCTCGGCGTTAACGCGATGCTCGCGGCCGCCGCTGTCGGTTGCACTTGCATGCCCCCCTCCCCGAACCCCCCCCCCCCCCCCCCCCCCCCCCCCCAGCCCCCGCCAACGTCCCCACCCCCACCCCCTCCATCTCCCCCCCCGCCCCCCGTTCCCTACTCGCGGATAACGCCATTGTTGCCTCCAACTCCTGCCTCCACCGGTATACTTCCGGGCGGTCCAGCGGTGTTGGCGGTGTCGTCGTCATCCGACGAAGGGCGGACGGGGGCGGGAGCGGTGTCGAAGGTCGAGGCTGGCATGCATCGAACGAGCCGCCAGCGTTTCCCTCCCCCCCCCCCCGCTCGCCCCGCTTGTTAAGCTCGACGCGGGAGCTAGAGGAGGCGGAAGTTGCGGCAGCAGCAGCAGCAGTAGCCGCCGCCGCAGCAGCAGCAGCAGTAGCAACAGCGACAGCAGCGGCAGCAGCAGCAGAAGGAGGAGCACTGCTCGGGGGCGAGGGTCCCACCATCCCTCTACCTTGGCCCACCACGGCAGGAGGACCCACGTCCGTCTGGTTGCTGACCCAGCCGGCAGCGGAGGGTCTCTGGTGAGCGTCGGGGTTGAGCCTCCACTGTGAGAAGATTCCGCCGCCGGCGCCGCCCCCCCCCCTGCCGCCGCTACCCCCGACACCGCTACCGACACCGCTACCGCCGCCGCCGCCGCCGCCGCTGCCACCGCCGCCGCTCCCGCCACTGTCGCCATAAATAGGGTGGCGTTCTTGCTGAACAGGCGTGCCCACGCCCATTGCGCCACCTGTGGCGTGCAGGTATTTCACCCGGCTCTCTCCCTCCCTGCTCGTCTCCGGACCACTCCCCCCCCCGACCCCCATCCCCACCCCCACCACCAACACCCCCACCATCACTGCCACCACCACCATCAGGACCATCACCATCACCACTACCGCCGCCGGGTGATGCCGTGGTCATTAGTCCGTAACAGCCGGTGGGCTCGTCGTGGTTGGAGAGGGCCTCATAGTAGGGGCGGGAGTACAGTGTAAGTTGGCCGATCTCGGAAGGGACGGGGGGTTCGGGGGCGTTGAAGACGGTGCCTTGGGGGGGGGCGGTGGTTTGGACCCCGATGGTGCGGATGTTGGTGGCGCCGTTCTTGAAAGGGCACCTGTGGTTATTCTTCAGCTGACCGCAGCGCCTGATAATATTATATTGGTCGGGGGGGGGTTAATGGTTCATGGAAGAGAAATAATAGGAGGGCGGGAAGGAGGGAGGGAGGGAGGGAGGGAGGGAGGGAGGGAGGGAGGGAGGGAGGGAGGGAGGGAGGGAGGGAGGGAGGGAGGGAGGGAGGGAGGGAGGGAGGGAGGGAGGGAGGGAGGGAGGGAGGGAGGGAGGGAAGGAAACGAAGAACGCGAAGGAGAGAGGGATGGGGAGAGGGAAGGAAAGGAAGAATGGGAAGGAGATAGAGATGGGGAGAGGGGAGGAAAGGAAGAAAGGGAAAGAGGGAGGGATAGGGGGAGGTACGCGGGTGATGCAGAGCATCGTGTAGGCTGCGAGCCAGATTGAAGAACAAGAACAACTTAAATAAGAGAAGTAACGAACACGCAAACGTGTAGAACAAGCAAGAACCCGAGAACAAGAGACAGAATACGCAGGAAAGAGGTATAGCTCAAAAACGCCACATGATACAGCTCGCGCTGTCTGCTTGTCACCATTGCGCTCATACAGATCATACATGCCAAAAACTATAATACCTATTGCCAACTAATAACTAGTCGACGACTTATAGTCAGCCAACCCACAGCCCGTAGATATAGCGATTTATATCACCGCTTCTTTATGATGGAAACCCCTCAAATGCTCACCCGCAGCGGTAAGGCGCTCTTGTTCTCCTCGCCCTCTTCGCGGTCAAATGTCGCATAAAACGACTGTCTTCCTGAAACACTTCTTTGAGAGCTGCACCGTCCAATCCAGTTGTCAATCCCGGTACGACCCCGTCCATATAAGCAGCTGGACGGTAAGACCTTGGGTCGATCGCGGTAGTGGCCTCAACGTGTACCCCGTCGTTTACTTTTTCCCAGGGCTGCTGTTGCTGCTGCTGTGTCTGCACGAGTTGCCCCGGCAGCAAAAATGAATTGATTCGTCGATGTTGCTGTTCTTGTGGTTGTGATTGTTGTTGTTGTTGGTCAGGCTGTTGATGTAGTTGTTGATGTAGTTGGTGTTGCAGTTGGTGTTGCAGTTGGTGTTGTTGTGGTAGTAGTTGATGCTGTCGTTGTTGCTGTTGTTGCTGATGCTGATACTGATTCTGCTGTTGTTGTTGATGCTGCTGGTGTTGAGGGGGAAGAGGCGATTGCTGTTGATGTTGTAGTTGCGGCTGTTGTTCATGTTGGCGTTGCTGCTGCTGTTGGTGCTGTTGGTGCTGTTGCTGTTGCTGTTGCTGCTGTCGTTGCTGCTGTTGTTGCTGTTGGTGGTGGTGGTGCTGCTGCCGTCGCCGTTGCAGCTCCTGCTGTTGCTGCCGTCGCTGCAGTTGCTGCTGTTGCTGTAGCAGCACCATCTCCGGAGCCCCCAGCCGCGCCAAAGGGGCAGTCAAAACCGCTCCAGCGCTGCCATCCCCCCCCGTCCCACCAGGCGCTTGTCTTTTCGTCCCAAACCCACGCGGAAAGTTGGCAGAACTCGAATCAATACCATGACCTTGCTCTCCACCGTGTAAGAACGTCGCGCCAGGTGGTTTAGAACGCTGGGGACCCTCCTGCCCCCAGGGCTCAGAGCTCAGCGCCACCGTTGTGGTTGTGAGTGGGACTTGGGCGAGAGACGCTGGCTGCTCGAGGGACGGCTGCTGCTGCTGCCTATAATCCACAGCGCGGAGTGTCTACGGGAGTATCGGCGAAGCACAGAGAGTTGAGTATGGTGTGCGACATTCGTTAGGGCCCGGACGGAGGGGGGGGGGGGGGGGGGGGGGGGGGGGGGGGAGAGAGAGAGGGCGGAGGGAAGGAGAGGAGGAAGGAGAGGGGTGGGGGAGGGGGAAGGGGGGAGGGGGGGAGTAGGGGTAGGGAAGGGGGACGGAGGAGGCGAGAGACGGGAGGGGGACAAGGAGGAGACGTGTTAGCAAAGAAAATATAGTATGTTTGGACGCTGTTTGCTTTCTGCCCGGTCTGTGCGCTCTCTTTCCTGAGTTGGATGATGCTTACCTCAACCGTCAGTCAAACCGGAATACCGTTGTCTGTGACGTCGGGTTGACGAAGCGTGCACAACGTGCGTCTGGGTCTCTACACACGCACGATTTTATGCTTAGTAGGGTGTCCCGCACTGTAGCTATAAGATACATGCGCAGTAATCGCGACTAGCCTACGGTAACAGACCCTTGGTTGCAATAGGAAACTACTAATTAATAAAGAATAGTCAAAACTGATAGACACTAGCCCTGTTGCGTATTGTCCAGGGTGTTATGTAGAAACATACCTGTTGATTGTAGTCGCTGGAGTCGAAGCTGCTCGAAGCTCCGTGGGGGGGAGCGAGCCATGGAAACCGGGAAACTCGTCGTACGTAGATGCAGCAGTAGCCGGCGCCCTGAATTCCGCAGAGGGGAGGGAGGCGGGGTTCACTGCCCCTCCGGCTGCGTGCCCGCTTCCGGCGAGCTCCTCCGGCTAGTTTTGACGTTTTCGTGGGGGGAGAAGAAACGTAGGATAGGACACATCGGACAGCTCAGATCTCCTTTTCATCATCTAGTGATCTCAAGTAGATAATGAAGGGGTGGGTACATAATCTTGACTTGTATGATCTGCACGGTGTAGACCACGTCTGGCCGGGTGGAACCTACGGCAGCAGTTGAAACAAGGCTTTGGGGTCTAGGTTTTGTATCCGTCAAAAACAAAGACAAATGGAGTGATGAGTGCGTACGTGCGGCATTGGAGACCGACTTTAATCCTTTTAGCACTGCAGTCCCGTTTCGGGGACAAACTACTTGGAATTAGACTGGTTTGTCCCCCAAAACGGGACTGCAGTTTATACTAAAGGGGTTAGACACGGGAATAACAAATGGCCTAGTACCGCAGAATATGGCACGTACCCCCTGTTTTGATCACAGCACAGGACCATCCATGAACTCAGGAAACGAACACCACGACATCCAGCCTGAGGTTATAGCAGCATCGTGAAGAAATTCGGGAGCCGTGGTACTGGAGTTAGTGTACTACGCATCGTACTCCCCGAATAGAAATCCAGACTGCGCCAGCACTCCTGTTTCTCGAGTAGGTGTCCTGTGCTGTATACACACGTATCATCACACTGCACGGAAATGCGAAGACCGCCTTGCTTATCATTTTACTGACGCAGCGGTCCTTACATTTCCGCTCAGAGTGGTCTACCGTTTGTAAAGCGCTCTGGCTTTCGCATGTCATAGAGGCGTAATCGTGTTTTCCCAGTCGCTCGTTTTGTCGTCACAACGGAGAGGAAAAGGTGCCAAGGTTTGAACCATACATTTCCGGAAAGCTCTTCTCGACCAGACTTTTTCACCAAAATACACCTTTATTTGTTGTATATATATTTCGAATTGCTGCACGCGCTTGGTACGACGCACTTCAACTCCGATGTGCTTTTTTTTACCTGCCGCCAACCTGACGCGATGAGCTCGTGAAATCGCGAGAAATCACAAAATACCCGGTCCAGCGAGCGACCGCTGTCCAGCTGCAAGCAACAGCCCTGTCTGTTCGCGTGTTCCACCAGTCTGCCGGCACCGTTCCGTGCGGTACCCACTTGGTATTACCACAAGCGCGATTACTCAAACAATGCCAGTTGCTGCCATCAATGTGAGCTACGTGTTACGTACTCAGCCCTAGAATATGAACTATAACGCCGAATTCTCTTTACGACAACAAACTGCAGATTATTCTCGTATCCGTTCCCGATCCCTAATAATATTTTCCCTTATTCGGCAGAGGCAACCTTCCCGTTGCGATGCAAAAAATCGAGGCAAAACGACCGCACCTCTGTGCAAAACTAGAGCGCTTTCGAAAGTTAGCCCTCTCACCCCCTCACCTCCCGGCGCTTCGCGCTTTGTGCAAGCAATGTGGGTGCAAACCCGACGCGCTTAGTCCCGGCAATGTCGGGATGCGAGGGTCTATGGTCATACGATTACGGTCATACATGACATGAATAGCTGAGCACGTTGAGTACACCCCCTCCCGCTATGGTCAAATGACTAAGGCCAGCAACGAATGAGTACGCCCCCCCCCCCCCCCCCCCCCCCTCGTGCCCCCCCCTCCCCCATGCCCTTCCTCTTACCCTTACCTTATATTTGCCGTCCGCCTCGGCTGGAGAACCCACACACGAATCCGGCCTGTACGAAGAAGAAGAACTGGTAATGGTGACGACATTTCCATCTTCCCCGCTGTTGTTATTGCCAAGGAGTCCGATGGCGCCCGCCCCCTCTCTGGCCGGCGGCGATATCGTTGCCGCTGCCGCCTGCGTTGACCTTGCGTCGAGGAGGAAGATCGGCTGCTGCTGGGGGGGAAAGCTAACGGTGGGGATGGCGGCGGCCCGGAGGGGGCGCCCCCCCCCCCTGAGAGGAGGGGAGGCGCAGTACGGAGCGGCGGGACCGCTTCCTGTGGTGGTGCTGGTGGTGCTGGTGGTGGTGATAGTAAGCCTGCCCGTATTGATACGTGCCCGTATTGATACATGGTATGGTGTGTACATAGAGAACCGGACAAAGCAAAGACGAACAACGAAAAAGAAACGCCAATAAGTAATGCGATGAAACGCCAGATTCATTCTACCTGAATGCACCAAAACGCTACGCGCGTCCTGTTTGTAGGCATTCTCGTTTGGTGTCCCGGGGGGGGTCCCGGCTTTTCTTGTTATTTTTACAGTAGGAGGTAGTTATATATGTACATACCAGGTAGCTGTTTATGAGTCATGAGTGATTAATTCTATGGCGTACGTTTTGTCGCATGGTAAACGGCAGACATGGTATGATGGCGGGCGACCGGCTGAAAACTGTTCGGCTACTATTTATGCAGCTGATTTCTATTTTACGTCGGCAGCTGACAACGTCACGTTTCTTGAAATACGAGAGTGTAGTGAGCAGTGCTGGACATTAAATAAGAATGGAGTTCGATGCGATGCCGCTCAACAAAAAAAAACAAATCGGTAAGATTTCTATATTTGATCTCTACATCAAAGCTTTCGTTCAGTATCAGCATAACAAAACACGAAGGGAGGCGAGGGGATGAAAGGAAAAAACACGTTCGATATATATGATGCATCGAAATTTCGATAGCATGTCCAACACTAGTATTGATGATATTAATGGTGAGAGAGAAAATTGGCGTAAGGGCAGCAGGGAGGTGGAATAGGCCGATATTAAGCCGGAGTATGAAGGTACAATACAGTATGGAGTTAAGACATAGCCATTACGTGAGTAGTTTTTCCTATTCGTTCGTTCGGTTTTCCTGTAGGTTTCTTGTTCTTCCGATGATAAAACATCAACTTTTCACCGTTTTTGGTCGCTGTCGAGGAATGCCCCTGTTGGGGCTGCAGAGGGAAAAAGTGTCAATCAAAACTGGCCGTTATAGCATCGTGTTATGATACTGCTTTGTATGAGGTTGAAAGCCCGGTAATTACCTGGGCTCAGTCACTGGGAACGTATTTGTAGTACTTCGAAGGCGTATCTTAGATGGAAAACCAGGGGTCTTCCAGAGGCGCACGAGCTTGGTCCCAGTCTCCGCGTGCACGAAAGGAAAAAAACTGCTCTTCTTCTATAGCTTAGCAAACAACGCACGTGAGTACCAACGATTACCGACTTAAAAGGCAGACCTGTCCAGGAATACAAAGTGTCCCTCAACCTTGATCTTAACAAGTGGCGTCGTCGGCTTAGGACTTTTCGCTTTTTCGTCGGTTTGCGTTGTTTGTCACGGTTTTGTTTTGTTTGCTTTCGCTTTTCCATGCATCTTCCTCGCCTTCCCCCTCCCGTGCGGGCGGCATGGCGATGGTTTTCACTGACGATTTCTTCCTGCCCCTTAAGGCTAGGTCTTCCCTTTCTTTTTTTTACGTACTTTGCCGGCTTCGTTGCCTCGCCGTTCAGAGGTGTGGGAGTGGGTTTTGAGGAGCCGCATCTTCGACTCATGTTCTAGTTCGTGGAATCGGGGTTTCCACGAATTTCCCGTAATTCTGCAGATGCGGTTCATCAGAGTGGGCTAATGTTATGATACTGCTTTGTATGAGGTTGAAAGCCCGGTGATTACCTGGGCTCAGTCACTGGGAACGTATTTGTAGTACTTGGAAGGCGTATCTTAGATGGAAAACCAGGGGTTTTCCAAAGACGCACGAGCTTGGTCTCAGTCTCCGCGTGCACGAAAGGACTAAGGCTCTGCTGTCGTTCTTATCTCTAAGCAAACAACACACGTGAGTACCAACGATTACCGACTTAAAAAGCAGACCCGTCCAGGGATACAAAGTGTCCCGCAACCTTGATCTTAACAATCGACCACTGCGTGGTTTGGTTTGGTTTGACTGGGGGGTGATAAAAATCTGTTTCCCGTAGTACTGCTGTACAAGTTCCTTTCAATCGTACAACACGGGGGGGCAGAGCAGCATGATATAGTTTGTGTTGTGTTTGGGAGCTCACGCTTCTCACACACATAGACGGCTGATAAAACCAAACTTGTCGTTTTTGTTTTGGCAATGTTTTGGGGGCCCAGAGGGGTCAATAGTATTAATACTACGAATGCTATTAATAATTAAACACTACAAATATGACGTACTCGTGTCGCAATAGTTTTATTATTTCCGGGAATGTCTCTGAGCGATCAACGTTGACGCACATGCTTAACATTGTCGGATGGCAAACACAGCAAATACTTGCAGTATTAGTATTGTGCTGCGAGCGCTGGACGGCAACGAGCTCTCTCGCGGGCGCGCACCGTTATTTTGATTATTTTAGCTGTACATACCGCCTTATGACAAATGGATAACTATATACTGCTGTAAACACTGCTGTAGTACCGTCTGAAGTATGAAGGACGATATGACCATGGATGCACAGAGCTCGACATCTATTCAGTCGTGGCGCCGCACGTTCGGTAGATAGTTTATAGTACAAGATGTAAAACGAAGTCGTACATGCGTTCTTTTCAGAAAAAATATGCTGATACGTACCTGCGGCAAGTCAATACCGGTACACGCACGAACAGTACCGAACGGTTGACCAGTCGCATTATACTTGCACCTTGTACCTGATGAAGGTACGTATAAATACTTTTACGGGGGTCCATAGTTAATAGGACTTATGGTATACATAAAAACCTATATATTTGCCTATATGTACTATTACGGGAGTCCATAGTTAACAGGACCTATGGTGTACATAAAAACCTATATATTTGCCTATTTTTACTAACAAAATTTGGTCCCGTTAACTATGGACCCCTGTAACAACAATATTTGGTCCTACAGTATTTACCATGGTCCCTCGCAAAATTATTCGTGCTGCTCATACGGCTTTCGGAGACGTCCTTTTCCCTACGTATCATAAAAGCGAATTCAGTAATACTGCTGTTGTTGCATCATACTCGCAGTAATATACGTAATTAATAGTTGCTTGTCGTCATGATGTGTGTGAGCTGCGCTGCGAGTCCAACCTCCGTGTGATGAGCGATAAGCGGCAACACCCTACCAGTCTTCCGTGGTCTCCAAGACTCTGGACCCTGGCCTCTCTGTAGCTATGATAGGACTTACGTGTCATGTTGTCGGTGGCCGTGACGGCGGCGGCGGCAGCGGACGAAGAAGGACTGCCCGAACCGAAATTAGTGCCGATCGTGCCGCCGCTGCTGCTGCTAGTGCCTGTTGTGCTGCTGCCGCCAGTTCCAGCTTGCGGTCTCGACTGGTTCGGTGGCGCCGTGCTCGGGCCGCGCGCTGCTAAAGTGTCCGTGTCCCACTCGATGTGCCCGGGATGCGTTTCGTCCTTCGGCGATCGACGGAATCAAGCGCAGAAAGAGATAGTCAGCGGGTGCTTCGCCGTGCTTATCTACACATCCTCTCGTGCGTATTAACACCCGCCGGCAGAGATACAAGAAAGAAGGCGAAAAAACAAGCGGTGCACAATAGATCTGGGCTTGCAGTTCGTAGGCTACTATTAACACACACAAGCAGTACCGTAATACTGTTGGCATATATATAACTGCTGCTGCTTGTATACCGGTCGTGTACGAAGCTTATCGTAGGCGTATTACGTAGTTTCTACCAAGAAGCGCGTTGCCCACGTTCACGACTCACAAACCCGACCAGCCATCAGCCAACGATCGCCTCCTTCCATATTTCGGTGATACTGCATTCAATGAAAGCGTTTTCAAAAGCGCAGCAACCGGCTAACCCTTGTGTGCGACACACTCGAAGATACCGAAATCGACGTTCTCAGAAGCAAAACGCACAAACACAAACACACACTCAGATACACAGAAGTCGCACACAGATAAACACACACACCTTGACGTCGCTTGCACTGGTGCTGCTGCTGCCATCATTGGTGCCACCAGGCTTCTCTTCATCCCGACTTTCGCCGGCTGTGGTGGCCATTCCGGCGGCAGCGGCGTTGTCCGTGTACAGTCTGCCGCGGCAACGACAGTCTCTCGCTTGTTCCGCTTATTCTGCGAGGAGATCTCCAATAATGATGACGACGACTACCACTACGACGATAAAACAACAAGCATACACAGCACCAGCACTTCGATTTCAGGGTTCGCCCTCAGACACGTGCGTCGATACTTCGTAGCGCAGGCAAGCAAGAAGCGAGCAAAGCTAGCAAGCCGGTCAGTCGGCGTTGACGGCGTGGAGATGTTCGAAGCGGCACACACACCCCGAAGGTTTTAGTATACCAGGTATTAGCGGAGAGAGCGAACCGCTGACGTGAGTGAGATATCTCTCCTTTCCTTCTCTCTGTCTCTCTGTCTGTCTACTCTTCGTGGAGAAATAGAATGCCGCGAGCGTTTTTTTGTCACGCACTCCGCCGCATTTCCGGCGACATGAAGAGAGAGAGCACGTGCGTGCTGCCGTTACAAGGTCGGCTTGAGTTCTGATGTTCTGATTGGCGCTTTACGGCGCCAGGAGGGACTAAGAGAGAGGAGCGAAGACTTGCTTGCCGTAGAGCTGTTTTACATTGATTGATTTGTTTGCTGTCTATTGGACCAAAGAAGTGAAACAATAGACGGGTAAAGGGGGACGGGACCGCGCTGCACGATGCGAATAGCGCAAAATAATCGCGCTGGGTACCGGGTGGGACTCTCGTCACTCTCCTCGTATCATATGCATAGTCGGACGACCGACCTACTCTAAAGTATACCTCTTCAACTGAAGAACTGCGTACATATCCACAAGCTGCCCTACGCATCGGAGGCACTAACACGATGGGTGCTGCAGCATTTTATAAATTTTGAAATAATATGTCAGCTGTGAGTTCGACTGATCAAATAATTGATACTCAACTTTGCAAGCTGCGAAATACCTGGTACGTTGTAGCGGCAAGTGGCAGCATACATACGTTTTTACGATGTGATGATCACGCATCCTCGAACGAATAACTCCACTCTCGATAGCCAACTCGCTCGAGACTCGAGGTAACACAACACGTACGTACCGAATTCAAATAGATCAGGCCGCCTCGATGTAACACGAATGATGATCACCTTCTTCGCCAAGCATTCATTGCAGCCGGGCGACCATAGATATAGCATCGGCGATCAGCAGTCGAGGACGTGCAGCCGGCTCGTCATTCCCACGATGACGATGCAGGATGATGTCGGACTGAACGTCGAACCAAGAACCACTCTTCTTCTTCTTCTTCTTCTTCTTCTTCTCTTTTCAACCACAAGAACGAAGAATCTACTGCTGCTGTAGCGATTACTCCGACGCAACGGCATTTCCCTGTCCACACTCACCGCAGACAGCAGGTACTGGGTAGACCACATACTGCTGCTGTGGTGGTGCGGAACGCGGAACTTGTACAGGTATCTATCTCTTGAAGTGATATTCCGAATAGTCGTCAGCTGTTGAGCCGGGGGGAAGCGACGAGGCGACGTTTTCCCGTCTGGCTCGTGTCTGGTGTCTGATGTTCGCCAATTGGTGTCCGCGCGTCCGCAGACCGCAGAGCACCCGACGCGAACAACGACCAGTCACCAGATAAAAAACATGAAACGACATAGTCACACAACCGACGGTAATTATGCCGCTTAAAGTTTCAACCCCGTTCCCCCCTCCCTAGGTGGCGTTTTTCTAAAATTCCAAAAACGCGGACCAACCAATATTAGAGAATATCGTGTTCTGGTCTGCTGAGTACCTTACTAGTCTCCCCTGCTCTGTGCTCTCGGCGCTCTCTGGTCTCTCTCTTAGTGACCCTGTCGGCATTCTTTGCTGTGTGCAGTGTGCTGCAGCAGATACGGTTCGAGCTGAAAATCGAACACCGATCGATGGCGACGCCTGTCGAAAACTCTACAGCTGGCCCGGCGGGAGCAGTGTGTGTGACCCCGTGACCGGTGTCTGCCGGCTCCCGGCTCGAGCTGGAACAAGCGTGGATGCTGCCGGCCTCATCCCTCTCCCGAGGACGTTGCGACCGCTAGCGGTACTCGAGGACGAGGATGGCAACACCGTAGACCCTAGCTTGTTCAAGGGCAAGGTGAGAAGCACAAGCGTGTAGCTACAGTAGTATGTTCAAGTTGCAGCAGCAGTAAACTACCTGGTGTGATACAGCCAGCATGCAGCACAGCAGCAGAGTACTGCGGAACCTCTCGCCTCCTTCTTGAAGGTGTTCCTTGGTCTGTGTCTGTGGTGCATAGCTGGTGTTTTGGCGACCTGGCTGTTGTTGATACGGCCGATTGTCGCACATGCCCTCGAGGCGAGGACTACCGCATACCAGGTACTCCGCTATTTACGGACATGGGCATCCAGCATCAGACCAACTAGGTATTACGTAGGTACCAGGTAATTTCTTTCAGGTGTTGGACATACAGTGGGGGGCCCTCTATAATGCGAGTTATATAGCGCGGGTGCCCGGTATAGTGCGGCTGAAATCACTTGGCACAACTTAGACCCCTCCTTAGTGGGGGTGGCGCACTATTCAGGGCACCCCTCTATAGTGCGGATTTAGTACCTCTCAAGACCCTCTATAGTGCGGTTTTGACGTCACTTGTTTGCGACTTTTCCTTTAGACCTACACTATGGAAACGCGAAGTCCGAAACTTTTTTTTCAAAAATATTGCTTTTTCAGGTTTGGGAGGATACCGCAGGACGCCGCCGGCAAGCACTCGCCCCATAGAGCCTGTATTCACTTTCTATCTTCGATGCCGTCATCTATACTCGTTGGCCTTGCCCGACACCAAGCGGATTGGCCTTGGACTGAGTCTATATCGAGATCGAGCATCTATCGTCGCACGAGCTGATTTTTATCAGCGTGTTGACAATTTGCAACGAGAGAAAACAAATTGCGCCGCCTGCAGCCGTTGGAAGAAGAAAAAGAAAAAATCAAAACATTTTTTCCCTTTTTTCCCACAGCGGGGGCACGAGGATATTTTCGGCTGTTTTTTCAAAAGGCTGTTTTTTGCCATTCGAGACGGATCGAGAAAATTTGTCTTCTGTTTTGTACACACCAGCAGCTATTTGTTTTTTTATCGTACGCCTGGCCAGCGCCCGCCGCACGTCACTGGCCATTGTGTGAAGACGGTGACCAAGGGTGGGTCGGAGCCCCTATAACGAGCGCACTCCGTTCAGAATTCATGACGCAATCGTTGGTTTTGTCGATCGATGTCTGTCGAGGACTCGGAATCTCGCCGCTTCGAACCAAAGATCGGCCTGAGTTTTTCTCAGGCCGATCTTGGCCCAACATCGGCCCCAGATTTGCTTTTTTCGGGCTTTTCTACAAGTTGGGAACTTTTTTTTTTTCTGAACGTGCCCATGGGAAGCGTGTTCTAATTTTTTTTGGCGGGGATCTTTGGAATTCAAACTTTTTATTGATACTTCGCTTTCCCATTGGCATATATATACTTACTTAGATCTCGGTCTCTGAGCGTGCTCGGTTGGTACATCCCTGGCCTCTCAGAGCTCCCACTTGGGAATCGCCTCCGTTTATTACTTGCCGGACCGTTCCAGCGAGTCTTTGTTTTCTCCATTTCTCGTCGTACTTTCAGTCCTTCTTTCCTTTTTTCTTCTTTCGTTTCGTGTGCGTGCGTGTACTCCGAGCACGGTTGCGCGGGCGAACCCGGCACCGTCGCGGGTGTCAGCGGATGCTGGCGAGTAGAGGGGGAGTTGCAAGAAGCGCGGTCGCCGCTTTCGTGCTTAGGTGTCGCGTGTGCCTCGAGACACGAGGGATGCATCAATAGGCTCTGTCTGGCCTCCATTTGTGATTTTGGATAGAGTACGTACGAGTATTTAAGGGTCGTTCGGGATAGTAAGATAATATTCAAGCGGTGCTTATTTTCGCGACCGGGCTGAGAGTCACAAGAGGGAGGTACCCCGAATGAGCACCAACATTGTCGAGCTTGCGTCGAGGTCCACGGCGAGCACCGGGCTTCACGCGAGGCGGGCGACGGGGCTCACTGTGGAAGAGAGGGAGCGAAGCTTTACCCGCACTGAATCGGTGGCGAAATGGTCACGAGAGGGGCGGGCGGCGTACGAGGCAGAGAGAGAAGCTCTGCAGTAAGATTTTTTCTTTTTTCATTTTTTCATTTTTTTTTTTTGACTGGTGTAAGGTGTTCCAGTCAGGTACTAAATTATTACACGAAAGGGGACGGGGATTCTTTTCTTTTAGAAATTTTCGGTTTCATTTTCGCTGTTTTTGCTGTGTTGCTGTGCCGTTCTGTGCTTATCTTTCGTATACCAGTACACAGACACAGAGCATATCGAAAGAAGAAAATAAGTACCCTACCTGGGGTATGTACGTATGTACGACGTGTGAGCGAGCGTAGCGGAAAACCGCCCGCGACGCGAAGCATATGTGGCGTCCGAGCTGTTTTCTCCTGAAGCATGGCGGCAAGACTCTTGGCATTATCAAGTCGCCAGTTTGCAGCTAACTACAGGGGCCATAAAAAAAACAATAATATTCAATCATGGACCTCTGTCCGCTTCGCATAATTTGATGTTTCCTTCCTGAGCGATAATTTGATGTTTCCTTCCTGAGCGAGCGTAGCGGGCGGCGTAGGCCGCCCGCGGAGCGAAGCGCCTTGTAGGTCTTACCGTGTTTTTTTTCTTCGTGCGTTCAAGCCGCCCAATCCCAAAAACGTAGGTGGCGTTGTGTGGTGTGGGGTTTTCTCGGAAAACCTGGGGTAGAGGGTGCGGCAGGTAGGACATTTTAGGGTCTGCATTTATATATATATATTTTGCAGTGGCCCCCCTCTCTTTTTTTCTCTGTAGGTGACTGGGTTGTGTTGAAAAAGGTGTTCCTTTCGTTTTGTGCACGGACGTGTTTTTTTTTTGGCAAGTTCAGGTTTCGTTGTGTAGCCTTGTGATTGTTTATGTAATGTGCAAGCGGAACTATCAATCATTGAATGCAGAAAGGAAGAAGGAAATTGGGAAACAGCTGGCAGAGAAGCGTATGAGGGATAATACTCATTTACGGAAGGATATTCGGTTTATATAGGAACGGCATCTACGCTATATTGTCGGAAGGCAAGCATCATAATAATGGAAGAAGGAACAACAACATGGGCTGTGCGCAGACTTCTCTTTTGATACACTCAGCGTACATTGCTTAAGATGTCATGGATAAAAAATCTTGTCATCTCTGTACAGTATAGGATGTGGTTTTACCGCTGTGCAGTATTGTATTTGTTAAGATCAAGGTCGGGACGCTTTGTATCCCTGGACAGGTTTGCCTATCTATTAAGTCGGTACTCGTTGGTACTCACGTGTGTTGTTTGCTTAGAGATAGAAGAAGAGCAGCTATATTCCTTTCGTGCACGCAGAGACTTGAGACCAAGCTCGTGCCCCTCTGGAAAACCCCACCTAAGATATGCCTTCCAAGCATTACAAGTAGGATCCCAGTGCTTGAACCCGCGGGTAATTACCGGGGGCTTTCAACCTCATTCAAGGCAGTATCTTAACACTTGCCCACTCTGATGAGCCGTATATGCAGAAATATGGGAAAATCATGGAAACCCCGATCCCACGAACTAGAACATGAGTCGAAGATGCGGCTCCTCAAAACCCACTCCCACACGTCTGAATGGCAAGGCAACGAAGCCGGCAAAGTACGTAAAAAAAATGAAAGGAAGACCTAGCCTTAGGGGGTAGGAAGAATCGTTAATGGAAGCAATCGCCATGCCACCCGCACGGGGGGGGGAGGAGGCGAGAAAGATGCATGAAAAAGCGAGAAGTGAATAACGAAAACGAGAAGACAAATAACACGGGAGACGGCAAGAACCACCTAAACCCAGCCGACAACTCTGGAAACGCGTCCTGGGTCACAAATGATTGGCCCGATTACCTAGACCAGCCCCGACACTGAGCGGGAGGGGGTAGGCAGGACAAAATTCGCATAAACCATCCCCAACCCAGCCCCAAAAAAGAAAACAAGCCAGAAACACACCGACGCACAACGTATTTGCAACATGCTGTTCTCTTCTCACCCGCCAACGGACGCAGGCTTCTACCCGTAGAGACACTACATCTTATTCCATCCCCCTAACCCGAAGTTGCATGCACTACGTTGCCACCTGCATACCGACAGTAACCCGCGCTGTTGGCTTCGTCCTATGCTGAAACCCAGTGATATGGCGAATAGTGCGCCTACTCGCACTATTGAGGGTTATGAAAACCCTGAATAGTGCCCCTACCCGCACTATTCAGGCCCGAAATCATAAAATGCGGGTGCCCGCTACAGTGTGGGTTTTATCGCTTGTCAACATACCCGCACTATGGCGGGGCCCCCACTGCATGCCAATGGAAACGCAAAGTTCCGTAAAAAGTTCACGCCCTGGAATGACGTATGTACCAGGTATTTAATAGTACTAGGTATGCGGTTCGATTTTTGAGCTTCAGGTTTCGACTCGATCGCATTTTCAGATGTGAACAAATCGAAACAGTCACGGGACAGTATGCGGTTCGATTTTTGAGCTTCAGGTTTCGACCCGATCGCATTTTCAGATGTGAACAAATCGAAACGGTCACGGGACAGCTTTCGCGGCCATTAATTGCGCACCGCAGAATGTATGTAAAACTCCTGTTGTGGCAGGATTTTAGAGACTAGAGCCAGCTTTTATGAGGATCCTAGGTAGACGTCGATCGACAAAACCAACGATTCCGTCCTGAAATCTGAACGGAACGCGCTGGTTATAAGATCTCCGACCCACGTTAGTGTCACAGTGCTCACACCCCGGTTGGTGATATGTGGCGTGGGCCGACCAAGCGTCTGATTAAAAAAAAAATGGCGCTGGTTTGTAGAAGACAGACGACAAAAAAATTCGACCCCTCTCCGATGGCAAGAAATAGACCAGTTTTCAGGTCAGACATCGATCGACGAACCCAACGACTGCGTCACGAACTCTGAAGGAGCGCGCTGGTTAGGGACTCCGACCCACACTAGTGTCACAGCAGTGCTCACACCTCGGTCGGTGATATGTGGCGTGGGTGGGCCAGGCGTCTGCTAAAAACATATTTGGCAGCTGGTGTGTAGAAAACAGACGACCTAAACTGTCGATTACTCTCCGTTGGCACAACACAGAGCTTTTTGAATGTTTGGACGAAGAGCGTAGGACGCCGCGGCCACCCTCTCGCCCCCTAGACCACGGATTCCCGTAATACCTTCGAGGCTATCATTTGCACTCATTGATTTTGCCCGGTACGAAGCTCGTTGACCGTGGGTTAATTATGTGTCGAGATCGAAAGTCAATCGTCGCGTGACTGCTGGTGTGCGAGCTGCGAGCCGTGTCCGTATTGTTTTTTGTTTGTGTGCGGCGTGATTTCGCGTGGTTCGCGTGGTTCGCGGTAATTCAGCGATTTGATTGGAAGATGGCTTGCGCCGTTCGCTTTATTTCACAGTGATTTGATAGGAAGATAGCTGGCGTCAACTGCCCCGTGTGATTTTAGACTTGCCCTTCCAATGCGAAAAAATCGGATTCATTGTGCGTGCAGAAATTCTCGAGCAAACGCCGAGTCCAACTGCTGTTGTTGTGGCCTCCTGCCACGAAGAGACGCGCTGGGTGCGCTGCACTGCGCGTAGGACCCAAGCGTCCGAGCAAGCGCTGACGGCCTTTGGTCTGGCGGCAAAGAGACGTGCCGAGTGCGCTAGAGTCAACTTGTCTTGGTATTTTGTATTTCACAATGTGACTTGCGAGTACGTAACCACAGAGAGGTGTGCGCCGAGTGCGCTTCTCTTGGTCTCTAGGCCCGAGCCCGCGCCAGCGGACTGCAGTCTGGCCACGGAGAGACGCGTCGCCCTCCGACCGCCCGCAGACCGCGCGTCGGGCGAAGGAACGTCGCTATACAGCTGTGTCACCATCCAACTCATCGATCGTTCTGCTGCTGCTGCCTGCTGTCGTGGATAGAATCTTGAATTTGGAGACCATGCCATTTTTCGATTTAAGAATCTGATGACCCAAGTCTGGTTCGGTTCGGTCTGGTTCGGTTAGGTTCCTCGTTATACAATTCGGTTCAAATTGGTTCCGTCAGGTCCGATCCGATTCTGTCCGTTTCGGTCGGTTTCGGGTAGGTTCGGTTAGGTTCCTCGGTGTACGGTTCGGTTCAAATTGGTTCGGTTCGGTCCGGCTCCTCCGCGGAACCGAGCCGAACCGTAGGATTTGAAGTGACGGAAGAAAGGACCGAGCCGTGGTGAGATTCGAAACCGTGTGAAGCCCTGCTTATTAGTTGGTTACTGCTTAGCTCACTGAAACACTGGGATATGCGAGACATGCTTATCATCTCAGCCTGCAAACGGTACGTTCTATACTTGAAGGATATAGACACCAGTATATATGTAGCCGGTGAGGATGCACCGAACGACGCGGACAAGAAAGCATGCCGGCCATAATATGCTCTGTCAGCCTGCTGTTGCTCGGAGCGCATGGCTTATGCAGCTGTAATGATGCAACGGACCCAGGAGCCTCACGTACTTGTGTTGTATGCGCTCGTACGACCGGTTCGATACTTACGAGGTTGTTACACGTAAGATTTCAGATTCCAGAATTCGCAACCTCGGCCATTCGTTCCCTTTTTACACTCGGAGCGTTGTTTGTACCTTGTGTAATTATTCATACAAAAATCTTTTTCAAAACACTAATCACAATTTTCAATTTTCGAATTGCCCCATGGCGCAGAGTATCTGCTACATTTTTTTTCATCTTTAGGGACCTATCTTCATACCTGCGTGTAGTACCTGTACGAGTACAATTTTAGGGTACGTAAAGTGAAACCATCGTTTTTAATGACGCTGAAATTAAACATCAACTTCACTTTGCGCTTTCCACGTACTCCTTCCTGGTTCATCAGCAGGAGAACCAATTTGTAATCATGACATTATACAGCCTCTTCGCAGATTTACCATATCATCGTCTTGATGCTCGCAGCCACAACAGCACCTACGCCCAAACGGGTCCCAGCACATTATTTTTTGCCAGGTACCAGGTGCGGCGCCATCACCGTTTAGACTGAAAATCTGAACGCGTAAAAATACCCCGAGGCTGTTTTGATTTTTTGCCGTAGACAAACGTGCTTGCTGCAAGTAGTATCTGTCGGTGTATCGACCAAAGTTAAACCCACACACCGGAACCATCCCCGTTGTCCTTTTTCAATGTTGGTCTTGGGTCCTGCCGTGCCAGATACTGCTTGTCGTACTGGTATGTGTTGGTCCAATCATCATGTGGAAATTGATACCCTGTGTTGCATATGACCTGCCCATTTTTCCATGCGTGCTGTATGCCATTGCTGCTGCTGCTGCTGCTGCTGCTGGTGATGCTGGTGATGCTGGTGGTACGGCTGCTCCTGCTACTGCTTCCCTTGCTCTGACGTGCCCTGCCCGGTTGTTGCCTTTTTTTCCCGGTACTCCCATGCCCCAGATGGTCGGAGTGTACGTCTCGGCCGGTTGGTGTCCTCCCTGCCGGGTGTTCTCGCCGTTGCTCTCCAAGTGGGCCAAGGAGCGCAAGGATGAAGTTGCTGTGGTTCTCGTTTCATTGGACAAAAGGTACGACCGTTTTTTTTTCTCGTTTTGATTGCCAATTTTACATTCCAGCTCAACTCTAAGGAGCTTTTTACACTCGACGACCTTCTGGACAAGTCGTTGTCACAGCTGTCACCCCCCCCCCCCCCCCCCCCCGCCCCAGTAGGATACAGCTCACCCTTTATGCGATTCGCCCAACACCTCACGGCGCTTCGCGCTTGGTGCAAGCAATGTCTGCCTGGTCGGTCAATACCCCACGTGCTCCGTCCGGCATTGTAGGGATGCGGGGGCCTACGGTACAACTACGGCCATGCACGACATGAGTACCCCCCCCCTCCCCACCCCCGGACGCCTCCATTTTTTTTTTTCGCATAGGGTGCAACATTTCCACTGCTTGTCGATCTCCACCGATTCATACCTACTCACGCTATCGCAATACATGGATATATTTGCGGTAGTACTTGATACTGAGTTAGGAGAGGGAGCTGCGGTTCTTGTTTAGATTGGATGAGAGTGAGGTATTTTGATTTTTACGCAGAGGGGGCGGTCGTTCTCGTTTTATTGGACAAATGTATGTTCACACCAAGTATAATACACAGAGGGAGGATTTTTTTTTTTGCACTCGGGCGGGGCATTGAACTCGGCCCACGGCGCCTCAACCTAAGCCTGACGTGCTTCGACTCCTAACATGTGGAGATTGGAACAGATACTGCGGTCGGAGTAATCACGACCCGGAAATATCGGCGCATTTTCCCAGAATCTGCGACGTGCGATGCGATTTGTGCCACTGCCCATTACAACCAGCCCTCGCCCTCAACGTGAAGCACAGAGATGAAAGCTGTACTGTACGCACTTTTCGGTGGTCGTTACCATTGCTTACTGGTCGTTTGCTCTTGGAAGGGCTGGTCGTTAGATTTTGGCGGGCTGATCGTTAGGTTTCGAGGGGGGACGGCACGAATTATATGATATCTGGTACTGGTGTGGACTCGTTCCAAGCCACACCCTTACTCTGGCCACACAACTCTCAATATCCGCCCCCCTCCCTCCCTACATTCACTGAATTTTGTCAAACCAGCCGTCAAAATACGACTCATGTCATGAAATAGCATGGCGTTGGTGGTGGTGGGTAGCTCGAGCTGCCCGCTCATAAAAGGAGCAGGAAAGAACTCTCTTGTGGTCTGTGTCGATTGGTATAGCACAACATTGCTTAATGGCATTCCTGCCCCCCCCCGTTCCGTCTCGAAAGGGATGCGGGGTCAATGGTGACATAACTATGGCAGGAAATAAAAGAGCCCCCCCCCCCCCCCCCCTCGCCTTCCCTCCCTTCCCTCATCTTGCCCCCTTTTACCCAATTACAGCGAAAAAGAAATGCGCGATTTCGCTGCCGGGAAGGGCTTCGTGCGCCTCCCTTTCGAGCCAACGTCTGGCAGAGACAACGCGGCGACAGCGTTCGGCGTCCAGGCTTTACCCACTCTGGTCATCGTTAACGGAGACACCGGAGCGGTAGTGACGACGTGGGGCAGATCGGCGATTTCAAAGAACCCGAAAGGTTGCCTAGCAGAGTGGAAGGCGGGTCGTTCCGGGGTCACGTGGCTCCAACTGCTGAAGCCCTGGTAGAATACTCGGAACTACCGTACCAGATACGTATTACACGCGAGATAAACATAACCCCTGGGACGAATTTCGGATCCAAGTTTTCCCGAAAACATGCGGTAAGGGCCTATATAGGGCACACACGACGAAAATGGTAGCTTTGGAAAGATTTCGTCGTGATCTTGCCATACGTAGACGCGTCGCCCAGTGTTCACAATCTCTCCGTTGTGGAGAATGACCAGCTTGTTAACATTCGTCCGAGGGGCTGTGTCATGTTGTCACACTTGTGATATCCCCTGGTACGGCATATTGTTGTCGGGCAGAGTGGACCAGGGTATAAGAGAGGGTAGCCCTAGCTTCGCATCGGTATTTGCTTCCTTTCTGGTGGTCAATTGCAACTGTCGTCACCTGTGTACGTAAGCGCTGGTGGACGACAGCAAAGACAAAGACTGGTGGAAGGCAGTAAATTTGTCTTTTTTTCGTTTTTTGTTTTCGGAGATACTGCTGTATAATTTTTTTAGGAGATTTTCGGTTGGACGGTGCGGATTTCCGACTTCTGATTGTCTATAGGACCTCCGGCTTCACCCACCTAAAAAGCGACGCATACCCTATCAAGACATGCCCTATTTGCTTGGTGGCTGTGGATTAGTTGGCAACGTGTTGGCGTCATGGGAGAAGCACGTACTGTATAGTGCGGCGGTGTGTCAGCGCCTGGGACTGCTGTGTTGCGGACATGGACGAACTTCCAATAGCGAAAAATCTTGAGCTTTAGCTTCGGTCATTGCTGCCCGTTTTCAGCAGACAGCAGCCGGTACATACGTGGCGGTGTATTTTTGTAGGCTTGCTTGACGGCTCCGCGACAGAGCACTGCTGTTCAAACGGTTACGTTTATTGGCGCGGGATTACTTCGAGTACCGTAGCAGGACCAGCTTCAGAGGGGGGTATTTAGTGCCCGCAGTTTTCCTATTGGTCACTTGTTTTGGGAGGAATGTTTTCGTTGGTGGAAAGTCCCTGGTCGACCGGTGACGTCATCCAGGGTAATGACGTCACTTTTCCGAAGGTACTCTTTGGGTCCGAACGTATGCGCGATTCATCTTGCGCCCATTTGTTTTTGGTGTTTCCGTGATGGATTGCTTCTGCTCGAGTTGCTTCTTTTGAACCCCACCCCACCCCCCCCCCCCTCCTGCCCCTAGCGGTGGGTGATTTCTGCCCTCGCGCTCGGGTCAGCGTGTACCTGCACCTGCGCGCGGCGGTCGTTTTTTTTTTGTCGTCACGTATTATTTTTGTGTCCCGTAATTTATTTGCCGGTCGAGAAGAGGCTCCAGCTTCTAGGCACCAGGTATGAATACGACGTGCTCGTTTTTTTTTTTTTTTCGGTGATTTTTCGTATCTGGGACAACATGAAGGCAACTATTACGGGGGTCCATAGTTAACGGGACTAAATTTTATTAGTAAAAATAGGTAAATATATAGGTTTTTATGTACACCATAGGTCCTGTTAACTATGGACCCCCGTAATAACTGTTTTAGCATTGCTCGTGGTGTCTTTCCTATGGCAGGGCTTCTGTGTTCTTGAACAAGGGAGTAAGCGCTGGGCTCTGCCGTGTGCTGTATGGCATTTATACGGTACAGCGCACCTGCGTGTGACACTTGTCAGGGTAGCGATACACACATCAGAGATTCTTGTTTCGCACATGATTGTGACTTCTGCCAGCCTGTCAGGTTTCACGACATACTATTACGGGGGTCCATAGTTAACGGGACCAAATTTTGTTAGTAAAAATAGGTAAATATATAGGTTTTTATGTATACCATAGGTCCTGTTAACTATGTACCCCCGTAATACTTTACATCACTCGTGTGCACTACATCCAGCTCTAGCATTGCTGTCGGGTATACTTCCAAGTATGACAACATCGTGATTATAGTGTCGTGGGGAAGGCAGGGTACGTACGTAGACACCGTCAATCTCCGATCACACGTGCCAAGCATGAAGATGCGTTAACCAACGTCCGGTCTACTACGAAACCTGCCATCATGGATGGTCTTCATAGTGGTTGACGTTCGGGAATTCAAAACCCAGAACGCTACAAGGAGTGAAATATCCTCTTCTATGAGAATGATCCCCACTCCCACGACTCTCTCTATCCTATGAGATCTCTCCTCGCGAGATGCGATAGAGGTCTTGTGGAGGCACCTCCTTGCCAGAAGAAACCGTGCGCGTCAAGGCCTTGGTCAAACTCGTCCAAAATCGTGGCAAGGCCGACACCAGCAGAGGAGGCGACTTCCATGTTGGCGTTTACGAGAACTCCGCAAAGGAAGATTTAGAACGTACCAAGGTAGTACCCGAGAAGACGAAAAAAACGATGTTAAAAAAAAAAGCAGCTTGAGAGGAGGGAAGTAGCGAGCCCCTGGCTCAAGCCGTTCCCCTGCCTTCTTATTATACAAGCACAAGTATACCACCGTTTAAAAAACCAAATATCATAGTTCGATCGGGCCCGATTCGACCACAGAAATCTCAGCGAGAGTATGTACGCGGGCGAAGACCGAGGTCACCTCCCAAGCGATCCGGTCTTGCGAACCTACCCCGTAAAACACCATCGTCTAGGCATGTGCAGGCCAAATACAGACATCCATCTGACGCTTTCTCCATAACAACTACCAGCATCAGTCCGAGCGAGTAGATGGGGGAAGCATTTCGCCCGTGTCGTAAAACAATCGCAGCCGTCACGGGGAACGCTGTCTCCTACAGTCGTGTGGACACATATGACAGATAGCGCTGAATTGAAAAAAAAATAGGACAACCATTAATTGTAAAGCTCCGAAATTTAGCTGCCGACATTCAAACGAACTGTACGAATAATGGACTATCAGCCGAGTTTGTAACCAATTAATCTGGTACGTAGTGTGCTGCTGTTGTTACAGGGAGTCGGAGGGGGTTTTCGGTATTTCATGTTGCAGTGAAAAAGAAGAAGATACGCCCCCCGGCTAAGATTCCACGGACCAAGAGTGTATCTCTTGAAGTGACGCCCCAAAGTCACATACATCCCTAGCAAATAGATATGGACTTGAGCCGCACGAAGGAGGGGGCGATGTGGAGGACAGAGGGTATAATACGTAGATACTGCCAATCTCCGATCACGCATGCAAACCATGAAGATGCGTTGACCAACGTCCGGTCTACGATATACCTGCCGTAGATGGTCTCCAAATTGATGGTTGACCTTCGGAAAACATACCCAGAACGCTACCAGAACAGGGTCTCCTCTTCTACGAGAATGACCCCCACTCCCACGACTATCTCTTTCCCATGAGATCTCTCCTCGCGAGTTGCGATGGAGGTTTAAAAATTGTCAAGACACCTGCTCCTTACCACATGCATACACAAACAAAAACGTGCGCGTCAAGCCTCGGCCAAACGCGTCCAAGATCACGACAAGGCCGACACCAGCAGGAGGCGACATCAATATAGTTACAGTTGTCCATTTATTTATGGATGGATTGTCGTCTGTGTGTGGCGGTATACTCAAACTTGTTGAATCAACGTCGATAACGTAATGTCGTGTAGTATCAGGTACCAGGTGTTTATTTTAATCTCGGGTGAGTACATGGGTACGGAGAGTGAGTTGATCCTGCAGCAGCAGCATCATGGATGGCTTCTTTCAGAGGGCTGATGTGCTCCAAGAATTACCAGAGTGCTTTCTGCTCGGGTCTGGACTTTGCGCGCGAACCGACATGGATTGACCCCTCCCCCGCCCCCTCCCCCCCGGCTCTGCGTATAGGCAAGCATATGCATACCCTGGTGGTACTTAATATTGTTGCGCGTGCGGTCCCTAATAAGTCTCGATCTTTTAACGAGGACTGATTTTCAGTTTTTTTTCAGTTTCTTCCCGAAATAAATACCGAAATTTCGGGAAATCAGAAATACTGAAAAAAACAGAAAAAAATCCATCGTGTGACGGCATCTACGCAAAATTGTCGGAAATCATTGATTGAATTTCGAATTTGTGTATCCCCTGTCCCCTGAAATACGGCTTTTATACTGAGAGGAACTCCTCGTTTTTTTTCGTTGTTTGCGATGTGTTGGTTTTAGATTTAGAGAGAGGAGGTTTTGTGAACGTATGACAAGAGGGGGGGTCGTGGTAGCTACACATAAGGCTGACCAAGGCTCACGGCCAACTGTCTAGTGAGCCACAAACTCTAAGCACGAGATCGCACGCAGCGAAACACAGCGTAATTTTGCGAAGGTCGCGGAGAAACACGGTGTACTTTCAGCAACAGCAGCAGCAGCAATCAGCAGAAAACAGAGGAAAAGGAGAGAGAGCGGGCGGCTACAATGCTCAGGTCTCGGGCGGGGCCTGTCGAGATTCTGGTGATGCTTCTGGCAGTATTGATGTGCTGTGCTGTCGGTGGCAGTGACCAGCAGGTGAGACGCGGGTGCCGCTGGGGTTGATTTTGAGAGTAACCAAGACGTCTGAAAAGAGGGAAAAAATGAAAAATTAGCTGGAAAATAGGGGGAAAGGAGAAAACGCAAACACTGAAAAATAGAGTGCAAGCATCATACGAGTACGTACTACTACCCGGGTACCCGACAGATTTACCCGGACTGGTACTACCCGTCACCGAGTCCAAGTCCGACCCTACAGTAAACCGCCGGGTGTTTCGGGCCGGGTACCCCGTGAGCAACGTGTCCCCCGCTGTGGGTATGCCTGATAATACCTCAGAATCCCTTGAAACGCGCAAGCGATCCAGCCGAGGGCAACACTCTCACAAGTACTCGCACTATTAATAGCTTTCGAGTTACAGCAGTGCGAACATCAACATGATGAGCTCTAACAGATCGGCCAGTAACAGCAAGTAGGAAAGGGGCTTCCAGCAGTACCTCTGCACTCTGCAGACATTTTGTTTCGTTTGCACTCTTTGTGTACTACAGCAGTACTTTCTGACATTATACGTACCTGACGTACACATGCTCTTGTTTTATAGCTCAGTTTGGGGTCGTTTCTAACGACCGAATGAAATAGCAAAAAACTTGCTGTTTGGGCAGGACAATATTGATATTTCCATAAAGTTGCCAAAACCTTCTGTCGTGAAACACAGCATATGTGGCAATATTGGCAAATGTTCGCATCGTAAGACCTTTGCCAATGGAAACGTAAAGTTCCCATAAAAAGTTTGAATTCCAAAGATCCCCGCCAAATGGTTTTAGAACACGCTTCCTATGGGCAATTTTAGAAAAACAAAAAGTTCCAAATTTTTTTAAAAACCCGAAAAAAGCAAATCTGGGGCCGATGTTGGGCCAAGATCGGCCTGAGAAAAACTCAGGCGGATGTTTGGTTCAAAGCGGCGAGATTCCGAGTCCTCGACAGGCATCGATCGACAAAACCAACGATTGCTTCATGAATTCTGGACGGAGTGCGCTCGTCAGGGGCTCCGACCCACCCTTGGATCGCCGTCTTCACACAATGGCCAGTGACGTGTGGCGGGCGCTGGCCAGGCGTACGATAAAAAAACAATTACCCGCTGGTTTGTACAAAACAAAAGACAAAAATTCTCGATCCGTCTCGAATGGCAAAAACAGGCTTTTTTTCAGGTTCGGGAGGATACCGCAGGATGCCGCGGCAAGCTCTCGCCCCCTAGAGCATGTATTCACTTTCTATCTTCGATGCCGTCATCTATACTCGTTGGCCTTGCCCGACACCAAGCGGGTTGGCCGTGGGCTGAGTCTTTATCGAGATCGAGCGTCATATCGTCGCACGAGCTGATTTTTATCAGCGTATTGACAATTTGCAGCGAGAGAAAACAAATTGCGCCGCCTGCAGCCGCTAGAAAAAGAGAAGAAAAAACCAAACACTTGTTTCCTTTTGTCCCACAGCAGCGGTACGAGAATATTTTCGGCTGTGTTTTTAAAGCAATAGTTTTGAACGAAAATCTTTAGGACTTCGCGTTGCCGTTGGCATAGGTCCATAACGCCCTCAGATTTTATTCAAACCCCTCGCAGCAGCAGGTAGCCGACGGCACGCCGACGGTCTCTATGGAGTAAATGCTGCCGCAGAACGGACTCCAGGCACAGCGCACGCACCTCAGAGGTCGGCAGTCCAGCCCGGCCAAAATCCCCTGGGAAAAGCTGGGAGGGTTGCAGTTTGTGATTCTGTTTTAGCCCCCGCACAAAAAGACTTTCATGTTGCATCCACACGGGGTTCACGGCGAGCGTCGCCAGTCCTATCATCGCTGTGATCAATGCCACCGGGTATCCTTCGTATTTCCCTATACTATACATGTGAGAGCGAGTCTAGCGTAGGGTGTCGCGGGGTGGTCTGGCTTGTACAACCTTGCGTTGGCGTTATTGGGCTAGAATAGCGAATAAAATAGCAAATATCACTTTCCACAAACTTGCGAACGAAGCAGAACGGAAATATCCAAAAAATAACTTTGGCAAGTTTTTCGCTATTTTGGCAAGTCCAAATTTCCATGAACTTGCTATTTTCGCAAAAAGAATGTCAAATATGTGTCGCTAGAAATGCCCCTTATCTACGAAGCAGTCACTTTCGATGTATGTATACTACAGTTCCTGCCACTCTACTGTCATCATACTGTACCTGATATACACGTGCAATTTTTTCATTTGTTCAGTTTGCAGTACTACGGGGGTCCATAGTTAACGGGACCAAATTTTGTTAGTAAAAATAGTTGAATATATAGGTTTTTATGTATACCATAGGTCCTATTAACTATGGACCCCCCGTAATACTAGCTTAGCAACTTTTGCGCTTTGTTTTTTTAGCTTTTTTGGGGTACTTTTCCTCTCCATATTGTTGGAGCCTGGCCTGCGACCACGGACTCTATCCTGCAGTGATTAGTCAATGTGAAGATCAACAACGTTTTGACTTACAGTACTGCTGTAAAGCATTTTACCTACAGATTATATATCATCCCCAGGGATGTGCTACTGCTGTAAGCGCGACCCAGCCTGTCTGGACGAGGAAGAACTTCAAGTAGCATCGCTGATTCAAACAAACGCGAAGGGAGTATGTCGGGGTTAGCATGCAAGGCCTGGCACCGTTTTTTCGCTTGTAGTTCTCTCAGCGATATGTGATCAAAGTGCGCCCAATCTTCCACTTGTCAGGCCGGCTTGATAACTGCATACGAGATGATAAGTTGACCGGGTACCCGGTGGAACCGGTTCCGGTCAACTGAAAGACCGGGTAGCCCGGGCACGGGGTCCGAGTCAGACCTCCAGAATTTGGCGGATACCCGTTCGTGGCAGGTGTCGGGCGTGTAGCACCCTTACAATACATACGAGTAATCAGCACGAGCACGCCCACGGCTTGACTGCTGTCTAATGCAGCTGCAAAATACGTGTCTGTCTGCTGCTTTGACCTATAGTAGCACCTGGTATGATACAAGTATGTACGGCTCATGCGTCATCATTGCGGTTGGGTGCGATTCTACTGCGGCTTGATTAGGATGCAACGATTGGTTGTCGCCATCAGCCACCGAAGCGCATCACGATCGGTTGATCGCATAGGTACAGAAGAGAAACGGGAAGGGAGCCATGGCCGAGGGGCTTTTTTAAGGCCGTTCTCGATCAAACCCAAGCATCGCCAAGTACGAAAAACTTGCTCTCAGTGTCACCACAGGTGGTATTTGTTTGACGCCGAACACCAAAACACCGCTCACGGCAAGATCCCAGATACGTGCACACGTATTGAATCGTACCATTATGCTCGTACTTTCGTTTTTTTTTCGCGCAAAAGTTTGTTGTTGTTGTTCTCACATTACCTCACGTCGGAAATATTGACTTTTTGGTCACAGGACAGGCTCCACAGAGATTGGAGCAGAAGAATACCGTACAGTATACGTGCCAGGTACACACCACTGTACTTGACGCGGAATATATCACACTACCACGCCATAACACCCCCCCCTCCTGCCCGCTATAATTGCTGTAGGCACCGACGGCAGCCCTCGATGCGCGAGGCACAACGACTTGCACATGTAAAGCCGGTGAAGAGACCCCTCAATGTCACACCGCTTGTTATGATATTAATAGCACCCCCCCCCCTGCAAATTGGCCACGGTCTGTTGACACTCTCATGTCAATCATTGATGTAACACCCTGTTACCACACCCCCTCGTTATCACACCCCCTACATGGCGCTTATCGCCCGGGGTACGGTAGATACCTTTCCGCAACATCACACCCGGTGATGCAACATCACACCCGGTGATGCTTTTTTTTTCTTCACTCGCTATCCCGGGGTAGAGATGGTATCTGGCGAGCTATACGGGGTGACCCATTACGCAAAAAAGCTTTGGGACGAATTAGAGCGATAAAGCAACAACCAGGAGTACGGTTTTTTGTCGACCCTTTCAGGGCAAAATGCTGCACTCCCTTTTTCGGCACAAACCACTCAAATTCTAAGTATTTCGGAGTACCATAGTAAATAGGACCTACGGTACGCACTAAAACCTATATATTTATCTATTTTTACTGAAAATATTTGGTCCTATTTACTATTGTCCCCCGTTTTAGGTATAGGTTGTCCCCAAAACGGGACTGCAGTCCCCAAAAGGGTCAATTAACAGTTTTCGGGCCCCTCTGTTAGCGACCAACACAATGGTTGGTAAGTTTGTTAGTGTTAGTCAACCATTGAACCGTCTACGAGCAGCGTGAGGGCCCAGCAGTCCGGATACGTATGATCATGTCGCCCTCCCGCGCGTGCGGTACGCACACGCTTCCTTGCAACCATTGCGACTCTGGACACCCGTTTGTGCTGGTGGGCACCGTGGTACGTATCAGCTCCCAACGACGCGGCGGCTGTTTTTGCTGCAATCGTCACTTTTTCCTCGTCAGTCCTCCCTCCCCTCTTGAGTCTCGAGAGAGAGTACTCACCGAAAAATACCAGTCGTAAATGCTATACCCTGACCAGGAGTACAGAAGGCCCTGAAGTCGCTGTCAATCATAGTGCAGAAAATTCCAGCAGCAGCAGCAGCAGCAGCAGTAGTAGTAGTAGTAGTAGTAGTAGCAGTAGTAGTAGTAGTAGTAGTAGCAGTAGTAGTAGTAGTAGTAGTAGTAGTAGTAGTAGTAGTAGTAGTAGTAGCAGTAGCAGTAGTAGTAGCAGTAGTAGCAGTAGTCCCAAAGCTTGTCTCCTGACGCCTTTGTTCCGGGCTGCGCCGTGAAGACGATGATGCGTGTAACCGTAATTTTTTTCGACACTTTGCTTTTCCCACGTCAAGCCCCAAAGGACGAATCGTCGCATTATACTCGTATACACGTACCTGGTAGGTAGTCTGTTACCGTGTAACACGTAAGACAAGAACAACCCCCTGAGACGATTTTTTTCGGAGCCATTTTTTTTTCCCACAGCGAGAGGGGACGGGGCGCACGCAACGAAAGATGGTGGCTCTCTAACCCTTTTATTTTAGTACTTCAGTCCCGTTTTGGGGACGAACTACTTGGAATTCAAGTGGTTTCTCCCTCCAAAAGGGGACTGCAGCTCTAAAAGGAGCAAGGAGATAACGTCGAGATATCTCCGTAGGCGCATATGCAGTGCTTGGCGTCTGCACTCTCCTTGTTGTCGAGAGAAAATCGGGTTGGGAGTTCGTCTGAGGGGGCGTATTGACTTATCACCCGTGTGATATTCCACTATTGTCCCAAAATATTAGGACAGTTTTGGATGGAATGTTTATATGAAACAAGTTCCTCGTGGTTGGGAACAGGAGTGGTATATCACACGGGTGATAGTCTCGGATGGTTACGCTGTTGGGGCTTGTTCTTTGGTATGGTACCAGGCAGCATGTGGTAAGTACCTCGCTCTGTCCGGCAAACGTGAGGGACGTTTGTATGTTGGTGCGGATACTCAAACGGTCCTTACTTGATACAAGTGGCACACGATGGCGGTGAAGGATGAATGAATGAGTGGCTGGAGGCGGGACAACAACGCAGAGGCACTAACACGACATCAACCGGTGTAGTTTTGGTGGAAAACTGCCTCATTTTTTATTGGGCAAATGCCAAAATCAGGTATACCTGATCCGTTTTGAGCCAAAATCAGGTACACACTAAAACCAAGTAGCAAACGCGCGCCACGAGCGGTGTGATGTCCATGACAATCCGGAAAAAAAAAAGAATGCGCCCAAAGCATTAAGCGTGCCACATGGCCTCCAAAATCTGAATTGTTTTGTTTTCTTCAGGGTGTAGGTACCACGGGCTCCGCTTGGACCTGCAAAGAGTCACTATTAAATATTAATATGCTTCGTTTGTTTCGCCACGGCGGGAGCGCCAATAGTATTTACTCTGGCGCCCCCCCCCCGTTGACAACTTTAAAGCTTCCAGACCGTCCTCGCGGCACCGCCTGCCCGGCACGAAATTATCTTGCCGTACCAAACCTGAGGCCACCTCGACGCGGGGTGGTGCAGACGAAACGCCGAGTGTCCATGGTGCTGTGAAGACTGCTGTGAACATAGAAAACAACAGAGTACACACAACAACTAACTGGAGCACATCGCACACCCCAAAGGAGAAAAAGTGAAACCAGCGCACGCATGTATGCATGTATATACGTGCTTTTACGTACGACGTACGGGCACAGAGTTTATACGTCATTACAGAAGAATTTCAACCGAGGGAGGGCAGACGCATACGGAGAGAAAAGCCAGTGTACGTATGGCCTCTCTGATTGGTTCAAAGTTGGCCAAAATCAGTTACAATGTCAGCTTGGCCAATAGCAGGGCTCCGGGTGTGTGTTTTGTACTTGAGTTCAGTATGTAACTGTTTTTGGCACGAAAGTGGCCAGGTATACCTGATTTTGGCAAAAACCCTTTTTTTTATTTATTTTTTCATCTTTGTTCTACAGAGTGGTTCTATTAATAGTAGTTATAGAGAACGATGCGTTGCAAAATTCCTCTCGCGAAATACTCCTGGAGTTATTCAATGCCGGTGTATTGCTCGTGTCACTTTTTTTTTTTTTTTCTCTCTTTTGACACAATCAAAATAGTCGAGAAGTGCTTCTCTCACGTGGGACAGATGACGATCTATCTGCAGATCATCTAGATCATCTAGATCAGATAGATCATCTACAGATAGATCCTAACCTGCCGTGATGAGATGTTGCGCAGGATGTGTGTATTAATCAGCAGTACATATCCAACCCAGGAAACCTATGGTAGATGGTGCAGGTTGTACGACTCCCACACGGTAACATGAGCAAGACCGTGCAGATCATACAGATGAAGACTCTAAATGATCTTCCCGAAAACATATAGGTCATGAAGTGGGAATCGGTGATCTACAGTGGATAATCTGTCAGTGATCTGTCAGTGATCCTGTCTGACATATGGACGTATTCCATTTGAGCTCTTCGAATTTATCAACGTTGTACGACTGCTGCTGCTGCTGCTGCTGTTGCTTTAGGTGGAGGAGTGGGGGTTGCAACCAGCCCTGCCGCAGTTGCAACGCTTGGCGACCGGACAGCGCATCGGCACGCCAACCACCACCGCCGCCGCTGCCGACAGCCCGCCGGACGTTAGCGCGGTGCCCGAGTCTCGCTCGGGAGCTTCGGACGATTACCACCACCAGCACCAGCACCACCAGCACCAGCAAAATAAGGAGAAACAGCAGAAGCGGCGGCAGGGTGGGCGGGGGCCCGGGGAGCAGGGGTTAGGGAAACCAGCAGCTACGGGGCGGCGTTTGCAGGGAGGGTTTAGAGAGCGAGACGACGCGGGGCAGCAGCAGCAGCAGCAGCAGCAGCAGCAGAAGCATGGTCAGCAGCAACAGGAACAGCGCTCGATGCCAGCGACGTTGACAGTATCGGACGGCACGGGTGCGCTTCAGGATACTGCGGCTCTGCTAGCAGTGGGTGGCAGATACGACCCGGCGGAGGCGGCGGCGGTTACGGGGGTGCGGGGAGCATCGGCTTCAAGCTCTGAGAGCATGCAGGAGAAGGATGTTTCGGACAAGGAACCGGCAGGGACGAGGGAGGGGGCGGGACGGGGGACGGGGGAGGGGGCGGGGGCGGGGGCGGGGGAAGGAGAGGGGGCAGGGGAGGGGGGGTGGGGGAGGGGGAGGGGGCAGGGGAGGGGGAGGGGGGGAGGGGGGGGGGGGGGGGGGGGTGTGAAGAGAGCGGGGATAAAGGAGCCGCCGAAGGAGAGGACGGGGAGTTTGTAGTGGCAGCGCGGGATAAAAAGGTGAGGGGGGGGGGGCAGGGGAGGGGGGGGGGGTGGGTGGGGAGGGGGGGGGGGGGGGGGGGGGGGGGGGAGGTGGGATTGAGTTTGGGGGGGGGGGGGTGGGAGGGGGGGGTGAAGGGGGGGGGAGCGGGGGATAAAGGAGGGGGCCGAAGGGGGAGGAGGGGGGGGGGGGGGGGGTGGTATGGGGGGGGGGAGGGGGGGGGGGGAGCGCGGGAGGGAGGGGGGGGCAGGGGGGGGGGAGGGATAGAGGGGAGGAGTGGGGGAAGGGGAGTTGGGGGGGTGGGGGGGATGGGGTTGTGGGGGGGGGGGGGGGGGGGGGGGGGGGGGGGGGGGGGGGGGGGGGGGGGGGGGGGGGGGGGGGGGGGGGGGGGGGGGGGGGGGGGGGGGGGGGGGAGGGGGGGAGGGGGGGGGGGGGGGGAAGAGGGAGGGAGGGGAGGGAGGGGGGAGGGGGGGGGGGGGGGGAGGGAAGGCGGGGGGAAGGTGGAGAGGGAGGGTTTACCCGCTGCGTTCACTGCTTCGCGAGACAGCGATCATGCCGGGAGACACTAGTAGTGTTCCACATCAAGTGATTCGTTCGAGGAATATTTCGCGCCGGGTAACGCTATCGTGGGCTAGGCCGCGGTCGGGCTACACCACCAGACTATTTCGCCGATTGGCAAGGTTGATTGCACTGTGTATGATTCCTGGTATGCCTTACTATCGGAGGGGCAATGGTCATACTACACAAACGTCCCCACCGAGTACGCTTCTGTCCTATGCCAGGTATGGCGTACCAGTAAGTTGAAAGTAGCGCTCGGTGGCGACAATGACACTGGTGTACGACTTGCGCCGTTTTTTCAAGTGCATGGAGGGGGGGATGTTTGCTACACTTGTCACCCCCCCCCCCCCCCATCCCTGCTCCGTCTCGGAAGGGATGCGTGATCAATGATAAGTTTCCAAGGCAAGCAACAAAAATGAGTACCCCCCCCCCCCCCCCCCCCCCCCCCCCCCCCCCCCCCCCCCCCCCCCCCCCCCCCCCCCCCCTGTCTTTGGTCATACTTTGGTCATACGACTACGACCATGCATGGCATGAGTACACCGCCCCCGTCCTTGAGCTACTCCGGATCCTTTTCCTACTGCGGAAAGTCCCCCCCACCTGGCCTGTGCGAAACGAGGCTATCGATTTCATCGCCACCCGCTGCATGCTGTTTTTTTTTTCATCTCCACCCCGCCCCCCCCCCCACCTGGCCTGTGCGAAACGAGGCTATCGATTTCATCGCCACCCGCTGCATGCTGTTTTTTTTTTTCATCTCCACCCCGCCCCCCCCACCTGGCCTGTGCGAAACGAGGCTATCGATTTCATCGCCACCCGCTGCATGCTGGGTTTTTTTTTTCATCTCCACCCCGCCCCACCCCCCTCGCCCCCTCCTGTGTCTGTTCTCATCCCCTGTCGTCCCCCCCCCCCCCCCCCCCCCCCTCCTCCATTCCTCTCCCCCCTGCTCCCTCTCCACACCCCCCCCCCCCCTCGCCCCTCCTCTCTCCCCCTCCTCGCCCTTCCCCCCCCCCCTCCTCCTCCCCCCCCCCCCGCCCTCTTCCCCCCTCCAAAATCGTCGACAGCCTCCGGAGGGGGAAGGGGAGTCTGGTGACAGCTTCGACAACGCGTCGTCTAATGGCATCAGCAATAACATAATGGTAATCGTCTTCTGCGCCCTTGCCTTTGTAGCGAACGGAGGCTTTCTCGTCTACGTCTTTTGGGTCATGTGACGGCCGACCGGAGAGGGGGGGGGGGGGGGAGGGGGGCGTCGAATCTAAAAAAACGAGAGAGTTCTTATTTTGTTCACGGGGTTCTGGGCCACGCAAAGGGGCGGGGCGTTGAGTCGAACTCGGGAAGATTTCTTGTCTAGGAGGTTCTGGGTTATGTAACGGTCGGACCGTCGATCGAACTCCTCGGGAGGTTTTTTTTGTTCGCGGGAGGTTTTAGGCCACGCGAAAGACGGGGCGGTGGGTCGAACTTTGGGGACTTTTTGGTGTCTACGAAGTTCTTGGCTATGTGATGGTCAGGGGGTCCGTCGAAGTAGGAAGGCTTTTTTTTTTCTACGGGGTTCATATGACGGTCGAGACCTTTGATCGAACGTGGGAGGATTTTGTTTATCTACGGGGGGTTCTGCGTCACGTGACGGGCGGGAGTGGGAGTTTGTTAGCGGGTCGAACTTGCGAGGCTTTATTGTCTACGAGTACGGGGGGTTCTGGGTCGCGTGACGGGCGGCAAAAGCGGGTTGAACTCGGTAGGCTTGTTTTCATCTACGGGGGGTTTGGGGTCACGTAATGGGCGGAGCAGCGGGTCGAACTCGGGAGGATTTTCCTGTCTACGGGGGTTCTGGGTTGCATAAAGGGCGGGGCGGTGGGTCGAACTTGTGAGGCGTTTTTGTCTACGGGGGGTACTGGGTCACGTATTTAGCGGAGCAGCGGATCGGACTCGGGATGCCTTTTTTTTGTCTACAGGATTCAGGTTCACGTGTTGGGCGGAGGGAGCAGCGGGTCGAGCTGCTCGGGAGGACTTTTTTTATCTACGAGGTTCAGGGTCGCGCAAAGGGCGGGGCGGTGGGTCGAAGTTGGGAGCCTTTTTTTTTACCGGGGGTACTGGGTCGCGTAACGGGCGGGAGCATCTGGTCTACCTCGGGAGGCATTTTTTTGTCTGCGGGGTTCAGGGTCGCGTAATGGGCGGGAACATCTGGTCGGACTCGAGATGCTTTCGTTTTGCACGTTTTTCGGGGTCGTCGTGTAAAGAGCGGGGTGGTGGGTTGACCTTGGGAGGCGTTTTGATTGTATTCGGGGTTCTGGTCCGTATACCCGGCATCTGTCTCACTTGGCAAGATCTTCCTGTCTATGGGATTTGGGGCTATGTAACGGTCGGGTAATCGATCGAACTCTGAAGGCTTTTTTTTGTCTCAGGATGTTCTGAGCCATGTAATCGACGAGGCATCGGTCATACTTACTAGGCTTTATTTTGTCTTCGGGGTTCTGGACTATGTAGCCTGCGTTCGACGAACTTGGCAGGCGTTTTTTGTCGACAGGGTTTTCCGATGTGTAGCCGTCGGACCGTCGTCGGTCGCCGTTGGAAGGCTTTTTTTTGTCTACGGGGTTCTGGGCCACGTCGCGTTAAGTGGGTCGAACTTGGCAGACTTTAGTTATTCACGGGGTTTTGGGTCATGTGTATAACCGGCGGCGCTAGAACTCGGAAGCTATTTTGTCTACGGGGTTCTGGGCCATATGTAAAGCCGACGGTTGATCGGATTTTGGGAGGCTCGTTTGTCTACGGGGTTCTCGGCCATGTTCCGGGCGGTGGTTGAACTTGGCGGGCTTTTTTGTGCCCGCCTGATTCTGGGTGCCGGGGATTCCGGGATGCATGTAATTGACTAATACTGCTTCGTGGCAGGCAGTAGGTCATGAGGTAGTGCTGTTGCTACAGCTGTGAGTGATCGTGACGCCTGCATGGGGGGTATAGACACGATAATATGCGGGTGTATAGAGGTGGCGAAAGTGGACTGTTTTGTGCTCTCTTCCTGCTGTGCTTGGCGATGGTGGTTCGTGATGGTTATGCCTTTGCTTTTGCTTTTGCCTGTGCTTGTGCTGGTGCCCCGCCTGGTGCTGGTGCTGGTGCTGGTGCTGGTGCTGGTGCTGGTAGTGTTGGGGCTTGGTGATGCTGCTGGTGCTCGTGCTGATGTGCGCTCCCTAAATAGCTTCTTTTGTTGGATCGTGGCGGACTTGACCAGTAGACTGAACTTTCCACATATATACCAGGCAGCCCCTCTTCGCGGTCTCGATCTTTCAGGGCAGCTACAGTAGATCGTGATGTGCACTTTCTAGATCGTGTTGCCGAGTGGGAGGCGTATCGTCCACGTGTTCTAGCTCGCATGTCCTGGGTTACGTACGGACGATGCAAACCCTGCACAGCATCTCGTACCGGCAGAGACATGATCTACAGTAGATGACTAGCTAACGATGGTGATCCGTTCGAGAAATATGAGGAGACCGATCTTTTTCGGCGCGCGTCAAGGCCTCTTTTGGCCTTATTATACTGCTCTCAGTGTAGGGGGGTAGTGAGTCAAGGGACCAAACCGCGGTCTCCTATGGAGCATCTTTGCTGTCCGATGTGTGGAATTTTCCTGGAATTTTCCCTTTCCTTCTCCGCCCAGGATTCGCCGCGTTTTGCTCATTGCTTCGACAATTTCGAAGAAGTTGTCCTCTCTGCGGTCGGTGGGCAGGGGGGAGTTGTTACAAGGAAGGTAGCGTGCTTTTGTACCCGTTTTTTTTCCGCTCCCCCCCCCCCCCCGCCCCTTTCGTTTCTTCTCCGCTGCTGTATATCTGTTGTTTTCTTTCGTTTTTTTCGTGTGCGCGCGTGTGTGCACCTTGTCGTGCGGCACTTTATTTATTTGTTTTTTTCCTCCTTTTCTTCGCGGACTTCGTTTGTTCTTTTCTATTTTTCTATTTTTTCTCATCATGTTTGTTTTCTCACTGGCCGTGTATTTTCTATGTTTTGTGTAGAGCGCCGACAATACACGAAGAAGCAGCAGCAGCAGCAGCAGCTGAGAAAAAACGTGTGCCCTTGCGAAACGCTCTTAGGTTGTTGGTTGATTGGTCGGTTGTACAGAAGAGTGTCAAAGGTTTCGATCTATTGTTATTGGCGCGGGGGACTTGGCGCCGGGGGCGCGGGGTGGGGGGGGGGGGGGGGGGGGGGGGTCCCAGCTATCTCTGGGCGCACTTTTTTCGAGGTTCGGGTTCCGAGTTCAGCGGAGAGAGGTGATGTACCGCACATATTCTAAGAAGTGTGTATTTTTCGGCGCGTCAAAGCCGTCAAAGTTTGCCTTAATATACTAGTTATAGTTTAGGGGGCGGTCAGTCAAGGAGTCTCCTATCAATAGCATCTATATATGCACAGCAATGGTACCTTCTGAAATTCTTTTAACACTCCAACCCTTCGGGAAATTATAACGGAAAATATCCCCATATCCTCATGCCTCGGGCGGACTGATGATCTGTTCCCGCTTTATGACCTAGATATTTCACGAAAAATGTATTCCTGATCTACACGATGCTGTAGCTCATGGTGCCGGATGGGACCCGCACAATCTGCATCGTCTACAGCAGTAGGACAAACTGCTGCCTGGCTTGGATCTGTTTTCTACCAGTACGAATTAATTAAGATCCTGTGCAGCAGCATCTCATACCGGCAGACTATAATAGGGTCTACTGTAGATCGTCTATCTGATCTGTCTGATATATCTGATCTCGATAATCTATTACATCTGATATATACCTGGTCTATCTGGTAGGTCTGATCTGTCGGATCTATCTGATCCGTCTGATCTATCTGATTTATCCGATGAGCGAACATATATACAGTACAAGGTATCGGAAGCAGGTGTTGACAATTATAAAAATAAAATAAAATACCTGGTAAAATATTACGGCGCCAGCCGTGCGGAGCAACTCGGGCTGCTGGGGTATCTGCAGGCAAGGAGCAACCCCACGGGTGACACTTTTTCGGGATCCATATTTTCTGACCGGTTTTTGAGCTCCTTTGTGTAAAAAACTACAGGTTAGGTTAATTTTGATACTACTGTTGTAGTAGTGTATGTATACCTGGTACTCCGTTTAGGACTACGAGCGCATGGAAATGTAGGTCGGGTTGCGCAAACGAACCTCTTCGACATCACGTTTCGGGTGGGGCGTAGAGCTCCTTGGGTGAACATCTCAGAAAATAGGGCACTGGTGAAGGTGTCGTGTACCTACTGAGCAAAAATAGGGGTAAAAGATCGATCGATTACTCAGCCCAGGGTAATCCTTGTAACACTCTTCCCCCCCCCTGGCTGGCGAGATGTTTGGGGCGTCGGAACCGTCCGTGTACGTCCGTGCGCTGACCTACCCGCTTCGTTTCATTACCTGGGGAACCAGGAAGATGTGTGTTTTTTTGCCAAGTCACGCGCAAGCGTTTCCGTAAAAGAAACGTTCGAAGTGAGGTTCGAACCCGTGACCTGCCGACGACGTCAAACGTGAAGAACAGAAGGTGTTACCTACCGAGCTATAGGGGTGAAATATCGATCGATTACCCAGCCCAGGGTAATCCTTATAACACTCTCTCCCCCTAACATTGGGGGGTATAGTATACCAGGTATCACAGACGAAGTACCGTTAAGAGCGCTAATCGAGTTCGCGCAGGGGTAGGTGCGATCGTTTTTCAGCCCTCGATTTTCCCAGAACGGGAAGGTTGCTAATGGTACCGGTTGGCTCTATAAGTTGTTTTTGTCCCAAGGCTTAGATTGGGTAGGCGATGTGGGTTAACTTTTTACTAGTAGCCCAACGGACTGAAACCTTAACATATACCTGGTATATGGCATCATCGGCACATTGGTCGTGAGTTCGAGTCTCACATCCACCATGAAAAAAACGCCTTTTAAAGCAAAATGAATTTCCTCATCATGTATGTCAAGAGCCTTGTAAATACTTCTGGATCCCCAAAAATTGGAACCGCGTGTTGGTGACACGTGGACCCGTCTATCTATCCGATCCGTTCCAAGGGGGGGAGAGTGTCATAAGGCTTAGATTGGGTAGGCGATCGGTTAACCTTTTACCAGTAACCCAACACTCCTAAGAAGACCTTAGCATTTTCGGCAAGTCTGGTCGCGACAGAGCCTCTCTTCCGAAAATGTAGTAGTGTTCGACTTTTTTAGCACCCTTCCTTAACCCTGTTAGAACCGCAGTCCCGATTTTGGGACAAATGACTTGGAATTAGACTGGTTTGTCCCCAAATCGGGACTGCGGTACTAAAGGGGGGTTAACGTCCGTTGTCAAGAGTAATCGAGCGCTAAAAAACGACCACACTCGCCCCCGTACGCACTCGACGCTCTTTACAACAGTATAATATAGTACATACATACATACATACATACATACATACATACATACATACCCGAATCGATATTCAACGCAGCAACAGCAGCAGAGCAGGCAGTGTCGTGCTGCCCCCCGCTCGCGTGCCTCCTCTCCTATAATATATGTATACTCGCACACAGCTGTGCACGTGGAGCGGACGCTACCTTCCCTTCCTGTACCCCTTACTTCTCGCGGCTGTTGATTCTAGAGGTCGGCCCTTATGTACGTCGTCGTCAGTGGTCGGTCGAGGGAGACACGATAATTTTCGCCTCCTCTCACAAAAAAATGATTTTCCGAGTTTCTGGTGCTCCGCGTTGATCTTGCAACAGCAGTTAGTTGCTCTCGAACGCGCTGGGTTGCACGACAGACGCGCGCTGTACGGTGATACTTGTGTACCTGGTACGTCACAGATAATAGATAGGACCATGTTCCGTGCACACCTCGGGCAGATTCCCACAGCCCAGTTCATGATCTAAATCCTTCAGGGCCCAGATATAATTCTTCCTGATCTGTGTGATTTGTATGTGATTTGCTCATGTTGCCGGGTGGGAGCCCGTACCAACCTGCACGATCTAGGACACGTTTCCTGGGTTGGACCTGCACTTTTTATTAATGCCGGCGAGAGGCGGCGGAGAGAGATAGGGGGAGGAGGGGGAGAGGGGGAGAGAGAGGGACGATGGTACTGTGTAGCAGGCCGTTTTTGTTGGGTAGGGGGACTAATAATGGCTGCTCTGACGCCCCGAGGTCCTAAAAAAAATGGACTGCAGATCTCCGCTTCAAATTTCTTTAGTTTATCTGGGATTTTACTGCCGACAGAAAAAAAAAAAACGAAAGAGTCAAATTCTTAGGAATGTGCACCACCCTCCCCGGCAAAGCAAAGATTATTCGGGCACGTATTTTCATACGGTGAATAAATGCAGCGCCAACGATGTGCGTTGGCTCCCCGATCCCCAACGTAGTGACTGCTGACTGCCTGTACTGTTTACGCAAATATATGTCAGAAATGCGGCCTGTTTTCGGTCTGTACCTTCACCACGTCGCCACCACCGAAACGGTTGGTGTGAGACCCCCGAAACGTTGGCCGCTTTCGAAGTAGCATGGACAGCGAGGGAGGATGCGAGACAGCTCTTGCGTGTTTACCCCCGAGATAGTACAGCGTGGAAGAAGTTGAGATCCGCCTGTGCGAATCTGCAGGAAGTGATCGCAGCAGGAGTCAATGCGTATTTTGAAGAGTACCTCGCTGAAACCGAGAAATTCCTCGCGAGTTCCGATCAGCGAGGGTTCTACAAGCACCTGAAGAGTACGGTAGGGTTGCAAGGTACGAAAGCGAGGAGTGAACAGTTTATCATGGACGAGGATGGTACGCTGTTGCGGGATCAAGCGCGAATTCGTGAAAGATGGGCGGGGCACTACCACAAACTACTGAACACGAAATCGCTGAAACTTGACCCCACGATCATCGACTTAGTGCCACCACGACCGCTGAAACTATCCCTTGGAAATGAACCATCCATTGACGAGATGATGGAAGCAGTGAAGGGTATGTCAAACTGGAAAGCCGTTGGACCAGATGGTCTCCCGGTCGAAGCATTGAAACTTGACCACCCCGCTTTCGTGCAGTATTTTCACAGTATCCTTGTTAACGTTTGGGTAACGGGAGAAGTCCCCCAGCAATGGAAAGATGCGATCATAAAAACCCTTCACAAAAAGAAGGATAGAACTGATTGCAACAACTACAGAGGGATTTCGCTTGTTGCTCACGCAGGCAAGGTGTTGCTGAAAATCGTTGCGTCCCGTCTAAGCAGCTACCGCGAGACCGAGCATATACTCCCTAAAGAACAGTGCGGCTTCCGCCCCGCACGGTCAACAGTCGATATGCTGTTTGTCGTGCGCCGGCTGCAGGAGCTCGGACGGCAGAAGAAAATCCCCCTGTACATGTGCTTCATCGACCTGCAGAAAGCGTACGACTCTGTCGACCGAGAACTGTTGTGGGAGGTACTCACACGCCTTGGTGTACCAACCAAGATGCTCACAATCATTCGCAATTTTCACGAAGGCATGCGAGCTCGCGTGCGTGCGGATGACGGTGAACACTCGGACTGGTTCAATGTAACCCAGGGGCTGCGGCAAGGCTGCGTACTATCGCCGATACTGTTTAACGTGTTCTTCGCCGCTGCGATACACATCGTGCTGGTACGCCTCAGCAAAGACGAATGCATCGTAAGGGATTTGGTTCATCTCGAAGAGGACAGGGTTGTCGGAAAAGAGGAACCGTTGGCATGCGTGCAAAGGGCTGTGTGGGGCATGTTGTATGCAGACGACGCGGGAATAGTCTCGAAGTCGGCGGAAGGCCTTGCAAGAATGATGACAGTCATCGTGACTGTCTTCGAAGCAGTAGGTCTCACGGTATCCGAGAAGAAGACAGAGACGATGCTCCTACGAACACCGGATCAGACGTATACCACCTCACCGCTCGCGATCGAAGCTGCAGGCCAAAAGTATAAACAGACGACCCAGTTTTTATACCTAGGAGGCATTATCCACGAGAATGCTGACCTCTCCCTCGAAAGCCCTGAAATCGAGCAACGAATCCGTCTGAAGCGGGCATGCCTCAAACGGTATGGTCCGGAACTGTACGATAGGACGAACGCACCGCTTAGTCTGAAAGTCCGGATGCTGAAGGCCGAGGTGATTGAGACCTTGCTGTACGGTTGCGTGACGTGGACCCTCAATGCGGACCACTTCGCCAAGCTTCGGTCAGCCCACCACGAAGTCCTTCTGCGAGACATTGGCTTCCAGCGCCGACTACGCACCGACCACACCACCCTCTCGTATGCGAAGGCGCTCAGGATAACACGATGCGAAAGTATCGAAACGACCATCCTTAAACGGCGACTCTTCTTTGCGGGCGCTCTGGTGCGGCAACACGAGGGGCGATTGCCCAGTCGGTTGATGTTCGGGACGATCGCTGGTGGGGGGAGCCCGAAACTAGGCGGGCAGCCCAAGACTTGGCCTAGGGCCATTGCTGAGGACCTTAGAGTGTTCAAAGCCACCGAGGGATCAACGGAAGACTCCCCCTTAGTCTTTGGAGTTGGGACCGCACTATGGCCCACTGCAGCAAAACAGACGGGAAAGTGGTACCGGGGAATCCTCGAAGCAGCTGAACAGTTCATGGGCAGGTGGCACGAGGCTGAGGCAAACCTGAGTAGACAGCGCCGTGCATCCGCTGCGGGTAGTGTTAGAGGGAATGGGTTGAGGGGTATCAGCAGGAGGGGTAGAAGGAACACCGTACAAGTGTATGGGGGCAGGGGGGGGAACAGGAGGAGTAGAAAGGAAACCGCGGTAGAAGAGAGTAGCAGAGACCGCAGACAGGGCAGCAAGGTACCAGGCCGACTAATAGGTTGGACTTTTCTTTGCTACCCGTACCGCCAACTGCTGCGGCCGTTCGTTATGTATTGGCTTGGTGCTTTGATTTTTTTTAACTCTTTCCTATATTTTCCCCCTCTTATCCTTATGAAAGAAGTACTACCTAGTGGGTGGGTGACGAGCGTATTTTGGCCGACTCATTATTTCTCTTTTTACTTAGTTAAGTGTTCACCGGGATTATAGTTCCCTTTTTCCTTCTCGTTTCTTCCCCCTTGCACGTCCCTTTTGGCTCATGCTCGGGGTAAGTATGTGTGAGCTTTGGCTTCCCATTTTATTTATTTATTTGGGATTCTTCTCATTTTCTTTTTCTTTTTCGGTTTGGTTTCTTTGTTGCTTCTCTTTCTTTACGGTGTATTTTGGTTGCTGGCGTATGTATGTATGTTGTGTCGGCCACACCTAGTGCGAAGGCATGGTATTGCGTAGGCTATTAATGCATTACGGTGTGTTATCTCTGTGTCGTAGTCTGTGACCACAGAGCTCGTATCTATCTAGGGTGAAGAATCAGCACGGACACTGGGCTTGCTGGATGTCGACGAGTAGAAGAACGGTTTAATGTGAAGAACACACACACACACACACCTCTGTCGATCAGCTTGGGACTTCCGAGTGGAAAAAAATCGACGCCAAAAAGTGACTATTGATAGAGTACATCGACGGCCACTAGGTGATTGGTGATTGGGTGATGATACAAATAGGTGTCCGAGCTACAATCGTTGAACGCAATAAGTCGCACGGTACGGGCGGCACATGATGCTATCCGTACTGGTGGGCGCTCACGCTGCTGCAAGTAGACGGTGCGGATAACACCGACGTTTTCAATCATATTTTTTGGTCGATTCTCCCGGCGCCCCAAAGCTTAGGAGTTTCTATTAATAGCAAGCCAAAAGGCGCACGCGATGTCATGGCATGACAATAACCCTCTGGGGGACTCAGAAACAGCGGCCGAAAAGATTGCTGCGCTTTGCACAATCTTTTCAAGTTTCTACTTTCCATAATCATCTCTCGATTCTCTTTTCGTGTTTCGAAAAACAAAAAACAAAAAAAAAAACTACCAGGTAGATGTCAGTCGGTCAGTCAGTCAAGCCAGCCACGAGCCGGTTAAGTCACTCGTCACTTTCCGCCGGTTTGGAAAAATTGAAAAAAAATAAAGCCAAAATCAAAATTGTCGTCTGCCATCAAATCAGTCCTTTTCGGAATAAGACGCCAGAAACGAATCGACAAAAAAAAAAAAAAAAAAAAAAGAAGAAAAAAAAAGAAGCGAACGGTAACCAATAAAAAACGAACCAAGACCACGACCCAAGAGAGAGAAAGAGAGAAAATACAGAACAAACATGAATGAACAAACCGAAGAAGAGAAGAACAACAAAAAAAAGAGGCGTCCAGCACAAAAGTCGTCCGCGACTACGAGTAAGGTACAGCAAGCAGTACGCTTACCCATCCATTACCGCCAGCGCTACGGCCACGAAGGCAATCTAGAGTAAAAAAAGCGCCGAAGGTGTTGCTTGGAAGGGCATATACTCTGGGGGTACCCGGGTATACCCGGGCTACTTACCCGAATAATATCGAAATAATCAGGTCTTGTGTCTGGGTCCTATCCGGATACCGGGGATACCCGGGTACCTACTGAATATTATCGAAACAACCATGGTCTGGTACCCGGGAAAGGCAGAGTATACACTCTGCTAAACACGCCCTGGAAACATTCCTACACACTAACAATCGTGACTTCAACTCAATTTCTAATTCAATTCCAAATGTCTAACTTCAACCCGCCTCTCCGTCACGACACAGCACTATCGTATCAATAGTAGTATTAGTATTGGTGGTAGCTCCATCCACTTCAGCAAGGCACGGCACAACACACACAGCAACAAAAAAAAAAAGTGTTCACCAAAACTAAATGCCCCAATACAAACAACATGGCCCCAAAAAAACAACAGCAGCAGAAGCGTTTATCATATATAGCCTTGCCCTGTTTTTCAATACCCCCTCCCCTCCTCTTCCACCCCCCCCCCCCCCCCCCCCCCCCCCCCCTACCCCCCGACGCTGGCTGGCTATAATAGCTGTTCTGCTCTCTCCTCTGATGATCATAATGATGTCGTCAAAATAGCCCATTTCCCTGGAAACTAGAAACGCCTGACCCGTGGTCGTAAAAAAAAAACGGCAAAAAAAATCGTCCCGTTTCAAGAAAAACGAGCACAAAAAAGTATATACGTGCAACGCCTCACATACGGGTACCGGTGAGGAAACGTGATATACCATCTCGTATCACTTGCGAAGCCTAAGGAGCGGTACGACAGGTTGCGGTATCCCATCCCGTACCACTTGCGGACCTATATAAACGGTTACTGCTACGGGCTGTGGTACACCATCCCGTATACCAGTACATCCGTTGCAAACCGAAACAGTAACACGAAAATATCCGTGGTATCACGCACACCAATACAGCTCTGCGGGTCGTCGAAGAAACGGTACTACTGCGGGTTGTGGTATACCATCCCGTATACATCGCGCGCAAACCAAGAAATGCCAGTAAAATACCCATGGTACCATACCGTACGTAACAATCAGTGCACTCGAACAAGTCGTCGAAGAAACGGTGGACCGGCACCACGAACAGGCTGTACTGTATATATACCGTCCCGTATCACTCGCAAACAAAAAAAAAAAAAAAAACGGGAAAATAACCATGGTATTGCATCATATCCATACGTACGCACACCCTACGAGTCGTCGAAGAAACGGTGGGAGAGGGCCTCGGTCGCCGTAGCTCGGCGCTTCGGATCCAAGGTCAAAAGTTTCTCTAGAAGGTCCCCCATCCCCGTGCTCTCGACGGGCGCCGTTATATCCTACAAAATCAGCAGCAGCAGCAGCGATGGCGGTGTTGGCGGAGGCGGGACGGGTTCCGGGGGAGAGGTGCCGGCAAGGGAGGGGAAAGTTCAACTTCAACTCCAAGTTTGCGTGTGACCCTATGATAGCGTCTAAGTTTTTCCTAGTCGAATTCCAAGTGTTTTGTCTCCGAAACGAGAATACGGTGGCAAAAGGGATAATGGAGGCCAATTTCGAGGTCAACATTATTAAACTTCCACTCCAACTTCGAGTCCAGGTTTTTTTAACCCTTTTGCAGCTCCTACCTTTTTCCTAGTCTAATTCCAAGTGTTTCATCCCCGACGACGGGAGTGCGGTGGTTGAAGGGTCAAGACCAATTTCAAGGTGAGCATCAATTTCAAGTCAAACTCAACCTCAAGTTGAAAACGTATCGGGTATCGGCTTTAAGATCAATTTCAAGTTCGAATTCAAGTTTCGGTTTCAGTTTTGAATTCAATTTCGGGCTTAATTAACCCTTGTACTACAGAAATGCATAACCCTAACCCTAAACATGATCATAATTCCAAGTAAATTGCCCTCAAAACGGGAGTGCAGTCTTCAAGGGCGAAAGGGTCAAGGTCAACTTCAATCGCAGGTTCAAGGTCAAGGTCAAGGTCTAGCTCAAAAGTTGCAGACGTGAGGGGTGCAGGGTGAGAGGTTCCGGTAAAAGAGTGGAAGGGAGGGGGTTGGGGGGGGGGGGGGGGGGGGGTGCTCGATATTATGCATGGCCGTAGTGTTATGACCATAGACCCTCGCATCCCTACAATGCCGGGACGGAGCACGTCGGGTTTTCACCAACCAGATAAGACATTGCTTGCACCAAGCGCGAAGCGCCGAGAGGTGTCCGGCGAGTCGCATGAATGGTGAGAAACGTTTGTGAGGCGGACTTGCACATGGATGACAGCTTCCATTGAGTTAATTAAATTTCCGGTGTGGCCACTTCCAGAGACAACAACGGGAGTACAATGCAGCTGCCTCTTGGGTGCCTTACCACATACACCACCAGGTACGTGATAGAATCATTCCTCTTGTGCGGAGTAAACATTCTCCACCCCGCACAAACGATCTATAATAACACGACCACCAGTTGTGAACGACCGCCGAAAAAAAAATGAGGGTGAGGTTCCATATTCCTAAAACCTACCCTAGAGGTGGTATGGTACAGTGTGTTGCGGTACGTTATGGTGTGGTGCGGCATAGTTCGGCATGGTATGGTATTTCATGATATGTTATGGTATGGTATGGTACATACGGTACGGCATGGCATGTATGGTATGATATAGTACAGCAACAAATGGTCTAATATGGTACCCGGGAAAATAGAATATGGTACGGTATAATATCGTATGCACGGAAAAAATAAAAATAAAAATACCATCAAAATATGGGACAAGAGAGTATGGTACAATATGGTCTATATATACGGTGATGATTTGTGTATGATGACAACGTTCTCACGTTGGCTCATTTCCCAGAAATCTACCCCCTGGTCACGAAACAGGCTAACAAACCGAACAAGACAAAAAAAAGGTGCACGGACCGAAATAAAATATGGTACAGGTATATCCGTCCATCACCTGCAGCCGCTTCATACGTCGGATGTGCCTGCGGTTCTCCATGTCGCACTCCGTAGCTCCCTTGCACAGTCCCGTCACCTCGTTGAAAAAATCCGGGGTCCTCGGGGCTTTGACAAGCATGGCCGACGGGAATAGTCCCACGCATTTCTCCATCAGCGCGAGGTGCTCCAAATTGTTGTGCTGTGAAAACAAAAGCGTCATAAACGCGGGGAGAGGGGATGGCAGCGGGCGGGACAGGTCAGAGAGAGGGGGGGAGGGGGGGCGTACTCATTTGTTGCTTGCCTTAGTCATTAGACCGTTGACCACGCACACCTTTCGAGGCGCAGCACAGAGGGAGGGGGAGGGGGGGGGGGGGGGGGGGCACGGGGGATCAGACGGGGGGGGTAGGGGATCGGAAGGAGATGGGTAGGGCGGGGTGTGGGATGGATCAGACGGGGGGGTGTACTCATGCAATGCATGGCCGTAGTCATATGACCATAGACCCTCGAATCCCTCCAATTCTACAATGCCGGGACGGAGCACGTCGGGGGGAAGGAGGTTACTCATGTCATGCATGCATAGCGGTAGTCGAATGACAATAGGCCCTCGCATCCCTGCAATGCCGGGACGGACCACGTTGAATTTTAACCGACTAGACATTGCTTGCACCAAGAGCGAAGCGCCGTGAGGTGTGCGGCGAGTCGCATGAAGGGTGGGCTGCATCCTACAGAGAACCGCTTGTGGGGCGGACTTTCTTGCATATGGATGCCGTAGGGAATCGCAAATAGAGGGGAGTTGGGAGGAGTGGGGAGGGTAGTGGGTCGGAGGGGGGGGGGGGGGGGGGGGGGGGGGGGGGGGGGGGGGGGCGTACTCATTTGTTGCTTGCCTTAGTCATTAGACCATTGACCACGCGTCCCTTTCGAGACGGAGCGAGAGGGGGGGGGATCGTTTCGCGAGTCGGCTCTTGGTTCTTCTCGTGGATAGGGTTTCACAAATCAGCCGGAATAAAAAAGGAGAGGTTTTCTGTCAAGGGGTTATCTGTCGAGCGCTTATATAAATATCTCCGCCACAACTGCCCCCCTCGGGTTGGTCAAGGTCAACATGCTCACGTGCCCGTGGTGGCACCAGCCGGTTTTTGTGTTGTAAAGGGAGCGACGGGTTAAATTATTTGACACGACACGAATTTTGAACGTGGAAGTGTGATGAGCTTGAACTTTATTTTTAACAATCCGCAAGAGGATAAAAAAAAAGGGTCATACAAATAGGGCAAGAGGCTCGAGCCTCAATACGAGGCGTCGGGTATATATATATATATATATTATATTTATAGCCTCATTCATTTTGTTTCGAGTAGCCGCACCTTCGACCTCCCTTTCTGATTCCTGGGATGATATGGCTACGTATCATCTTCGTCGGGTGATCTGCATATACGACTGTTCAGGGTGGGCTAATATGATAGTATCACGTAGCTATGAGGAGATGCGATATATACCACCATGAGCAGATATGTACTACGCGTAGGACATCACGTGACGTGCCAGCAACGGAAACGTCTTAGTAGATCGTACCTGTATGAAGATACATGGTTCAGGGGGCAGTCTGGTACTTAATAACTTGTCCCCTCCCGATCTCACTCTGTTCCCGTACCCACCCCAATTGAGCTCTCTACGAGATAACCAACAAGAACTTCACCAAAAAGAACGGTGCCCTGGCCACCATCGACATCCCCGTGTCCTCTATGTGGCACTCATGACATCGCCCGAAAGGATGTCGTTCAAGAAATGTATCGCCCAAGAGGTTATCTCTCAAAGGGTCACTCAGATGCACTTCAAGTTGCAGCTGCAAATACAGTTACATTGCAGCTACAGATACGGTCGCAGCAACAATGTTACTCGTACGTGCAGTTGGTAGAGTCACAGAGGGGGGTGGTAGCACAGGTGCTTCCACCACTCTTGCCCCTCACCATGTACCAAAAGAAGAACTGGTCCGAATGTGCATCCGTAATATTCTGGGACGGGGCGATAAAAGTAAAAATAACGCATTCAAAGAAAGGCCTCATCTGGGAGAGACGCGCTCTCGTCGTTTCAGTTCCTTGAAGCTGGCGCTGCTCCATTCGGAGAAGGGGAAACGAGAGCACGTTTGAGACTCTCAACAGCAGCCTCAGTTACAGTTACAGTTACAGTTACAAGTTTCACTACAGCTACAGTTGCAGCTACAAATACAGTTACAGCTTCAGTTACAGTTACATCACAGTTTTACAGAAAATTACGGTTACAGTTACAGAACAGTTGCAATTACAGACACCTTTACAACTTTCCCTGCTCACCGTCGCGAAGAGAAGATCGCCGAGGAAGAGCTCCGCGATGATGCACCCGACGGACCAAAGATCCGACGGGTAGAGCCACCGCAACCCCAAGATCACCTCTGGCGCCCGATACTGCCGGGTGTTCACCACGGAGGCGTGCGAGTCGTGCTCGTAGGTGGCCCCTCCGAAGTCGATGACTGCCGGGCGAGGTTTGGTAAGGTTTCTCACGTCAGACACGTCCGATCAATCCACAGATCACACAAAAATATTTCCACAGATCTGCTGCATCATCAATACAGTCTCCACTGGGCTGATCTACAGGAACTGAATGATCTGTATACACCTGTTTCCACGTGATGATTGAGCTGAAGGCTATGCAAAAATCTATACCACACACATTTCCAAACCCACTGAGATCTGCACGGCGCAAGCCAGGCACATCATGGTCTGTCCGTGACGGGTGTGTAAGGTCTCCGGGTTGCAGGCGTAAGGGTGGGAATTCGAGAGCGGTGGCTGCTCGATACACGCAGGACGAGCGGACGTCGAACACGTCGTGAAACACACTATTACGGGGGTCCATAGTTAACAGGACCTATGGCATACATAAAAACCTATATATTTAGGTATTTTTACTCACAAAATTTGGTCCCGTTAACTGTGGACCCCCGTAATAGTAGCAGGCACCAGGTACCCCACAACGACAGCGGCAACAAAACAACAACAACAGCAGCAGAAGCAGAAACAACAACACCACCACCACCACGATCACCACCACCAACTCCCCCCCCCCCCAACAACTACAGCAACAACCACCACCACCACAAGACAGAAGCCACAAAAATCGCCGAACGAGCATTAACTCAACCCCTCCCCTCCCATCCGCCCCTCCAAGGATGAGGAGGGGGGGGGGGGGGGGGGGGGGGGGGGGGGGGGGGGGGGGGGGGGGGGGGGGGGGGGGGGGGGGGGAGGAGGTAGTCTAACGTTATAAAGCTATCCGCTCACCCTTAATGCGGGGGTTCGCCGGCACCCTGATGACATCACCGGAGTCTAGGGTGACCTCCCTCTCCTGCCACGACTTCAGCAGCACGTTCTCGGGCTTCAGGTCCGTGTGGATCAGCTTCATGGAGTGCAGGAACTCGATCGCCTTTGAAAACAGAAAAAAAGAAATGCGCGAGGTTTCATCCATGACGTATACGACCAGGTATACTGCATCATATCATATGATACGTACTCGATATTAAGCGAGGAAGGGGGCGATGGACGCGGCATCGGCGGTTGTATCGATATCCGATATCGATTTATCATGTGTACATTATATACCGATACACCAGGTATATGTAACATGTACATTCGATATCAATATCCGATATCGACCTCAATATCGATTGAGATTGTCCGAGAGGATACGCTTGATGGAGTCAAGGAACTCGACCGCCCGGAACAACGCATTCCAGGTAACAACTTACACGCAGTTTGCAAAAAAACGCCTGTCGACGAAACTATCGCTCTCATAGCTGAGGTACCCACCTCTCGTACAACGTTCAAACAAACTAATGCGCGAGGTTTCATCCACGACGCGTCAATGTTGATATCACTGTCGATTGGTGTTTATCGCAGTATCGATTAAAAGTATCGGCAGTCTTCTCAAACTACAGAAGCAGACGAAACTCAAAACGGCCCTCCCGCTTCAGGCTCCGTGTGGACCAGTTTCTTGGACCGCAGTTTAACTCGATCGCCAACAACACTATTATCAATATTGGCGTAGAAAGGTGGCGACGAGCGCGGGCCGATAGTACTGCTGTAACATAACAGCATCGGCATGGGCGTCGATATCGATATCGATATCCGATATCCGGTAAATACACACTCCGTAGATACATCCGATATCGTTATCAAGATGTCGATGTCCCCCCCTTCCCTCCCCTCCCCTCCCCTCCCCGTCCCCCTCCCGCCAAACGTTGGAGGCGTCTCTATGAGGAGTAGCAGCGGTGCTCCGTCTCGAAAGGGATGCGTGGTATTTTGTTTCGTCAAACGACCTCAGGCGAGCAGCAAAATGAGTACCCGCCCCCCCGCCCCCGCTCCTCCCCTACCCTCCCACCTGCAGCAACTCCCTTGCGATGGGGCGGAGAACGCTCATGGGGAAACCCCTGTATCCATTCTTCTTCAGGAAGTCGTAAAGCGAGCGCCCGAGGCACTCAAAAACAAGGCAGCAGTGCCCTGATGCTCCAGCTGCCCAAACATCTCCACGCACAGAGAGGACTCATTTGGCGATCGCCTGATGCTCCGCTCCCGCTTGTTAACGTCGCGGAGTATCTGAGCCTCGATCAGCGCCGATTCGTGGTATTTATTCACCTGCTCAGGGGGGGTCCAGAGTATAAGGGGGGGGGGGGGGGGGGGGGGGGGCGTACTCATTTGTTGCTTGCCTTAGTCATTTGACCATTGACTACGCATCCCTTTCGAGACGGAGCACCGTTCCTACTCCAACAATTGGGCGCTCATTGGGGGGGGGATGTACACATTTGTCATGCATGGTCGTAGTCATAGGACCATAGGGGGGGAGTGAGGGGAGGGGGGCTCATCGTCACGCACGACCGCAGTCGTATGACCAGAGGGGGGGAGTGGGGGGGGTGTACTCATTTCCATGCATGGCGGCAATCGTATGACCAGAGGGGGTGGGTGGGGGAGGGTGCTCATTGTCAGGCCTGGCTGTAGTCGTATGACCACATGGGGGGAGGGGGGGGCGGGCGGGGGGGGGGGCGTCCTCAATTGTTGCTTGCCTTGGCCATTTGAGGGGTGGGGGGGTTGTACTCGATATCATGCATGGCCGTAGTCGTATGGCCATAGACCCTCGCATCTCGGCATTATTGCCGGGACGGAGCACGTCGGATTTTCACCGACCAGGCAGACATCGCTTGCTTGCCAAGAGCGAAGCGCCGTGAGGTTTTCGGCGAATCGCATCAAGGGTGAGCTGCACCTTGAAGAAATCAGCAAATCAAGATGAGGGCGGGTACAAGAGATCAGCAACCTCACCAACAAATAACCAACCACCGGCCGAACAACCGAACGACCCCCATCCCCCCGCCTGAGAGAGGGTGGTAAGGGCCTTGGCCCAGCCGCAACGAAAAGGGGGGGCGGGCGGGGGGGGCGTCCTCAATTGTTGCTTGCTTGGCCATTTGAGGGGGGGGGGGTTGTACTCGATATCATGCATGGCCGTAGTTATTCGACCCTCATCTCGGCATTATTGCCGGGACGGAGCACGTCGGATTTTCACCGACCAGGCAGACATCGCTTGCTTGCCAAGAGCGAAGCGCCGTGAGGTTTTCGGCGAATCGCATCAAGGGTGAGCTGCACCTTGAAGAAATCAGCAAATCAAGATGAGGGCGGGTACAAGAGATCAGCAACCTCACCAAAATTAACCAACCCCGGCCGAACAACCGAACGACCCCCATCCCCCCGCCTGAGAGATGTGGTAAGGGCCTTGGCCCAGCCGCAACGAAAATGGCTGAAACACATTTATTCGACTCTCAATACTCCCGCCGCTAGGGAAAAACCGGAAAATAATGTGTGTGATGCAGAGTTAAAGTGTGTACCATCAATACCAAAGGCGGGTCACGTCGTAGACACTACGTGATGCTACACACGTTCAAGCATAACTACCAGGAATACGGTAGCACCGGCGCTGAAACGTCCCAGGACAGCGCACAAAGACACACCTAGTCCGAGCAAGACACTAACGACGCTCAACCTCGACATCAACACCAACACCCACACAAACATCATCAGTCTGTTTTATTACGAAGCGAGCAGATAGTAGCAGCAACGACTCGTCTTTCTGACCAGATTGACCCCCCCCGCCCCTCCCTCCCTCCCCCCGCCCTACCCATCCTTCCATATATATATCGACGTTATGGTGAAAATAGTATACTTCGAAGTAGTTGTATAAAACAACAACAACAACAACAACACAGCTGTGAGAACGAAAATTTCCTCGAAATTCACCTGTGCAAGCTGTGTGTGATAATTCGATCGCAGGTGTCAACGGGTTGCGTAGTTTGCATAGTGGCCTTCAAAAATCTGACAGTTCTCCTTCAAAATGCACTCGCTGCCTATGAACACGTTCATACTGACAACCAAAAGGCTATACACGGTGGTACTGGTGGTATACTATAGTGCTGCCGCCGTAGGTACGGTGCACACCCCCTGAACGCGTCGCAGGAGGCCAGCAGAGACCCCGCCCGGGCCGGGCCTGATGCTCGGGTTCGAGCTCCTCAAAAGTTAATGGCAAAGCATCAAAATCGCGGCAACGACTCGCCTTTCTGACGACTTTGACCGCAACGTATCGGGATCTCCTGGGGTCCCAGCATTCCACCACGCGGCCGAAGGTTCCTAGCCCCACGTCGCCCTGAAGCTCGTAGCGATCTCCGATTATTGCGCCCTTCTCTCCCTGCGTCATGCCACCACATAAATCAAGACAATGGGGGACAAGAGGGCGATATTATGGCATACCTCCGACACATCATCTACAGATGAGAATCATCTGCAGATAGATCAACCTACAGATGGATCATCTAGATTCTAAACTTCCTCTGAGTAGGGCTGTGCAGGATCTGCAGGGGTCCACGAAAAAAAAAAATTCCGACGCATCACTACTTACCCATTTTCGAGACCCAGACAGGGGGGGGGGGGGGGGGTACTGGGTACTCATTTTGTTGCTTGCCGCAGTCATTTGACCGCTGACCACGCATCCCTTCCGAGACGGAGCACCGTTCCTACTCCTAAAAGAGACCAACATTTGGGCGCCCACTACGTTGTTTCCACACAATGCAGAGAACCGTTTCGCTAATCTCATCCCTTCCTTTTTCGCCGCCTGTGACCACTACATATCTCCTACGATAGCGATCATTTTCTCGCTGTTATCTAGTGTACCAAACTCCTCCGTGTCATATTCGTCTATATCCCTTATCTCCTCTTCTAATACATCTCGTTCCTCATTGTACATTTCACATTCTCCCTCTTCTATAAATACCATGTGAGTTCTAGTCTCTATTGCTTTGCCACACGGGCACATACATCTGTGCATTTACTTCCTCCCGGTTTCTTCGTTCTGGCAGGTTCAGGTCCCCTACACGAAATCGCAGTTTCAGCGTTCTCGCGAAGTCCGTTGGGCCGTGCAAATACCTTTGTTTTCCTATTCCTTCGGTTGACCCGCAGTATATCTCTTGAGTGTTTCTCCGATTTCACCCTTTATTTCTTAGCGCTAGTCCTTCCCTTCTTTCTATCCTTTTCCTTTTAGTGTACTTCTGTCTTGAACCTCTCAAACTTTCTCAACGGACATCACCTCTTCTTGGTTTCCTCCTATATCCTACCATACTTTCTCGACTACTCTATCCCACCTTATTCCAGCTCGCCCTTTCGTCACTTTCTCCCATGCAGCTCTATCAACTATGGCTGGCAACCTCTTTTTCGGCATGTTCCTTACTTCATATTGCCATTTCGACTTTCTCACGTCTCTTATGTGTCTCAAGTGGGTACAGTCCCAGTTCTACTCTCAATGCTGTACTCGTCGTAGTTGAGCAGGTGGAGTGGGGGGCACAAAAACCAAGGAAAGTACATACGCGAAAAAAAAAAAAACTCGCTTTTCGAAATTTCGTCCACAAAATCCCAGCGCGCGGGTTTGATTTTCATTTCGACACTGGGAAAGAGGAGTGTAGGCCGTTTTCTCTTCTTATCGAGCACCCTTGGGATCTGTGTGGTACAGATCGTACAGATCAGGAATGTGTGCTAGATCATGCGGTCATACGGCTCCCTCCCAGCAACACGAGCTAGATCATACAAGATCATAAGTGCCAATCTGTCCCAAAATATAAGGTACTTATGGTGAAATATATAATGAACAATCGGCCGTTGTGTTCACGGACAGACAGAGTGGTACGTATAGAACAAGTAGTAGTGTATCTGCCTCGAAAGATCTACAGTAGATCATGGAACCGATGACCTGTCCGAGGGGTGAATTCCTGGTAAACCGTATCAGTAGTCTACTGCTGCAGCTGTCCGAGGTGTGAATTATTGGTGACCCTTCACAGTAGTCTACTGCTACAGTTATCCGAGGTGCGAATTATTGGTAAACCGTAACAGTGGTCTACTGCTACAGCTATCCGAGGTGTGAAGTATTGGTAACCCATAACAGTACCACTATACTGTAGTAGTCTACTGCTACAGTTGTCCGAGGTGTGAATTATTGGTAACCCGTAACTGTAGTATACTGCTACAGCTATCCAAGGTATGAAATGTTGGTAAACAGTCGTCTACTGCTACAGCTATCCGAGGTGTGAATTATTGGTAACCCGTAACTGTAGTACACTACTACGAGTACAGCTACAGTACAAGTACTGCCGGGCACCAGAGAGCATGCACCGCAAAGCAAAAAAAGACAAAAAAGCAAAATGGCCATACGTACCGTACTACAGTAGTGCCTCAATCCGAAATTTCGTCCACAAAATCCCCCCTTGCAGTGTGTCCCAATCTATTTTGGACAAGTGAAAACACACACAACCGCACACTAGTACGGGGGACCACATTAAATAGGACCTACGGCACACACAAAAACCTATACATTTCGCTATTTTTACTAACAATATTTGGTCCTATCCACTATGCCCCCCCGTAATAGAGCTACGTTGTATGATACGTACAGCAGTAGTGCCTCAAAGAAGCGAACATAATGAAGTCACGTACGTACCAAAATATAGGATTGGTAGATATACTATTAATGGCCGTACTAAGGAAGCAAACAACAAAAAAAAACACCTTTAGTAGTGCCTCCACGAAGGAAAACTAAGAAAACCATCTAATATCAAGTATGCGAACTATCGTATTAATACGAACTGCTAGGGAATCCAAAATTAAACAGAAATTACCTTGTAGTGCCCCTGGTCATCGCTGCCTCCGCTAACATCACCCCCGTTGCGCCTCCCGCTCCCCGCCGACTCCCCCCCCCCCCCCCCCGCGACTCGTTGACCGGCCCTGATGCCGTCCCCCCTCCCCCCCCCCCTCCCCTCCCCCCCCCACCCGCCCCCCCCTCCCCTCCCATCGTCCCTTCGGTCGTGCCGCGCCGCGTCCCCCGCGTAGCCATCCCCTCCACCGCCCCCTCCACCACCCCCCCCGCCTCCTCCGTTCATGTACCGGCTTTCTCTACCCCCACCGCCATTCCGATGGTCGCCACCGAACTTCACAAGGTGGTGGTGGCTGTGGTTGTGGTGGTTATCGTTGTGGTAGTGGTGGTGGTGATCGTTCCGCTTGGGAGAGGCCCCGCCGCTACCACCACCATATCCCCCCCCCCCCCCCCCTGCGGGAGACACGACCGGGAGAGCGCCTGTCTGAACGTGGGCGCCGCTCCCCGGGGGACCTCCGGTAAGAATTGCGACCGCCCCCCCCCTCCACCACCGCCACCCCGACCGCTCCCCCTCCCGACACCGCCTCCACCGTAGCTGTGGTCACGGCCCACACGATAACCACTGCCGCCGCCACCCCCCCTGTCTCTGCTGCGAGAGCGGCTGCGATGAGAAGGTCGACCATGGCCGGGATAGCGGGCCAGACCCGCCGCCCCGTTGCTCACGTTAGTACCGCCGCCGCCACCACCACCACGGTCGTAGTAACGCGGGGCATTGCGGGAGTCCTCATCACGGTGGGAAATCCTGATAGGCGCCCCCGCCCCTCCCCCCGCTGCCGCGGCAGCAGCAGCGCCATTGCTGTTCCACCCCCCAGAGGGAAGGGAGTGCTGCTGCATGTTGTGGCCGTTCCACTGCCCGCTACCACCACCCCCACCACCCCCACCACCGCGACCCCCGCCGCGCTCGCGCGAGGAGCCTCGAGTCCGCGGCTGCTCCCAAGACTCGCGAGCGACAACGTGCGCCGCGGGGCGTCCCTGCTGCACATCACCCGCGGGATACCTCCGGGGCGCGCGGGTCCTGCTATCGCGATTCCTACTGTCGGCTCTGTAACCACCGCCACCACCGCCTCCGCCACCTCCGTCCCCACCTCCGTCCCCGCCCCAATCATCCCCCCCTCCCCCTCCTCCGCCTCCATTACCATTAGCGTACCTCGGACGCCTGTCCGCTCCGCCGTCAAAACCACCCGCGCCAAACCCTTGACCGGGATCCCCGCAGCCACCACCGCCACCGCCGCCGGGGTAACGCTCCGAGTCGTGCCCGCGGTACCCGTTACGCGCGGGGCTCCTGTCCCAGCCTCTCCCCCCAATGGCGACGCTGCTGGGCTCGATCACCACTGGGAACGGCTGATCGCGCGAGTCGGCCGCGGCAGAGGCGGGGCCGGGGCCGCGCGGAGGACTTGCCAACCCCCTCCCGCGATCAGCACCGCCTCCACCGCCTCCGCGATCGCGAGAGTCGGCACCGCCGCGCAAGGGCCGCCCCCCGCCCCCCCCCCCCCCCTCCACTACCGCCTCCTCCTCCTCCTCCTCCTCCACCGGTACCGCTGTAACCCAGTCCTCGCGCCTTCCTGCCAAAACCGGCCCTGCTATCCCCTCCTCTTTCTACTCCCTTGTCTCCTCCAACCCAGCCTCCGCCTTCCAGTCTCCTCCTACCTCCTCCATCACCGCCGCCGCTATCGCCACCCCCGCCCGAAACGTGTCCGTTCCTCCAGTGGCCACCGTCGTGAGGGGAGGGATCGCGGTAAGAGGATGGCAGCTGGCGGCGGCGTCTCGAGTGCGAGCCTTCGTGGTGGTCGTTGGTTATGTGAATCCTCCGGTGGGCAGGGCTATGGTGAGAGACACGGGCAGCGCGAGAGGAAGGGGAAATAACGAGAGGGCGGAGGTAAGACACGCTAAGCCACGGGATGGCATGGAAGGTATGGTACGGTATGGTATGGCATGGCATGGTATAGTATAGTATAGCATAGCATTTTATGGTATGGTGTGGTGCGGTATACGTTATGAAGCTGAAAGACGCGTTTCCGCCTCGTGATACGGTGGTGCAATAAGGTACCGTCGTTGTACGCTATAGCACGGTAACTCAGGTACGGTAAGTCAAGGCGCGTATGCGTTCCGCGGTGCAGCAGCGGGGCGAACAAGGTGCGATTGCGGTGCGGTATGTTAAAAACTACCGAGTCGCGTTTTTTTTCTTCGCGGTACGGTAGAGGGCGAATAAGGTACAGTCGCGATATGGCATGGTAAGAAGGTACAACTACGGTATCGTAGGGTAAGGCATGGCGTGGCGAGGTAATGCGAGTTTTCGAATCGCGGTACCGTGGTGTCCACAAAAGAAGGTAATGGGACAACATGGAAACGTGCGGTAGAGTGAGGCAAGACGTGCTTCGCTTCGCGGTACGGTGGAGTGGATAACGTCTGGCTGACGTAGGGTATTGTGGTACTTCGAATCACATGAAGGCGCGGATTTGTTTCGAGGTACGGTAGTCTAAATAATGTACGGCTGCGGCATGGTACGGACGCGCTTCCCTTCGCGATACGGCGGGGTGGGTAAGGCACGGTTTCATTGTTACGGTATGATAAGGTGATGAGTGGCATGCATGAGGTACAGGCACGGAAAAGGTTTACCGGAACGTTAAGACGAGTTTTGCGGCCCGGTGGAGTCAATAAGGTTTGGCACGGCGGTGCGATACGGTAAAGAAGAGCTCAATACGAGTGTCTATTGTATTATATTGCTGCATTCATAGATTTTTAGATGTTTCGTTTATCCCCTCGGCACTCAGCCCAAACAATTGCCTTTCCTTCGGCTAAGCTCTGACACATCGTTGGTCTAAAAAGTCGGACTCGCCTCCCCCCACCCGCTGGGGTACGTGCCTTGGCTTATATCGAACGAAGGGGTCAATATTCGTAGCATGATGTAGAGCTGTCCTGTACTGCGGAGTACGACAGCACAACACCGTGCTGCTGAGTGCTGCAGCACAACACCGTACTGCGTACTGCAGTAGTATTACCTACATGGCGACCTAAATACTACCGGTACGAAGTACTGCTGTACTACGAGTTGTACTGCAGTAGGTATATTAGTAGAAAACTCATAACGCCCGAGGAATAAACAACATTACCATACCAGCCGGCTACACTACTGTAAACAAACGTTATACCAGGTACCTGGTACCTGTTTTACCGTCCTTCAAATCAAGCAACACACATAAACGTAACATTCGCGTGCACAGATGGACAGACAAACAGGCAAACAGGCAGACAGACCCACGGACAGGTATACAGACAGAAATGCAGGCCGAGCGACAGACCAACATACAGGAAGACAGACAGGCACACACACCGACGGACAGGCAGACAAGCAGGCAGACAGACAAGCAGACAGACAGGCAGGCAGACAGTCAGATAAGCAAACAGACAGATACCGACAGACAAAGATAGACAGCGGAGAACAGACAGGAAGACAGACAGGCAAAAGGCAGAGATACCGACAAACAGGCAGGCAGGACAGGCAGGCAGACAGGCAGGCGGATAGATAGGCAAGCAAACAGAACAACGGACAGACACACAGACAGACAGACAGACAGGCAAGGCAGTCAGATAAACGGACAAGGCAGTTACATTGACAGACGGAAAACGCATACATGCCGACAGACATGCATACGTACTGACCGACCAGCAGATCGACGGACAGACAGATAGATATACAGACGGAACGGCGGACATACATACAGACAGACGAACAAAACAGTCAGACAAACGGACAAGGCAGCCAGAAAGACAGACTAAACGGTAGACAGACAAACAGACAGGCAGGCAGACAGACATGCACACCAATAGACAGATATACAGAGAGCAGACAGATAAACAGATAGACAGAGAGACAAAAAAACAAAGAGACAGAGAGGCAGAGAGGCAGAGAGGCAGAGAGGCAGAGAGATAGAGAGACAGACAGACAGATAGACAGACAGACAAGACTCGTACACAGAACGATCGACAGGCAGGCAATTCGCAGTTAGACACACGGAGTTAGACAGACCGATTCAGTACCAAGGAAATCAGGGGTGAGAGTGAAGGGCTTGTGTCAGCGTGTGCTGAGTTTACGGTTCTCGTCTCGCTAGCCTCGTGGCCACGACCGCCTCCCCTCTGCGGACCCCTCTCCGATTTACCGTGGTCGGGCTCTCCGTCTGTTCTGTCTCAAGGAGGCCCGTCGCCCTCGGGCGCGGGGGATGGACACGCCATTTAGGCTCGTTCGACGGCTCGTCGACACGGGAAACAAACTCGCGCTAGGGTTCACGTTGCGTGGCGCTCTGGACGAAATGTAGGGACCGTTGGGGTTTCAAGACTAGTATATAACGGTATTTACATTTCGGTCTAGAGTGCTCGCCAGCTTGTTCAAACTCGTTCCGTTTTAGACGTCGACCCCCTTTCTGTGACCGTAATCCCTCCACGAGAGCGCGACGGTGAGACGCGACACCGGCCACCCCCCTTTCCCCCCTCCCTCCCTCTGCACGCCTGCCCCCGCCAGAGCCCGTTTTGGGCATGTGCTCGCTTGTAATCAAAACGCGAAGCCGGGCTCTTTCCGCTCGACTTGTGTAGGCTCTGCTCCTCTCCGAAAAAAAAACAGTAGCAATAGTGGCGTACCATAAGTCATCGAAAGGAAACGTGGACGGCGTGTTCATGCCGGGAGTGGGAAACTTGTCGTGGATCCCTAGGTCATGGCCGCCCGCACAGGTTCTCACGACAACGGTGCCGGCAGGACGACCGACGCTCCCGGGGCACCGGAGGTCGGAGAGCACGCCACCGAAGAAATCACGACAAAAGGAAATCCCATGTGGTGAGGCGTTGCGTCAAAACGCTGAGAGGGCAGTCACGGCTCGCAGAATGCGGAGATACCCTTCGTGGATTCCGACGTCGAGGCCTCCTGAGCGCGTGCGGCACCGTGCGACCGGATTGGTGGCACGGGCCGCTGCGGCCGAGGCGGGGGGCACGCCCCGGCGAAGAAACCGCGCGAGAAGGTCTTGGGGGGCGGGAGAGGTGCGCAAATGAAAATAGTCAGATGAGCCTCTGAGGACCAACGCCCCAACGGGTAGGGTGGACCGTAACTGGACCGAGTCCGGCGGGAAGGCCTCATAGCCTTGGTTTTTGTTAGTGGGTGAGCTCGCGCAAGTCCCACACTACCCGGGAGAGATGACTCTCCCGGGTGGCTACCTCCACCGCACCTGCTCCTCTGGGGGGTCAGGTCGGGTCAACGTGCCCAACTGGGCTAAATTGACACACGACAAGAAATTGGGAACGTGGAAGTGTGGTGAGCTAAGCTTTATTTTTACCAATCCGCCTGAGGATAAGAATAAAATAAAATAAAAAAAGTCAGATGAGCCTATTAATAGTATAAGGACTATAATATATATGTTTGTATATTTATATTTACATACCGGAATGATACGAGACACGCGTCCTCACGGCACGGGGAACGGGAGACAGATGGTTAGACAAACAAACAGTATCGTAGGAGACGTGCGTTGTACCAGGTAACAGGTATACCCTACCATACATACTTCTGTACCGGCACGTATGTACGTGGCCAGTAGAGTTGTACCCAGCTATTCTCTGACAGGGAAGCGAGCCAGACAGACTCTAGAGCCGATAGAGACGTACCAGGTAGAGGTTAGAGATACATCATTAAGATCGAGATGCTGCTGTAGTTGATAAGTCCAGAGCTCGCATACTAGAGCAGAGAGCAGAGAGCAGAAAGTGAAAGCGAGATGGAGAGAGACGGGAAGAGACAGAGGAAGGCTGTGTGAGCATGGATATACTTGGCGAGTATATACTCGGACATAAATACCAGGTACCTCGTACATACCAGGTACTGCTTGCTGAAAGTTGAGAGATTCCAAACTTGTACTGGCGAAATAGTCACAGAGCGAGGGTGTCCGCAATTTTTTTTTCGACACCTCACGTCGAATTATTCAACTTGGGTCCTCCCGACAGGGGGGGGGGGGGTACCTGGTACCGCCCGCCCCTGCTTGGTACAAGGCCTTCCACCGTATTATAATACTACTGTGAGGCGGGGCCTAACCTCTAGGCTACAGCTGCGTCTGGCTGCGGAGTTGCGGCCACTGCAGCAGCAGCGGTGAGTGATACAAAAGATCTATGAGTTCGCTCGAACGTGGACAGAAGGCCCCGAAGAGCCAAGGGATCGGCAGGCTTGACTGGCTTCCTGAGGAAGGTTGACGAGAATGGAGATATTGCGTGGGTTTGTCGCGGTGCGAACGGCTTCAGCGACGCTGTACTTGCCAGACAAACCCACGCGATATCTCCATTCCCGTCAACCTTCTTCAGGAAGCGTTCATCCAGTCAAGCCTGCCGATCCCTTGGCTCTTCGGGGCCTTCTGGTCCACGTTCGAGCGAACTCATAGGTCCTTTGTATCACTCGCTGCTGCTGCCATGGCCGCAACTCCGCTGCCAGATGCAGCTGTAGCCTAGAGGTCAGCAGGCCCTGCCTCACAGTGGTATTATAGTGTGGCGGAAGGCCTTGTATCAAGCAGTGGGGGACGGCTCTCTACCGTCCCCTGGTTTCGGTTTTACATAGATATTGTACAGGCGTAGGGGGGGGGGGGGGGGGGGGGGGGGGGGGGTATCAGGTACTCCCCCCCTGTCGGGAGGCCCAAGTTGAACAATTCCACTTGAGGTGACAAAAAAATATTTTGCCGACACCCTCGCAGTATTAATAAAGGTGTACCCCGGACGATCAAAACCCGGGTACCCGGTGGGTACAACCCGGGTGGGGTATACCCGTGACGGGTTCGGGTATGACTTGAAACCCGCGGGTTCTGGGGGTGACCAAAACCTGGGTACTCCGCGGGTTTGAGTACCCGGCTACCCGTGTGTTTGACATGTCCCCCGTTTACAATGTCCCACAATATCTCTAGAAACCTTTCAAATCGACAGAAAACGGGGGTCCCTGATCACCTGTCCATGGAATTTTTCCATTTTTGTTATAAATACGGGTGCCTGTCACGTTGATATCTTGGAAATTCTTGGAGTTTACCACCGACGTATACATCGGCATGCCTTTCTTTACTCGAGCCATGACACCGGCCCGACATAGAGACCTGGGAACGCCACCTACTATGGCGCACATCAGGTCAATCTCGCTATATAACTGAATGTGCTCAGTTCAGGGGCGTAAGTGTGGGTATCTGCTTTTCCGCGTGCAACCATAGACTATACAAGGTTCTCCTCTGGGAGGTGCCTATTTAATAGGGGAGTGGCGCAAGAACGAAATAATATTTGTATGAAATACCTGCACACCTGTTCAGAACCATCAATATCTGTATCCATCCATCATTAATGTTAAGAACACACACATGTTTTTGAGGACAGACCATAAACTGCTGCTTTCTAAAAAACTTATACTGCTGTTTGTGGATATAGTGTTCAATCATTTCAATAATATAAAAGAGGGTATACCGGTAAGTGGATATTGATCCTGAACAGATGACTCGCGGCGATCAATTCAATGCTTGCCGCGTAAACCTAAGTACGAAAAGTTGCGTGAGGCCGAGGATGCGACATAATACTTCGTGACCGGCTGAGTAAAATCCAGCACGTACTAAATATATTCACGCAAAAAAGTTTTTTGGCGCTCAGGGTAAAAAAAAAAGGTTTCACAGATACAGTAGATGCTCGAGAACAATTCGTAGTCCGAGTACTGAGAGTATTGGAGTACTGGCGGCCAAAGTATTGCGAGTACTGAGAAGGCCCAACTACTGAGAGTACTGAGAGTATGAGCAGTACGGAACCCTGAGAGCACAGGCAATTATGTACCCGCAGTACTGCAACACGAGACACTTGGAGTACAGGCAATATCCGCAGCACGGAACCTCGAGATACTGATAGTACTCGCAGTACATACTCCTCGCAGGAAATATTCTCGAAATACTCCCAGTGCTCTAAGTACTCGAGTTGTCCCCAGCGAAAGTAATTTGCTCCAACTCCCCCTCGTGGGACCATCTAGTGAGTGTTTTGTGCCGAACAATGGGCCTGAGAATTGTCGACACGGTGCAAAGACCGTCGACGCACGTCATGCTCCAATTATACTGGGCATATTGAGAGTATTTCGGAACCGCGAGTACTCGCAGTACGAACACTACCGACGGACGAAATACCGATAGTACTTGCAGTACCCGCAGTACAAAACCCCGAGATACTTGAAGCACAACAGGGAGTGTCCACAGCAGCAGTAGTAGCGAATCCCGAATTAGTGCGGGCCCGAAAGTACCCGTAGAGTAGTATCGGCACTACAGGTAGTACAGAACCTCGAAATACTGCGAGTACTCGCAGTATCTGTTGCAACAAACCCGAAATACTGCGAGTGCATGAAGTACCTACAGCAGTATTTCTCCAACATACTTTGCTTTTAGTCCCAAGTATTGGGAGCAACTCTGAAAGACGGTTGAGGTATGAACGCACGCCACACGTAAGCGCGCCCAAACTCCGTGGCCTTCCGTAAAACACACACAACTGGTATTCGTTCCGTGGCCTTGCGTAAAAACACACAACTTGTACTCGTATTGTATCATAGGCATAAATAGTACCAGGTAGGTCAGAAAAGGAAGGTGGATGCACTGGTACAAAGTAAGTCAAAAGTTGAAAAGAAAAAAAAAAAAACGGGGATCCTTCGAGTCGAACCTTGGCAACGAAAACACTATCAAGCGCACTTTTATCTACTCTACAGAAGTACTCACACAACTGGCGCGTTGTATCTTTTACGCAATCTAAAACACATCGCAGGGTCTCTTAGAGTAGCTTGTACAGGTACAACTGAATGTACAGCAGTACTGCTGTAAAATGCCATGTGATATGATACGACAGCAGAATATACGCGTGCGGCGGCCAAGGAACCGTGTAGAGTACCTGCCACAGGTACCACTACTATTAACAATAACTGCTTGTACAGCAAGCAGTACTGCCGTAAAATGCCATGTGATATGATACGACAGCAGAAGATACGCGTGCTGCGACAAATGAAGCTGTACTGCTGCCCTTTCAGCTGGCTCTATAAGATATATCGGTTAGCAGTGGAGGACACACAACAGCAGTCAGTAATAGCTGAAGGTACATTTTTTGGTACACGACGCTTGTACGAACGATTTGTTGTACGAGTACTGGACTCAAGGAACGTACACGCAACAGGTACGTGCATCGGCCAATGCTGCGATGACAACAACAAACACTGCTGAGTACTGAGAGTACAGCGCGGATCTGCCACATGCGCATAGTACGCTGCCTGCTGCTGCTGTTGGCGCACTGTGCCGAGCACAGCTGCAGCAGTGGCTATGTTGGATCACACACAGCAATTAATTAATAATACGCAGAAGAAGCAGCAGGAGGAAGAGAGGTGATGATGATACAGCTAGGTACCTTACGTCAGCCTGAGTATGTACGTACAAGGCGCTTCGCTTCGCGGGCGGCCTACGCCGCCCGCTACGCTCGCTGAGGAAGGAAAACTACATCAAATTATGCGAAGCGGACAGAGATCCATGATTGAATATAGTTTTTTTCATGACTGATTGTAGCAGCAAACTGGCGAGTTGATAATGCCAAGAGTCCCGCCGCCATGCTTCATTCATTGAGGAGAAAACAGCTCGGACGCCACATACGCTTCGCGTCGCGGGCGGTTTTCCGCTACGCTCGCTCGCATGTCGTACGTACGTACATACCCGAGGTATAATAGGGTGCATATTTTCTTCTTTCGATATGCTCTATGTCTGTACTCGTATGTACGAAAGATAAAGCACAGCACGGCACAGCAGCACCGCAAAAAACAATTAATATGAAACCGAAAATTTCGGAAAGAAAAAAATCCCCGTCCCCTCTTACGTAGTAATTTCCTGCCTGATTGGAACACCTTACACCGGTCAAAAAGAAGAAAAGAAAAAAATCAAACAGCAGAGCTTCTCTCTCAGCCTCGTACGCCGCCCGCCCCTCTCGCGACCATCTCGCCACTGATTCAGTCCGGGTAAAGCTTTCCCCCCTCTCTTCCACAGTGAGCCCCGTCGCCCGCCTAGCGTGAAGCCCGGTGCTCACCGTAGACCTCGTTCGCCAGCTCGACAATGCTGGTGGTCGCACTGCGTAGTTCTGCCCGTGAATTTCAGATTGGTCGCAAAAATAAGCACCGCTTGAATTCTATTTTGCTTATTAAAACGACCCTTATATACTCGTACATAGTATAACCGGAACCACACCAGGAGGCCAGACAGAGCCCACTCATGCTTCCCTCGTGTCTCGAGGCACACACGCGACATCTAGCCACGAAAACGGTGACCCGCTCCTTGCAGCCCGCCCTCTACCCGCCAGCACCCGCTGACACCCGCGACGGTGCCGCGCTCGCCCGCGGAACCGTGCTCGGAGTACACGCACGAACACGAAACGAAAGAAGAAAAAAGGAAAGAAGGACTGAAAGTGCAAAAAGAAATGCAGAAAATAAAGACCCGCGGGAAAGGTCCGGCAAGTAATAAAAGGAGGCGGTTTCCAAGTGGGAGCTCTGAGAGGCTAGGGATGTACCAACCGAGCACGCTCAGAGAGTGAGAGAGTGAGATATCTGTAAGTAGTTCTATGAAATAAAATATGGCACCTGGTGAGGCAGACTGTATACGGACGGCAGGCTCCGATGAACACAACCAGCCACAGCAATACTTATGGGTATGTCGCCCACGCACGGCGTGTGGGCGGCAGCGTTGTAACGATGGGAGCTGTGCATGTTGTCTGTTGTGTGCCTGGTGTATGTCCGGACTGTGTGCTCACAGCTCACGAGAGCTTATGGAAGAAAACACAGCATTATTATAACTGTACGCACGTACAAAGTGAGGCCTCTCGTACTGAAACCAGGGAAATCGTCTTATCCACTCCCGCCGGAAAAAAACTTCGAGCGCCCGCCACGCGCTCCAGAGTGCACGGATCGCGCCGAGACCTCGACCAACGTGTCCGGCCGGGCTTCCCGTGTCCGAGTACATGGTGTTTTGCCGAAAAGTGCTCGTACCAAGAGAAAAGTTGGCAAAAGTACGAAAAATTGACAAACATACGTGTACATATACTAGTATGCAGCAGCAGGCTACTACGTAGCAGGGTATTTTAATACTCGTACGGCATGTCTCTCCATATTCGTACATATTCTCATCATGCTGTGCAGCAGCGCAAAACAATACCAGGTACGCTGTACCGGTAGTATACACCATGAAAAACACAAAAACCTGGACAAACTGATTGCATTTTTAGTTTTTTTTTTTCTTGTTATTTCTACGTATTGAATACCCAGAGCTCTGTTATTGTATTTGATTATTATAGTTCTCGTTTCGGTATCAAATCGTAGTACGCTCTGTCCTCCGCTTGTGTGGTACCCCTTGATGACCGTAAACGAGAACGGGTTGTCCGAGCACTCGGGTAAACCCGAACCCGAGTACTCGTTGAACCGGTTTGATTTCGTCTGAAAAACGGGCTACCAAAAAAACAGACCCAAGATTCATTAATAGCAGGTATCAACTATGAACGGAAATATAAGGACCGTTTGGTCTTCATATTGAAATTTATGCGCTCCTTATATTTCCGTCCACAGGTGCGTACAAATGCAGGAATCGGCAGACAGAACGAGAGAGAGAGATGCGTGAAGACGGAGAGAGAGGGGCACCAGACATAGATCGTGAATGGAGTCTGTTTTCCTGACTGAGGAGCGAGGATAAATACGGGCAAATCGACGCCTCATCGCGTCTGTCGTTTTGTGTTACGGCATTGCCTCCGTCAATGATACCCAACATCTCCCAGCTCGTGCCATCGAGAATCGAGGTTTATTAGAGGGGCTTGCTGCTTGTGTTGTTTTTTGCGCAACAAACCTGGATGCTTTTTATATTTCTTGTACTCGTATCCTACTCGTGCGCCGACTCTGTCCGAAAATGTGAGCACTATTTTGTTATTAATACCAAGAAAACACGATCCTTACATTATCGGACAAAGTGGAATACAACACAACAATTTCCGAAAAATTCTTGACAATTCATATATTTTCAGTTTTTTGGGCGGGAGACATACGAAAGAAGAGAGGGGTGGGGGGGCGGGCACGTCGGTATCGGAAGGACGGATGGACGGACGGTCTGCTGCTGCTACTGCAGCTGCTTCTTCTTCTGTTACTAGTGACAGAAGCAACGATACCAGAACAAGGATGGGTCGCGCAGGTTTGCACGTGGGTCTTTGTCCGGCAGGGCGGGCATACTCCGCGACAGAAAATATACCAGTCAAACAAGACGGCAAGCTTACCTGGTTTCCATTGCTCCTCCTCCTCCTCTTCCTCCCCCTCCTCCTCCTCCTCCTCCTCCCCTCTGCCCTCTTTCCAAACGACGATCCATAATGAGGACGTCGCGAAGGGTATGACGAAGGTACCGGCTCAGTCTCTCGTCCACCCCGTTTAGAGGGTTTGCGGGTGAAAAGAGGCACACGGCCGTGCGAAGCGAAGTGTTCGGCTGCCACACGGCGGATTGAGAGAGGAGAGATTTGACGATAAAATACCCCGGGGAAAAATGAAGAATATACCCTTTCATACAAGCCTCATTATCTCCTAGCCCAAATAATCACGTTTTCCTGCACACGAGTGCTGCTCTTCCTAGCGGTCTACCAGGTAGTCAGCTGTACGAATTTCTGGAGCCAGGGGGGAAAACATATTACCAGGCCAGCAGGAGGTTGCCTCTGTGTGTTGGTGAGTTTCGACTTCCCGTGCGCTTCACATGGGCCGGTTCGCTGCGAAGTATGCCAAGCAAGCAATTACAAGATGAATTCTTGAGAGGTCAAGTTCCTTCTTGTGTGCACGGAAAACGACCTCGTCCCAAAAGCAAAGCACGAGCACTTTTAGACTGCCCGCTGTCCCGAACAGCAGTATTCCCTGGTGTTGCTGCTGGTGGTGGTGCTGTACACGGTCAAACCCGCCTGAGGGACTGCTGCGGGGCATGAGGAAGGCCCTCCAGCCACTCCGGAGTGTTTGGAATCCCCCGCATTTTTTTTTAGGCGACAGCGTGCGGCGACAATGCCCCAGCTAGAGTCCTGTAGCGTTTGCTGTCCGCGGACTCTTACGTACACATCTTATTTGTGCAAGCATCACAGCGACGTACCAGGTACAGTACCAGGTACAAGCTAAAAAGCGCAGTTTTCGTGGCAAGAGCACAGATAATGCCCCATAGGCGACGTACAGTACTTTACTGGTATACTGGTATTGCAGTAGACTACTGGTGTAATCTTCCTGTAGAGCAGCAGCATTGTTATCAACTTCCAAATTACAAATTACGAGCTGCCCCCCCCCCCCCTCTCTCTCCACGCCATGCCTCTACGTTCGTTTATTCATTTTGGTTGGAATGTTCCAGCTCATCACGGACAGCAAGAAGCAAGCAGCAACAACCTTTTTCTTGCGCGAGTCGCTGCACAAAGCGTGGGCGCGCTGCCCCCCCCCCCCCCCCCGCCCCCGAAGCCGATCGCTTCCGAAGCCGCCCTCGTACATTCGAGCAAATACAAGATGTCCTAACTGCAACACCACCTTGCACCAAAACGTGGGCACTAGTTAATAGTATATTTGCAAGGTGGTGCTGCACTCAGAGGCACTGGTGACCCATGAGTATCATGCCCTCTGGTATACCAGGTAACCAGTATCCCCAGGTACATGGTATGTATGATGCCTCGTACGTACCAGGTACCAGGTATGTACCAGTATTAGAGGGAGAGTACCCTGCGTCGCCCGTGTCAACGGAGAAAATATTTTGCATCGTCAACCCTTCTATTAATATTGATAGGATGGAAATGCAGTCCTGTTTTGGGGACGAACTACTCAAAATAATACTCAGGAATTTTGAGTATTACGAGGGACCGTAGTGAACAGGACCAAATATTGTTGGTAAAAAAAAAGGTAAATATATGGGTTTTTGTGTGTACCGTAGGTCCTCGTACCAGGTATTTAATATGGTCCCCCGTAATATTACGGGGGGCCATAGTAAACGGAACCAAATTTTGTTAGTAAAAATAGGGAAATGTATAGGTTTTTGTGTGTAACGTAGGTGCTATTTACTATGGTCCTCCGTAATAGTTTGTCCCCAAAACGGGATTGCAGTTCCAAAAGTGTTTTGTAGGATACATACCCCACCATACCCCAGGGTATTTTCCCGGGTATTTTCCCGGGTATTACCCATAAAGGGACTTGTGTTAGAGCAGTAGTGATGTACGACATTCATACCCGTACCCGGATGTTCTGTAAGTTCTGTACACCCGTGGTACAATACTCGGGGTACGGGTACCGTATATGACGTACTGACTGTAGCATACCACCCTTCTCTTGGATACCACCTCATCACAGGAGACCTCGTCCGTTGACAAAAAAAACTAAACTAAATTAACAGGCAGGTTTACCACCGCGGTACGTTAGATACCACGGCCCTGGGCCGATACGCCTTCCAAACAACGTACGGCAATTAATATCGCCCCCAGAGTCCCCCACACTAAAGTTCAAGTGATGTCTTGTCCCGTTCCGTGCCTTGTTTGTTCAGATTCGGCGTTGTTGGGCTTTTTTTGGTTTCTGTTTTATCTTTCCTTGTTTCCCTTCGCTTATTTTATCGCACGGGTTCTGCTTATCGTTGTCATACATAATGCAGGGTTAGGGGGAGAGGTATTACCGGTATCACGGCCGTTGTACCGCATGTATGAGGACAATCAATGGGAACGTAAAATATAATATCAGGTGATACGCCAACACAATGGTTGTTGCTTCACCTTGCTATCACCCCCCCCTCGTAACCGACTGGAAGCGCCAAAATGGTGCCAATCAATGTGGCTTGCGGTTTCACTCCCCTTGTTATCACCCCCTGACGCTGCCATCCATATCTGCAAGAAAACCCTCCCCAAAAGCGGTTTTTAGTAGAATGCAGTTCACCCTTCATGCGACTCGCCCAATACCTCACGGCGCTTCGCGCTTGGTGCAAGCAATGTCTTGCCTGGTCGGTGAAAACAAGACGTGCGCCGTCCGTCCCGGCATTGTAGGGATGCGAGGGTCTATGGTCATACGACTCGTACGGCCATGCATGATAATGAGTACACCCCCCCCCGCGCGCCTGGTAGCTAGCTGCCTGAAAGCGTCAAAATGTGCCAATTGTCGTGGCCTGCGGAATCAACCCTTGCTATCGCCCCCCTGCGGCCGGGATGGGTGTGCCGCGTGTGTCTTATATTACCCATTGTACTCCTATCACCCCCCACTATTAATAGATACCAACCCCCGGTGATGAATATTGCCAAACTCGAAAAAAAACGTGCGCGTTATCACCGGGGTACGTTAGATACCACCCCACCACAGAAAAACCACCCCCTCGTGCCTGGTCGGTGAAAACCTGACATTCTCCGTCCCGGCATTGTAGGGATGCGATGGTCTATGGTCATACGACTACGGCCATGCATGAGATCGAGTACATCTCTCCTATCGAGTACACCCCCCCCCCCGTGATGTAAGAATACAGCGCGACTTAGCTATCACCCGGGGTGGTTCTCTGCGTCAAATACGGTATGCCCTTTGAAGAAAAAACGGGTGCGGGTGCGGGTACTGAATAGCACACTCGTATACGTACATACCCGGGACTTCTGTGAGTTCTGTAAGACTTCCATACCGTACCCGGAACTTCTGTGAGTTCTGTAAGGCCTCCATACCTGTAACCGGAAGTCCTGCAAGTGCAAGGTTGCGTACCCGGGGTTATTTTCCGGGTATTACCCGGTTATTTACCCGTACCGCAGTACGCCCGCGGCACAATACCCGCGGTACGGGTATGCCGTATTTAAAATGGCCGCGTGCGGGTGCGTGTGCGGGTACAACATTCGTGCACCTGCCAGGAACGTTTGTGAGTGCTCGAAGACTTTCGTACCCGTATAATACCTGGAACTACTGCTTGTAAGTTCTGTTAATACTTCGATACCCTTGCCCGGAACCCGCAGCCCTACAGAACACAATCTTGGAATATTAGACGCCGGGCACCTGGTATTGATTATGATGGCGAAAGCAGCAATGAAAACTGATACCAGGTACTGAATTTCGATAGCGATATTGAATATTGATGTTGAATACGTACTGAGTATTGGGCCCGTCTGCGTGACCCACGACCCTGCCTTGGGCGTGGTTGTTCTCCGTTCGCCGAAACTTTCGATGAGTGACTTTTTCCTTTGTTCCATCAAATTCCTTTCCCATTCATCTAACGTCCCCGGTGGCTTGGTAGGTGGTCCGCGTGCCTGTCAAGATCAATTTCGTGGGTTCAAGTCCCACCGAGTGCATGCTCATGGGGACTTTTTCTTGCATAAAAAATTGATAAGCGGAAAGCGCGAAAGCGTGAGTCGGCTACATTCGATGAAAATCGACGAGCAGTGGGAATGCTGAACCCTATGCGCGACAAAAAATAAAGGCACGTACCGGGGGGGAGAAGGGACGACACCTGTGACCACGGCTTGTCCAGAAGATCGTCGAGGGTAAAACCTCCTACGAGTGGGCTGGGAAGTAAAAGTGTGGATGGAAAAAAAAAAAAAAAAAAAAAAATGGTCAATTATTCCGCACGTATTAATATAATATTAATAGTATGTACGAAACATATTCCTTCTCTGCCGTCCGCTTTGCGCGAATCTCATGTTATTTGCAAGTGAGTAGTTCTCATGTCCTTTAGGCCCAAGTGAGTAGTTCTTAAATTCGACGTCAAGTGTCGAGAAAATGCACATTTCGCGTAATATAGTGTTGTACACTACCTGATACCTGGTGCCTGGTACTTTTTATGGAACCGAGCAGGGGGGGGGGGGGCGGTGTCAAGTAACCCCTCCGAAACATCCGAGTTGAATAATACGCGCCAAGTACCTGGTTGGACTAGTCTTTAGCCGACGTGACGTGTCGGGAAAAAAATTACAAAAAACGGTACGTACCTGTTGCCTATAAATACATCTCGTGCACCTTTAACCCTTTCAGCACTGCAGGCCCGGTTTTGTGGAGAAACCACTCGAATTATAAGGAGTTTGCGCCCGAAACGGGACTGCAGTCCCTCAATAGTTAACCCCCGTCCCGTCCCCCATGTAACACAAATGCGAAAATATGCTCGAGGAAAACCTCGAACCGCTATATACCGTGTACTTTACCGTATACTTCGTATACCACACGGGTGACAAGATAACACACCTCCTGGGACGATTTTTCCGAGCCTAGTTTCTCCAAAGCATGCCTTAAGGGGGACACACGCAATGAAAATGGTGGGTTTGGAAATATCTCGACGACAAAATATTTCCATAGACGCATCGCTCGTCGTTTTGCGCCTTCCCCAAAGAATCGACTCACGAAGTTCGTTGGAGAGAGAAGTCTCATTACGCGTGTTGTACGGCATGAACATAGCTGTTCCCGCTGCGTCGCTGCGTCGTTTTGAAACCCGTTGTATTCCTGTTGCCTGGTCTACTTTTTTTTTTTTTTGCGTTGCCGTGACGGTTACACCGGACCGGTATCGCGCCGCCAGGTCTCTTAACGCCTAATTTTTTGCCGGGTTTGTGCATCGTTTGCGTTGCAGTAGCGGGGGACACCGGTATTGCGCCGCTAGCTTTCCGTGGGGAAGGAATCAACTGAAAGCCGTTACCGGCTTGACAACGGAAGGAGCGGGGCTACATCGACGGCTTGCATCAGCAGCTGCACCAGCGGCAGGAGCGGCTAGAGGCGGCTGGCGGCGACTGCTGGAGAAAGCAGCGAGGGGAGGTAACGGGGGGCGGCAGCTGGAGGGGAAGAGGGAATGTCGGCGGACACTGCTAGCGCGGGGGATGCGGGGGACAGCATCTTCCAGCAGATACATGACAGGTAAAATTACAGGCAGTGATAGTGGATAGATATCATACACGAAGTTTCGATAGACCAGGTTTCCTATCGGACTTCATGATAGAACGCGTTTTGCCCTCCATCCCCTGGCATCCGCGTTTTTTTTTTTAGCTGGTACTGAACGAAACGCATTCACGCGTCGGACAGATCATCTCCAGATAGGTAAGATAGATCAGACAGATCAGATAGATCAGATAGATCAGACAGATCAAGTAGATCAGAGAGTCCTAGCCTGCCGGTATTATGAGATGTTGCGCAGGATCTGCCTACTATGGACCAAATATTCTGAGTAAAAATAGGGAAATATAGAGGTTTTTGTGTGTGTCGTAGGTGCTATTTACCATGGTCCTCCGTAATAGAGGACAGATCCTACCTCGGAAACATGTCCTAGATCCTTGCAGCTTTTTTCAGCTCGCATCCGGCGACATGAGGTAGATGATGGTATTGGTCAGCTTGTGGATGCTCTGTCTGAGGTGTGAAACGTTTCGACGTATCGTACGTGTATGTTAACTTAAAACACTCGAATAGCTCGGTGTATTCTCCCCCCTCACAGCCCCTTTTCAGCCCGTAACTGCCGATCGAGAATTTTTTGTTTTCCCCGAGTTATTCAAGTTAAAAACCTTTTTTTTTTTATGTAATAAAACAAACTGAAAAATGATTTTTGGAACTCGAATCTGAATCGGGAGAGGTCAAAACCAATTGGTCAAAACTGAGCGAGATACAGCAGTCAGCTGCAGCCCTACCACACGTACTTGAAGATAAACATTATCAGATCATACGTAGCACCAAGCACGAAGTACCACCTATTACGGGGGTCCATAGTTAACAGGACCTATGGTGTACATAAAAACCTAAATATTTGCCTATTTTTACTAACAAAATTTGGTCCCGTTAACTATGGACCCCCGTAGTAGTACGTGTAACAAGAAGGGCACAAATCACACCCCGCTCAGTTCAGCTCCCGCTCCGCTCAGCTCAGCCCAGCTCAGCTGAGATCACGGCTGTGCGTTGGTACTGCTGTGTTTGAGTGTGAGTATGTGTGGGCTTGGAAGTGTATATAGGTGGGTTCGAGTGTGAGCATGTGTAGATTTTTTTGTTTGGTTACATGCACGCTGGTGTACGCTTGTGTACGTGTGTGGCTATACCAGGCACGTGTGTATTTGGCTGTCTGTTGTTTCCAAATGAAGTCATATGATCTACACTAGTCAAGTGGCCACGAGCCCGGCCCCAACAAGTCTGGAGTGGAACAGTTCTACCCCTGGTACAGATCATATAGTAGATCATCTACATATCATTGACTCCCACAGTTGACTATCTAGATCTTTCAGGGCAGATAGATAGATAGATCCCTGATCTGTATGATCTACAGCTCATGATGCCGGGTAGGAGCCTTACAATCCGCATAATCTATTAAAGTAGGACATATTTCCTGGGTTGGATCTGTACTTTGCAGATTCTGCACAACCTCTCACAACGGCAGATGAGGAACAACTGTAGATGATCTATCTGTAGATGATCTATCTGTAGATGATCTGTCTGCAGATGATCTATGTGTAGATGATCTATATGTAGATGATCTATCTGTCTGACCTGTCCGAGTGTGGAAGAGTAATTCAGGATGTGGATGTGCTTGAACGTGTGCCGGTATGTAATACGTGATTTGCGTGTACGCACGTGTACGCACGTGTACGCACGTGTTTTTTGTTGTGTGTTTGTGCTTGTACATGTATACCAGGTACCACGTATATGTTTTTGCACGTGTGTGGACGTGTGTTTTGCGTTTTGCGTAGGTGAAGCGAAGAGGTCATCCCCTACCCCCCCCTCCCAGCAGTGAAAACGCCTGGCTAGTTTCGGACGAGCTGTCACCCCAATGACCAAACTAAGTAAACCAGGTATATTCTAACGGAACCAAACACCACCAGCAAAAATCAAACACCTGCTGGGTACCTGGTACTACAGTATGCCTAAAGGAGACAATACACCCCCCCGAAAAAAACAAATACCAGGTTCAAGTTATCCCATCCCCCGCCCCCATGCCTCGCTCCGTCTAATCCCTTCTCTCCCACGGCGCCGTCTGCGATGTTTGTGATGCCCTCCCCGTGTGTTTTCTGACCTTCTCGGGGTCAACCCTTCGGGATGGGATGGGATGGGATGGGGATGTGGAACGGAAAATGGAATGGAAAACGAAACTGAATCTGGACTTTTGGAATGGTAATGGGGTGTAACTTGGAATGGAATGGGACGGAAAATGGAATATTGAATCGGGATGGAAAACGGAACGGAAACGATTCCGAATATGGAACGGAATATGGAATGGAAAATGGAATGGGATGGGATGTGACAGGGATGTGCGACCCTGGCTGGATCTGGTGGACGAACTGCGGGCGCACGGCATTTCGCAAGACCTTCCGTTGCCTCAGATCGCGGTGATGGGTGATCAGAGCTGCGGGAAGTCGAGCGTTTTAGAGGTGCGAGAGTTGTGTTTAGTGTGCGGTGGCGGGGCGTAGTCAAGCGCTTCATACGTTGAACAGGTCATGATCGACAGATCGATACATCTGGATCGCGTAGATCATCTTGATCCCATAGCTGCTGTACGTCGAGCGTATGGGAGGTGCTTTGGTCGTGTGCTGTGTGCGATGCGGGGCGGAGCGCGGCGGGGCGTAGTAGTCACGCGTTTCACACATGCGGAAAGATCACGATCTAAATCATCTAGATAATCTATCAATAGATCGTCTATGCCAGCAGATCCTATACCGGGGGGGGGGGGAGAAGAGACGACGCCTGTGACCACGGCTTGTCCAGAAGGTCGCTATTCATAGCTGTAAAACCTCATCTTACCAGTTAAGCTGGACAATAAAAGTGATGATAAAAAATGTATATCTATATATACCATGGTGCGCAAGAGCCGTATGCATATATCAACCAGACCTCCACCCAGCAAAAACATGTGCGTAGGAGCTGTGTATGTACAGATTTCACCAGGAAAAAGATGGTGCAGATGGTACAGATACTGCTGTAGACAGGTGTATGTATGTACGATCTGTCGGGGGTTGTATGTACGAGTCGCACGTATTTTTTTTTTTGTGAGCCTCGTCGCTTATTAACCCTCTCAGAACTGCAGTCCCGCTTCTGGGGACAATTTACGTAGAGATTTGACTGTTTCGGCCCTAAAAACGGGACTGCAGTTTTGCCTTCGAACGGGTTAAGGAGCTCCGTGTATACCTCTCTCACCCAAAACTGACTTGTGATTTTTGGAAAAAAAAAAAAAAATGTACCAGTCTGATCGTAAGTAAAATAGAAGGACCGCTCGGTCTTCATGTTAAGGTCTGAACGCTTCTTGTGTTCCCCGCCCAGATTTGTGTGTCTTCACCTTTTTAAGGCCGCAGTCCGGTTTTGGGGACAAAGTACTTGGAATTTGACTGGTTTGTCCCCGAAACGGGACTGCAGTTTATACTAGAAGGGTTATAACCCGATGATCGATACCATGGCCTTGAGTCTGTAATGACTACTGAATTGTGCGGCGCGTTTACCGGGCGGTCCCTCAGCAGAGGATTTCCGTCAACCGGAAATATTTTTGGCTAAAAAGTGCTGCGTACGGAAGGACCCCTGTGTTCGTCTCCCCGAATTCGGAAAATAAATAGTTCGGACACGTCCAAAAAAAAGTTCTCTCGCCTGAACGGGCAGATTTAACGCCAGCTGTAGTACCAGGCTACTGCTGCTGTACGATTATTTCCGCAGCTGCTGTCTGCTCGTACCTGCCCACTTTCTTTTGTTGTACAGTACCGTGTATGTACGTCGAACGAACGGTGATGTCGTTCGTGAACTCTCGAATCTCGACGCCTGTACTAATGTTGTGGTATCGGGGTTGTATCTGCCCCGAGAGATGGACGGAAAGGTGATGTCACGTGAGCGTATTATTACAGGGGACCATAGTAAATAAGACCTACGGTACACACGAAAAACTATACATTTACCTATTTTTACTAAAACTATGTGGCCCTATTTACTATGGTCCACCGTAATAGTAGATGTGCTGTGTGGAGTGGGTGCGGCGTGCTGTGTGATGCACGAGCAGATATTTGAAACATGGAACACAAACTGTGTGTAATCATGGCTCCTGCTTTTGGGCGTAGCAATGGTGCACGAGCAGGTTTTTAGAACATGCTTGGGGGCGCGGGGCTCTACTCCATGCTAGAGGATGGTGTACTATTAATATCGTATTACGGGGGTCCATAGTTAATAGGACCTATGGTGTACATAAAAAACTATACATTTACCTATTTTTACTAACAATATTTGGTCCTATTTACTATGGTCGCCCGTAATAGCAGATTTTTAATCATGGCTGCAATTGTTGGTGCTTGGAGCAGTGCATTAGTCCGGTGCCTGGTATATTGCTGTAGGTATGGTGTATGAGCAGATTTTGAAAGATGCGTAAAGTTGTGTGTGCTCAAAGATTTTTTAACAATAATTCACAAGCGCCGTCGCCCTCCGTTCCTTCCTCCCTCTCTCCCCTGTTCCGATGTGGTTTTCCCAGGCTATCTCGGGCATTCCGTTTCCCAGGGGTTCGGGGCTGGTGACTCGTTGCGCCACCCAGCTGATCATGAAGAGCAGCCCGAAGGGGTCGCCTTGGAAAGCCAGCGCAAGCATTCCCGAGCAGCAGCAACAGCAGCAGCGTAGTCGCTGGAAAGGGATGAGTAGTAGCAGCAGTCTTAGTGGAAGTGCTGCATCGTCGGGCCCTAGGCATGCGTCCACCCCGGAGGAGCTCACCAAGGTGCGGTGCGGGTGTGTGCGGTATGTGTGTGTGTGTGTGTGTGTTTTTTTTTTTCGTTTTAGTAGTCCTCCTCCGATGGACGGGTAAAAAATTGCAACTCTGTACGTAAACACAAGGACCTTGTGCATTTGAGTATTTAGTACAAACATGCCTTTGGACAGAGTGGTGCGACTATGGCCGTGAATATTATGACCTATTAAAATTGATGTTAAGTGTACTAACGGTCCTTATATTTCCGACCATAGTTATATGTACAGTTCAACCCTTTTGTTGATAGCACCGCACTCCCACATATGGGGACAAACTAGTCTAATTTCAAGTAGTTTGTCCCCCAAACGGGACTGCGGCACTAAATGGGTCAACCCCTTTCGCTACGGCCAAAAAAATGGAATATCACACCGAATACCTGCAGACGGTGCACTGCACTGTACATACACCTATGCTGTACTCGATGTAGTTCCCAGCGTTTTGTCCCCACACCGGGAGTGCAATGCATAAGGCCTAAGCTGTACATAAACCCAGCTTGTGCTCTAATTCCAGGTGTTTTGTCCCCGCAACAGGAGTGCAGTCCTTAAGGTCTAAGCTGTACGTACACCTCGACATGACTCTAATCATAAGTACTTTGTCCCTACAACAGGCGTGCAGTCCTCAAGGCCTAAGCCGTACAAAAACCTTAATTGTACTCTAATTCCAGGTGTTTTGTCCCACAACAGGCGTGCAGTCCTCAAGGCCCAAGCTGTACATAAGCCTACATTGTACTCTAATTCCTAGTGTTTTGTCCCCACAACAGAAGTGCAGTCCTTAAGGCCTAAGCTGTACATACACCTAAATTGTACTCTAATTCCGATTGTTTTGTCCCACAACAGGCGTGTAGTCCTTAAGGCCTAAGCTGTACATAAGCCCACATTTTGTACTCTCATTCCATGTGTTTTATCCCCGTAACGGGAGTGCGGTCCTTAAGGTCTAAGGGGCTACCTGAACCTGATTCTAATTCCAAGTGTTTTGCCCCACAACAGGAGTGCAGTCCTTAAGGTCTAAAGGGCTACCTGAACCTGACTCCAGTTCCAGATGCTTTATCCCCACAACAGGAGTGCAGTCCTTAAGGTCCAAGGAGTCAAGGTCACCGCACTTGTTGTTGTAGTTGTTGTAGTTGTTGTTGTTGTGTTGTTGTTGCCTTGTTGCTGTGCTCACATTAAGTAATCGCCAGAAACCTGGCCCGTGGTCAGGACAGGCTGGCGCCAATAACTCTGGAGTGAGGTAATATGACACCTCAGTGGAAAAATAACATCTGTGGCGTGTGTCAATTTAACTCTGTTGTACATAGAACACAACGAGGCGCGAGCGTCGCAAGGCAGAAAGACGGAAGGGGGGGAAGGGAAAGAGGGAGGGAGAGAGGGGGGGGGGGGGGGGGGGGGGGGGGGGGGGGGGGGGAGGGAGGGAGAGAGAGAAGAAGGGAGGGAGGGAGGGAGTGTCCACAGAGGAGGAGGGAAGGAAGGTTTCACCAAGGAGGAGGGGGCGGGGGGGCAAGCATCGTCGGGCACAAGGAGGGAAGAAGATATAGAGAGGGGGTCCAAAGGGTTCGAGGCAGGCAGGGATGCACGCAAAGGAGGACGGGGTCAGAGGAAGGGGGTGCAAGCGGCGCAGGGCAGACAGAGAGGGAGGGGGAGAGGGGCTCACAGAGTAGCAGGGTGGGAGGGACTCACAAAGGAGAAGGGGAGGGGGGGGGGGTTCGGCGGCGGCAGTTTCATCTTTGTTCCGTTTTTTTGTTTCGTGTTTCTTCTTTTTTTTATCGCCTTACGAAGGTCCAGCAAGGGGATTTTCGGGGGATGAACCTTTTCGGGATTTTCGGGTTTTCTATTCTACTTCGTGTAGATATTTTTGGTGTGTGCGTTGACTTGAGGTTGATCATGATGGCGAAAACGGTGATGGCACTGATGAGGACAAATGACGATAACACGATAACGATGGCGATGAAAGTGATCATGGCACGGATGTAGATTTATGCTGACGCTGTACCGATATTGATGACGGTAACAGCGGTGGCGAGGAGTCAATGGTAAGGATGTTAACGGTGCTGCCAATGCTGTCCCGCGTCGACGGCAGGTGATCGAGGACCTGCAAGACGCTTTGACCTCCGGAGACCACGGGGCATTTTCCACGGAGACCATCTCCGTGCAGGTGAGAGAAAGGGAGAAAAGAGATTGGCTCATGAATATTTGCTTGCTTGTACGAGGTACTCGTGGCGAAACGAAACGACCGAAACAAAATTCCCTCACGCCAGTAATCGACAGCACTTGATCATTTTTTTAGTTAAGAAAGTTCAGGCTCGAGTTTGTTTGGACGAACATGAGAATGTGGCCATTCTGACACTATTATTCTGAAAATAGAGTGGGACGCCCTGCCCAACATAGGACTTCGAGTCTGGCCCAAAATACGAGAATATTATTAATAGTGTAAATGGTATCGCATACTGTACGAGTACCTGATTTTATGTTTTTGAGATTACAGTATGGAGTTGCCGTTGAGGAAACGGGAGAACTCTCGGGCGCAAGCAAAGCTTTTTTTGCTCTCGGCTAACTTTCTCTTTCGTTTTTCTTGCGGCCTAGAAGACCTTGGGGTCTAGGGCAGGACGCCAAGGGTGATTTTCAGCTCGTCTGGTAGTAGAAAAAGTATTGTTTTAAACACTCGGGATACAGTATAAAATATATATACAATGCCGGTGGAGGCCTCGTTCTCTTCTTCAGGAAGAGGGAAAAGGCACCTCTGCTGGGCTCCCGCGGCATTTACCGATTCCGAAACCGGAGCCGAAACCGAAACCGGAACCCGTTCTGAAAGGGGAAACTGAAAGCGAAAAAGAAAAAAAAAATCGGCACCGAAAACGAACAAGAGAACGAATAAAATGAAACTGAAAGCGAAACCGAAGCGGAAACCGAAACCATGCCGACACTTGGAACCCAAGCCGAAAATCGATCCGAAACTGAAATGGAAATCGGAACTGCGACCGAAACCGAATTCGAAACAGAAACAGAAACAAAACGAACCAGTACCAGAGCCAGAACCAAACCCAAAACCGAAAACCAAAACCAACCCTAGAACCAAAAAATCAAAATCCAACTAAACGAAGACGTTAAAACGGAAACCAGAAAACCGAAAACGCGAGACCGAATCGGCAAGACCCAATCCCGCGAACCAAAAAAATATAATACCGGAACAGGTGCAAGCGCCGGGGCTGCCGGACCTGACCCTGATTGACCTTCCGGGCATCGTTCGGACGGCGACGAAGGGGCAGCGGTCAACGGTCATGGCGGAGGTCAACGGTCTCATTCAGCGGTGAGTGTAGGGAGTGTATGCGCTGCTGTTGGCTGGCGTGGAATGGAACGATGGCGCTTTCGTTGCTGTTGTTGGTGTTGTCGGTGTTGGTGGTGGTGGTGGTCGTGACTTCGGGTTGTTTCTCGGTGCTTTTAGGACAACGGTTCCGTTTGTGGGCACAAGCCAGTCAAATTCCAAGTAATTTATCCCCAGAATGGGACTGCGGTCCTAGCAGGGTAATGACTCTTTATACTGTAGTGCTGCGCCGTACATAATGTAAGAATGTGTCTATTTCCTATCAGTACCATGTTTTGTCCTCACAGCGAGACTGCTGTCCTAGCCGGCTCGTCTCCGTACCGCGTATTTGTTTTTCCCTGTGAATAATACTACTGATAGTTCTAATTTATACTTCTAATAATAGTAGTAGTAATAATCTTAAGCATTCTTCTTGCTCTTTCTTGTGCTGTTCCTTTTCGGTTGGTGTTGGATTTGTTTCTCTTCAGGTTTCTCGAGCAGGAGCGGACGATCATTCTGGCGGTCGTTCCGGCCAATCAGGACGTCGCCACGGTCGATATTCTTGAGAGGGCGAAGATTGTGAGTGTGTGTGTTGTTTTGTCTTTTGCCTTTGTCATGTCTTCTTTAGTTTTGTTGTTTGTTTTGTTGTTGTGGTATGGCTGCTGCGTCGCAAATGAGGAAGATGATGTTTTGTCGATTCTGCTGTTCGGGTGTTGTTGTTGTTGTTGTTGTTGTTTTTGTTGGTGCGGCTGTGGTTTAATATGATTGGTGTTCCTTTTGATCGGCCAGGTTGACCCCGAGGGAGACCGCACGATCGGAGTGCTGACGAAGCCCGACCTGATTGGCCCGGGAAACGAGGATGAGGCGGCGGCCGTTCTAAAGAACGTTCGCAAGCCGCTCAAGCTCGGGTACGTCATGGTTAAGTGCCGCAGCCAGCGGGACATCGATCAAGGTGAGAGAGTTGTCCGCCTGGCTGTCTGCCTGCCTGTCTGTCTGTTTGTCCGTCTGTCCGTCCGTCCGTCTGTCTGCCTGCCTGTCTCCCTGCCTGCCTGCCTGCCTGCCTGCCTGCCTGCCTGCCTGCCTGCCTGCCTGCCTTTCTGCCTGTCTAGCTCTTGTTACACCTGAGACAATCTGACCGTTTACGATCTTATCTATCCCTACCTTTTTTTTCAATCTCTATCTTGCCTCACCTTTTCTTGTATGTTCTATTATGTCACACAATCTTAACCCCACGATACCACCACAGGCATGGACAACAAGGAGGCCCTGAGCTCGGAGGCCGTTTTCTTCCGCCAGCAGCCCGTCTTCAAAAGCCTCCCTTCCTCCTTCTTCGGCGTGCCAAACCTCACGCGTAGACTCACCGACCTCCTGGTGGGACGCATCAAGGCAGCCCTGCCGAACATCAAGTGGGAGGTGAAACCCTGGAAACGGTTTTTCATACCATATTAGAATATGGAGTCAACCGCAGGAGAGCGTGTAGCGTGGGTAGGCTCAATCCGACGCGAGTCGACGAGGGAAGAAAGGGCTGAAGTCTTCTCGCGATGAAAATGCAACCTTACAAGGCAAAACCCGTAGCGGGGAGGGGGGGAGGAGAGAGAGAGAGAGAGCCTGCTGTGTGTGTGACCCCGGATCTGAGTGACGACTATCAAGAGGAGGGAGAGAGAAAAGAAGGGCAAATATATACAGTATGGACCCGACAACAAGAAACACCGAATAATCTGGACAAGCCTGAGGGTCTTATTGGGGCGCCATCTTCAAACAACCTTGAGCATAGGCTATTTGTAGAGGATTTGGTGTAGAGTTCACCGCTGAGCCGTTTTCGCTTTCGCTTCGCTTTCAATTTTTTTCTTTGCGTCACCTATTTTTTCCTGTGCTTCACGTGCCTTTTTTCCTTTACTCTTAGCTTCTCGGCTTTTCTGTACCTTTCGGCTTTGCTTTACCTTTTAGGCTTTCCTTTTGCTCTGCTTTTTTTTTGCTTGCTTTCTTTGCTTTTCTTTCTCTGTGGCATGGCATGGCGTGGCGTGGCGTATCAGATTCAGTCGCAGCTGGTGAAGGCGGACGCGCAGCTGAAGCCGATGGTGAAGGGGGTGCCGAGCACCACGGCAGAGTGCCACACCAGTCTCATGAAGATCGTCAGTGACTACTGCAGACTGCTCAGACAGGTGAGGGTGGGTGCGGCGGGACCTGCTGGACTGAAGGGATTTGTGTCTAACCCCCACCCCCACCCTCCGCCACCCGATCCTACACCACCACCACCACCCCTTCCCGGCATTGTAGGGGTGCGAGGGTCTTTGGTCATACGACTACGGCCACGCATGATATCGAGTACCCCCCCCCCCCCCCCCCCAACCTCCCATCGAGTACACTCCACCCCACCCTACCCTGCCATCCATAAATGAAGAAAATCCGCCTGAAAAGCGGTTCTTATTATAGTAGGATGCAGCTCACCCTTCATGCGACTTGCTTAACACCTCACAGCGCTTCGCGCTTGGTGGAAGCAATGTCTGCCTGGTCGGTGAAAACCCGACGTGCTCCATCCCGGCATTGTAGGGATGCGAGAGTCTATGGTCATACGACTACGGCCATGCATGATGATCTGTACCCCCCCCCCCCCCCCCCCCCCCTACCCTACCCTACCCTACCCTACTCTGCTATATCCTTCATAGCCTCATCCCACCCGGCCCGACCCGACCCGGGCACCCCCTCCCTCACGCCCACGCCCACACCCACCCCTCCACCCCCCACTCTACCCTACCTCATTCTACCCACCTCCACCCTCGCCCCCCACCCCCACCCCAACCCACCCTACCCCACCCACCCCTGCCCCAACCTACCCCACCCTTACCCCCACCCCGCTCCACTGCCTCTTGTTGTTTGCTTGCTTCCTGGTTTTATTCTGTTGCTCGCTTGCTCTCGCAGTCGGCCAGGGGATACTACCGAGACGATGTCCTCTCGGCCAAGCCCTCCCTGCGTCTGCACGCGGCCAGCCAATCCATCTTCCGTCAGCTGCACCACAACATCGCCGCCACGGTGCCCGGGTTCAACGACATCGGGTTCGGGGATCGACTGGGGAGAGAGATCGCGGCCCTCAGGGGCCGAGAGATGCCGGGCTTCTTGAACCATCAGGCATGATTGAGAGGGGGGGGGCGGAGGGAGGAAGGGGGAGGGGGGGCGGTGGGATAGGTGGGTGGGCGTGGAAAGGGGGTTTGACACCTCCAAAGATTGAGAGATGCCGGGTTTATCGAACCATCAGGCATGAGTCGGGGGGGGGGGGGGGGGGGGGGGGGGGTGTGTGTGGGGGGCTGGGATAGGGTGGGTTTCGTTTGACGGAGGGGGAATGTTGGGTGTGAGGAGGTGAATTCTGGCGCTGTTGTTGTTGCCGGTGTTGTTGATTACCAGTCTGATTGAAAGCATAAGGTGCTTGTCGATGACCACGATAGGTACAAAATTGCCTTATATTTCTGATCAGACTGGTATGGTGTTATCGCTATTGTTGTAGCTGTAAATACTGCCGTTCTTCTTGCGGTTGTCGTCGTGTTTTTGTTTGCTCCTGCTGTTGTAGCCTTTCCTCTCTCCCGCTTCCCCGCGCCCCTCAAACAAAAAGCACCACCCTGCATAAAAAACGCCACCTTCCCCAAAACTCGAACACCTAGTTCCACAACCCCTCCCCTTTCCCTAACCCAAAAGACGTAACCCGTTAAAAAAACGCCACTTTCTTCTAAACCCGAACACCGATTCCGACCACCCCCCCCCCCCCCCCCCCATCCTCGCGCTCCAGGTGTTTTACGGTTTCATGATCCAGAACGTCGAGACGTGGCGACCGGCTGTGGAGTCGTGCCGCACCCAGGCAGCCAACGCCGCCCTCACCGTGGCCTCCTTGTTGGTGGAAACCCTTGCGATTCAGTTCCCGCGGCTGTGCTCTGCGGTCAGGGATGCTTTGGCGGGTCTCGTGGAGCAGCTTGCTGAGGAAGTTAGCGTGAGGTACGCTTGGTGTTTGTGTGTGTGATGTGTATGGAATGTACTAATACAAGTATAGTTGTTCGCTGCAGTATATTGGAACTAAAAGCCATTACAATGTACGCATGGTGTGTGTAGGTGTATGCGTGCCTGTATGCGCGTCTGTATGTGCGCATGCATGTATATATAACGTATGTGCATGCGTGTATGGAGTGCGGGGGCTGTGTGAATGCGTTGGTGTGCCGATGTGCGTTGCGTCTGCTAACGTAATGCTTTTGGTGGCTGTGGCTGTGCTTGTGTTGCGGTGTGCGTGCGTGTGCGTGCCCTGTGTATGCTTGTGTGCATTCTTGCGCTCCTACGCAAGTGTGATGTCGGATATGCGTGTTTGCTTTTTCTTTTTCGTGATATGTGCTCGCCGCTCTGTGGTCTCTGCGCTGCTTGGTGCGCGTGTTTCCACCCGTCGGATCTGGCACGTCCAGTGTCCGCGCTGATTAGGGTGTCGCGATAATCCAATTTGGTTATATATGCTAGAAAAATATTTGAAACCGACATGCAGGAGGAGCCGATTGGTTAAACAGGTGAATTCGAAGGCGCTAGCCCAATCAGAAGTTGCCCCCCTTTGCCAACGAACCCACTGAGTTAACCCAACCCAAGAATACTTGGGGGCAACAAACGTCATTTTGGTCACTTTTTTCCCCCATGGCGATTATTGTTTCGTGGGTTATGATTTGCTGTTCTATTCCGGGAGGAAACAGATTACAAGAAGCCAACTCAATCAAATTCTTCGCAAGCACCCTATTCTTCGCAATAGAGATACCGTATAGTAACGCGTGTGGTATGATAACTTGCACACCCCCTGGGGTGATTTTCAGACCCGATTTTCTCGAAAAAACAAAAGACTTATCTCGTCGAGGTCTTTCCGCCGTGTTTGTACTCCTTCCTCACTTTCGTTGTCGATTAAAAAAAAAAGCAGCTCGGAAATGAATGGTTCGAGGCGGTGTATCATATTTGCGTGTTATGTACTGACTCTGTTCCAAAACGTAAGGAAATTTTGTGTGTTAATACCTTTTGCAGAGCAGGGCAAGGGTTGCACTGTTGTTCCCCAGGCGTTTCCGTTTGATCACAACGTTGGGCGGAGGTATGGAAATTATGTCGCGACATAGATATTTGCTATTAATAGGAATAATTTTACTTGTTTGAATATGCTGCTGTTGCCGCTGTTTATTGTTCCTTTCGTGGGTTTTCAGAAGAAGTGATGGCAGCAGGAGATACCAGGCATGCTTATACAGTAGACGCTGACCACCCGACCCGAACCCTAACCCGAACCCGAACGCTACGGGGTGACCGATGCTTGGATGCAAAAAAGGTCCCGCGGGTCGTCGGTATGGACAAGTCAGTAGTATTACTGTTGTCTTGTTTCGACCTGGTCTAGAAGGGTAGGTTGTCTGTCGTCCTTTGTTTTGTAGGCCGTTGTTGTCGTGGGCCGTTTAACTCTTCGCCGCAGTCGGCCTTTATTTTCTTGGGAATAATTCTTGTTTCCCTTCAGCCTTTCTTCCTGGGGATTTTGATGAGCGATGGACGCCGAAACTCTTCCTTCATGCCGCACATTGTCGGATGGGAAATTGCTGGCCTCATTCTATGGAGACTATGGACACTTGATTGTTGTATTTTTCTACCTGTTGTCTCAGCACAAGACAGCACTACACGCACAACACCCTACACGTACGTGTGCACTTTTTCTACCTGTTCTGTTGTCTCAACACAAGACAGCTCTACACGTACAATACCCTACACGAAAGCTACATACATACACGTGCGTGTGCACGTAGAACATCCATTTACACGTACAGCAATAGTCGTAGTCACGATATTTACCCCCAGTTTTGCGATTTTTTCAATCGTTTTTATTCTTTTTTTGCGACTATCTCGCTCAGTTTGAATTATTTTCCATTTTTTTGGAGTTTTGATGATCAAATTTTTCGATTTTTTCGCGTGTTTTTTTTTTTCGTTTTCATATATTTTTCGCATTTGTGCCTATTCTTAACGTTATTCCGCAGAGTCTCGTCCTGCTTTTGTGATTGTTCGTATGCGCGCTCGCAGTACGCAGGAATGATGCAGAATTATTGAAGGGGACGCGCGTAAAGCGCCGCTTGCATATTCGTGTTCGAAGCGTTCACGACGTGTACCCCATTTTTTTTGCCTTTTTTTAATCGTTTTTATCATTTTTTCGCGATTTTCTTGCTCGGTTTTGTGTTCTTTTTTTTTTTAGTTATGGTCGATCAATTTTTTCGATTTTTTTTTGGCTTTTTTTCAGTTTTCGTTTTTTTGCCGTTATTTAATGTTTTCCTCGGTTCGTCCGTTTTTGGTATTTATGTCATTCGTGAGGTACTTGATCAGAAATATGAGTTACGCTTGACTATGCGTATGAGTTGCAGAAGGGGACGCACGTAAAGCACCGCCTACATGTTCGTTTTCGAAGAATTTTCGATGTTTACCCCATTTTTGCTATTTTTCGATCGTTTTTTTATCCGTTTTTTTTTTCGCGAATATCTTGCTCAGTTTTCTTCTTTTTCATTTTTTTCAAGTTTTAGTCAATCAGTTTTTTTTCGTTTTTTTTTTTCTGTATTTTTCGTTTTTGTTTTTTTTGTGTTATTTTGCCGATTCTTAACGTTTTTTCTCGGTTACGTCCGTTTTTGCTTTCTTTTCGTCGTTTTTGTCCGTTTTGGGGGAATATTTTGCTCAATTTTGATTATTTTCCATTTTTTGGGGGATTTTTGGTCGATCATTTTTTTCGATTTTTTTTTCGTTTTCGTTTTTTGCCAAATCTTAACGTTTTCCCTCGATTTTATCCTTTTTTGGTATTTTTCTCATTGGTGAAGTATTTTGCTCAGAAATATAAGCTACGCTTGACTATTCGTATGAACACGTACGAAAAAGCGCGGAAAGGAAAAAATCCCCGTCCCCTCTCATGTAATAATTTTCTGCCTGATTGGAACACCTTGCACCGGTCAAAAAAAAGAAAATCGAACAGCAGAGCTTCTCTGAGCCTCGTACGCCGCCCGCCCGCCCGCCCGTCTCGCGATCACCTCACCACCGATTCGGTCCGGATAAAACTTTACTCCCTGTCTGCCACAGTGAGCCCCGTCGCCCGCCTCGCGTGAAGCCCGGTGCTTACCGTGGCCCTCGTTCGCCAGCTCGACGAAGTTGGTGCTCAGACTGCGTCGCTCTCTCTTTGAACTTTAGTATGGTCGCAAGATTAAGCGCCGCCTGAATTTTATTTTGCATATCAAAAAGACCCTTATATACTTGTACATGGTATAAGCGGAGCCTTACAAAGAGGCCAGATAGCCCATTCGTGCTTTCCTCGTGTCTCGAGGCACACGCGGCGCCTAGCCACGAAAACGGCGACCGCGCTCCTTCCAACCCCGCCTCTACCCGCCATCACCGGTTGACACCCGCGACGGCGCCGGGCTCGCCCGCGGTGCCGTGCTCTGAGTACACGCACGCGCACGAAACAAAATAAACTTTCTTCAGAAATATAAGCTACGCTTGACTCGTACCTGGTATGTTCGTATGAATGCGAGTACAAGAATGCGCTTGAATTCGTGAACGCGGTTTTAGTTGTAACTATAAGCCACAACCGACATTGCTTTTTCACCAGAAAACGGTATACCTTGACATAAAACGTCATATAACTTGGGTTTTTGGTGTGCCCTGATCGCCTGGTTTTCTTTTTTCGTACCGTAAACTGGCAAAAATGCACTGGTGTATCGTTATTTGTAATTTTTGCGACTTGGACGGACGAACATGGATGTTTTGCCATAAAACGGTATGCCTTGACAGAAAACGGTATCTAACTTGGATTTGGTGTACCCTGATTTCCTGGTTTGAATTTTTTAACCTTGAAAACTGGCAAAAAATCAATAGTGTACCGTTTTTTTTGTCATTTTGTCTGTTGCAACAAGTTTTCAATTTTTGCTTCTAGATACCCTAGGTGAACCTAGGGAAATCAAAACGCCCCTCATAGTTTGGGACATAGTGGTGAGAAATGACCGCATCGCAAATACGGCGCAGTACCGGACACCTAGCCGAGAAAAAGGAAAGCTGCTCCAGGCTGGATTTTTTATTTTGAGAATGGGTGGGGGTCTACACTACCTTCAGTCTGCCGACTCCATAATTTCTTATTGTTCCTGTAAATGCAAGCCTGGCTTTTTATAGCTCGTTTCTTTAAATAGTAGCTGTCTTGTACTTTAGTCGTGAGGAGATAGATTGATTAGGCAAAATACAAATCCCCAACGTACTGGATACGGAAAGCACAACATACACCAAGTAAAGCCAGCAAACCAGATTTGTGTATAGATCTATACTCATTGCCCTGCTAGAAGCGGGAAGGCTATAGAACAGCCACGACAGGCAGGAGAAGGCTCTACGCGGTGCTACGCCAAATCAATGTTTACGACGCCAGTTACGATAGAGGTGGTCACTTTTGGGCCATTTTTGTTGTTTCTGACGAACTACCCAAATAACGGTTTTTCTTACAAACAAATATTTTTTCGTCACATGCCTAAGGTCACATGGCTCGTCGGATTTGGCCCTACAGTTTTTTGTCAAAGTCATGTTGTGAGCGGAGTAGTCAACTCCTCGGGTGCTACAATTAAAAAAAAATCGGAAAAAAAATCGCGGTGCACCTTTTCCCGTAGCAAGCATCTCGCGTGTGTGTACCCTTCGTAATGCGCATCCTGCGTGAGGTGATACAAAACCCCTACACACTTGCCTGGTATAGTGCACGCGATCGAAGTATCACACGAAAATGGGTTTCGACGATACCACTCGATCTCACACCTCCTGCATGTTGTTCTATTCATACAGTTTCTATACCGTGGTGAATAGTAGGTATATTTGTATTATATTATATCGTGTGTACGTTTTGTTGTTTTTGAAAAGTATATTTTTACGTTTGACATCGTATGTGTCTTTATCAGCAGTTGTTTTTGCTCTCCAGGGGTTTGTTTCCTGTGTAAGTATGTTTGCATGCACGATATCATACGTGTGTTTTTGTTGCTGTTTTTTGTTGGTTCAGGATCGACGAGATTTTCCAGAAGGAGTCGGATCCCTTCACAACGAATGAGGGCATGCTGGAAGTCATCAACACCATCCGCTTCAGGCACTTCGACAAGGCTGTAGAGGTGAGAAGAGGGGGGGGGGGGGGGGGGGGGAGGGGAGGGGGGGGGAGGGGGGGGGGGGGCGCGGGTACTCGATAGAAGGGATGTACAGTAGTCGATATCATGCATGGCCGTATTCGTATGACCGTAGACCCTCGCATCCCTACAATGCCGGGGCGGAGCACGTCGGGTTTTCACCGACCAGGCAGACATTGCTTGCACCAAGCACGAAGCGCAACGTGAGGGGTCCGGCGAGTCGCATGAAGGGTGAGCTGCATCCTACTAAGTACCGCTTGTGAGGCGGACTTGCGTACGGATGACAGCTTCAACGAGTTAAACTTAAATTCCTGTGTGGGGGGCAGGAGAAGGCGGAAGGGTAGATGAGGGGGAAAAAAAAATGTTGATTCCGTTGTTTATCATGCTGCCGTCTTAATGGCGCTCGCTGTGTTTTGAACGCTGTTTTTTTTTCAATATTGTTTTGTTGGATACGAACAGGACGCCGTCATAATAATGGCGCTCGCTGTGTTTGAACGCTGTTGTTGTTGTTGTTGTTGTTGTTGATTTTTTTTTTTCATACGTACAGGACGCGATGGACGAGGCGGGAGAGGCGCCTGAGAACATGGAAGCTCTGAGGACTGCAGTCATGGAGAAGCTGGGCGCGTGGTACATGCGGAACCATGGCGTGGGCACGATGGCGAACGTGGAGGACATGTGCACGCTGCTGCAGGTGAGAGCAGTAGAGAAGTTGAATACTCCTTGACTTTCACCACTAGCCCTATAGCTAACCTCATAACCCCGACCGCCCCTGGGAAATTTCTCGGAATGGAGATGTAGCGAGAAGTTAGTGTGGAATATCAACCATTTTGTGGAAATCCGGGCCTCGGAAAATTCTCGGAACTTTTGTTCAAAGCTGGGCCTCGGGAATTTCTCGGAATGAATTCGTACGTGGACTTGACATAAAACATTTTGTCGAAGCTGAGCCTGGGAAATTCTTAAAGTGGGGATGTGATGGAAGGGTTAAGTGAAAACTATCAATCGTTTTGTGGTAGCTGGGCGCTCGGAAATTTCTCGGAATGGACATGTGAGGGGATAGTGTGGAATATCGAAGCTAGGTCTCCAATTTTTTTTCGGAATAGAGGTGTAGTGAGGGAAAGTGTATGCAGACTATCAATCATTTTGTGGAAGCTGGTCCTGGAATTTTCCCGGAATGGAGATGTAGTGAAGAGTTAGTGTGGACTATCAACCATTTTGTGGAAGCTGGGCCTGGGGAATTTCTCGGAATGGAGATATAGTGAGGACTTGCAGTAGTGCGACCTATCAACCAATTTGTGGACGCTGTCGTAGGCACGACTGTATGTGGGCTTGGCCGTTCATTGGAATTTCGTCTACTCTCCCCCCCCCCCCCTCCCCTCCCCTCCCCTCCCCTTCCCCGAAAGCCGGCGTGCACTCGATCAACCAATCAACGGTCAAGATATATAACGATCCATCAGTTCTTTTTTGAGCAGCCAATCTATTAATAATCAATGCCAGGTATAAAGATATAAAAAAAACACGTCATCGCTCGTGCACCAATAATCAATCTTCGAATCCAGGCGTACTGGAACGTTGCAACAAAGAGGCTGGTGGACAACGTGTGCATGACCATGGAGCAAGACTTCGTCGTGAAACTGCTCGGCAAGGTGGAGTCGGAGCTGTTCCTGCTCACGAACCGTTACACCGAGGTGGAGGAACTCTTCGTCGAGGTGCGTTTACGTGGTCGATTATCATGAACCGTCACCTGGTCGGTCCTGGCGAACCGTAACATCGAGGTAAAGCAAAACTCCCTTACATCAACCTGGGAGTGGCTCTTCGTCAGGTGTGCGTGTACAGTAGTGATGGTTGTCGCGAACCGTTGTACCCGTTTTGATGGTTGATTATCACGAGCCGTTACATCGACCGCGAAACGTTACACGGACGTGGAGGAACTTTCCGTCGACAATTGGTTCATTTTTTGCGGTTTCTCGCGAACCCGTTACAACTCCCGGCACTTGTGCGATGGACCTTGTTGCGCCGTACCGTACCTCACCTCGTTCTCCAAGAAAAAAATGATCCAAGTCGATGAGTAGTCGAAGCAAGGAACCATTGAGGAGCGCCCCACAGTGCTCGAGATACTATATATATAGTCTTGGTGCGGGTAGCTCAAGTACCGTCAGTACCTGTCTGTCTTCTGTGAATACGCGGATGAGGCCACCACCGATTTCGGAGCCGTCCTGTTGCGAGGGACCGTACTATTTACGGGGGGTCCATAGTTAATAGGACCAAATATTGCTAGCAAAAATAGGTAAATATATAGGTTTTTATGTGTACCATAGGTCCTATTAACTATGGACCCCCGTAATAATCAGGACCCGTCGTTCACACAAAAACCTACACATTCCAGTATTTTTGTTACGAATATTTTGGTGCTTGATTGCTATGCTCCCCCGGTAAGAAAGTTTTCGGGAAGCGAAAATGATACGACGAACAGCATCCTTAATGGGTCACAGCAGTGTCCTCGACGTAAATGTCTCAGCACGCGGCATTTTTTTTTTTTGTCGCAACGGCGTTGAAGTCCGACAGCGACGATGGTGCCCCCTGTGCTCGTCGCCTGGCGCGTCTTCATCTGGTCAAGGACGCGGGCATCATCGTCACGGTCAGACTTTTTAACGCTGCTGTGACGAATGCCTCAATTGTGCTGGGACATCACGTCAGACCCCTTTTTTGGACTGCACTCCCCCGTCTTGGGGGGGCAAGCCACTCACAGTAGTACAAGTTCAGTGGCTTGTCCTCGAAACCGGGACTGCAGTCCTGAAAGGCTGAAAGGGTTTTGAGGATTATGCTGTTCTTGCCGTTTTTCGTTTCCTTGATTTTTTTTTTTTTCACACTGGGGACAGATCGTCAGTTCCTACCTAGTTGATCTAGACTCGTACTTCGAGGGAAGATATATTCCTGACCTGCTTGATCTAAGATTGTACTTTCCTGGGTTGGATCTGTGCTCTACAGATCCTGCCCAACGAATCATGACGGCAGGTTGGGATCTAGTTCGTAGATAATGTATAGATATATAGATCATGATGTGTCCGATGTGTGAGCACGGCTCCGAAATCGGTCGGTGGTCTCATGCGTGTATTTACGGACGACGCAGACGGTGCAGACCGGTAGAGCTTACCACTTGTTCGATATTTGACCTGGTTGGCTGAAGAGTCAGGGTTTGTTTTTGCTCTTATTAGCTTAGGGTTAGGGTTAGGACTGATATGATTGGCCTAGGAAGGTCAGGGTTGGTTTTGCTCTGATTAGCTTAGGGTTAGGGTCAGGACTGATCTGATTGGCGTAGGGTCTGGGTTAGGGTTGATCTGATTGGCTCAGTTAGGGTTAGGGTTAGTTCTGGTTGTCTCGTACACGGTGTGCGTCAACCATTTTTCTCGAGTAAGTGGTAAGAAACCCCCGCAGTCGGTACTTGAGCTACCCGCACGTGATGGGACGGTAGTTGCGCAGCAGGGAGTAGGCCTCTTTGGTCAGGTTTTGAGTGTGTGGGGACACACCAAGATAGGTTGGGTTATGTGGCGTTACCACGACTGTCGAGGGTGTCGGCAACGAACGTCTTCTCGGAGTGACCCCGCCGAGGAAACTGGATGATGTTGAAGGGGTTTGTGGTGATACTGAGGCGGTGCAACCCAGGGGACAGGTCCTGGTATCCACCATTGTAAACTTTGCACACGTCGGGCGGACTGATCATCTAGATCCTTAACCTGCCGTATTAAGATGTTGTGCAAGATCTGTACGGTACAGATCCAACCCAAGAAACATGCCCTAGGTCATGCAGGTTGGTACGGGTCCCATCCGGCAACATGAGCTAGATCATAGAGATCATAAAGATCAATAAGACGTATATATTCCCCGAAATGTCTACCAGCAGGTAGATCATGAAGCGGGACTCGATGATCGGTCCGATGTGTTGAACATTGTAGACTTTTAGGCTTGGCAAATTTGTGCCACTTTTTTTTTAGCTGAATAATGATGAAATAATTAAAAAAAAACATCTCGACCCCACCCCCCACCCTCTACCCTACCCTACCCTACCCTACCGCGCAGGACACGAGCGTGGTGGAGAAACGCCGCACCCTGCAGGCGAAGAAGCAACGTCTGCTCAAGGGTTTGGAAACCCTCATGCGCATGGCTCCCGACCTCGTGGCCCAGCGGCCAGGCGGCGGAACCGGTGACGATTGGATGTCGACTAGCGGGGCGCAACTGTTGCAGCAGGGCTCGGGAAAGTGAGTGAGCACTGAACAGCAACGAAAAGACGGGAATGGAGTTAAGGTGCATGCTATTGTCGGGGGGGGGGGGGGGGGGGGGGGGGGGGGGGGGGGGGGGGGAAAGGGGAGAGGGAGGTGGTAGCTTAACTTTGTTTCGTGTACGCCGGGTGCCTCTCTGTATGTGTTGGAGGAGAGTATGGTCGAGTGGTTGATACTCAATTTTTCAAGCTGCATGGTCCATCGGGGGCGCTTGCTCTGTCTTCCATTTACAGTAACGTGTTTTTGCGTTCGACTTTCGATGTAGTAGTTGATGCTCAGTTCACAAGCTGCATGTATGGTAAGCCGTTCGTATCCGCAGTGCGGCGGAACCGATGACGATTCGACACCCGCGAAAAACGAGTGAGCAGCAAACAAAAATATTGTCACAAAAACGCGCGAACGGGTTACCCTAAAACGTGCAGCACTGAGTATTTACTAGAACACTGAGTTTTCAACTACTACTACAGCAGATAGTGAGTCGAATACGAGAACACCTTATTAATAGTTATAGTATAAACGGAATATAAAAACGAAACGCGCCTGATGTATCACTTGAACTTACGAAGCTGAGTATCGACGACTCCATCGGTCGAACTCACGGCTATTGTATTCGTAATCATTTTTTGAAGAAAAATACACGAGCCGTGGCGCACTCTTGTGCAACAGTTATCAGAGGAGGCACGATGCGTACACTGCACGAAAGCTATGACCCCGCCCACCCTCTCCCCACCACCCCTCGCCCCTCTCCGGAACACAAAGGATAATGTGGAAAACGCGCGAGGTACTTTTCGCGCAACTTGTAACCTTGTCGGTTTCGTCGTGTCAACCAGGGTATTTAGGCGGAACCGGCGATGGTTGAATGTTCGCGGAAAGCTTTTTTCGAGCAGCAACAAAACTATACCTGGTTGTACTATTACGGGGGTCCATAGTTAATAGGACCTATTGTATACATAAAAAATTATATATTTACCTATTTTTAATAACAATGTATGGTCCTATTTACTATGGTCCCCCGTAATACTAAACCGCCGAACATAACGAGAACAATGTGGAACTCGCGCGGTCGACGTATCACGCAGCTTTTTTTTTTCGGTTTCATCTTTGTCGACCCCCTTATCCCCCCCCCCCCACCCTGGTGTGCTGATGTTTGTGGTGTGGTGTGGTGGCGTGGTGCAGGCCGTCCGACGCACGAGACGACCCCGCGGAGATGAAGGCTCGCCTCGAGGAAGCCGCGCTGCTGGCACAAGTGAGGGGGGTTGATCGGTCCGGGGGTTGGTTCGTCGGTTGGTTGGCCGGGTGGTTTGTCGATTGATCATTTTGTTGGTTGGTATGTATTGGTTGGTTGGTTGGTCGGTCTGTTGGGGGGTTGGATGGTTGGTTGGTCGGTCGGTCGATCTGGTAGTCGGTTGGTTGATTTGTCTCGGTTGGTTGGTTGGTTGGTCGAGCTGTTAGTTGGGTGAGTGGTGGCTGGTTGATTGGTGGATCTATTAGGTTTGTCGGTTGGTTTTGTTGGTAATCAATTAGTTGGTTTGATGGTCTGTTGGCCGATTTATCAGTTGGATGGGGGGTTGGTTGGTCGGTTTTATTGGTTGGAATGTTGATTGGCTGATCGATCTATTAGTTGGTTGGTTAGGTTGGTCGATTTGTTGGTTGGTAGGTTGATTGGTAGGTAGGTAGGTAGGTAGGTTGATTGGTTGGTGGTCGAATGAGTGGTTGAATGAAGTAGTTGGTTTTGTTAGATGTTGGTTATTCGAGTGGTCTGTTGGTTGCTTAGCTAGTTCTATTTTGATGGTTGATCGGTGATATGGTTTGCTATATTTTTTTTTTTGGTGATTTGTTTATTTCCTCCCCCTGGCTGCTCGCCTCAAAAGCGCTTCTCAGCAGAGGATGCAGCTCACCCTTCTTACGACTCGCCGAACACCTCACGTTTTGCTTCGCGCTTGGTGCTAGCGAAACCTGCCTGGTCGGTCAAAACCCGACGTACGCCGTCCCGATATTGTAGGGATGCGAGCGGTCATACGGCTACGACCATGCATGATAACGAGTACCCACCCCCACCCCGACTTTCTCTCTCCCTGCTACATCCCTCCCTCCCTGGCAAACGTAGGCGGAGGGGAGGTCCTCCAGCACAGATTGGAGCAGAACCGCTTGGAGCCGTCCCCCCACCTCCTCTGGTGCTGCTGGTGCTGCCCCCCCCCTCTGCCCCAGGGCTCGGGGCGCGGCAGTCTTCGGGCGGCAGCGGTTCTCAGCAGCCTGACCACTACGATTTGCCCGTTTAGGCCTCAGCAAGGAGCGGGGGGGAGAGCAGCGGTGAGAGCTGAGTTTTTTTTTCTTTTTTTTTGGGGGGGGGCGGGGGAGGGGGGGGGGGGGGGGCTGAGTTCACTTGGTTTTTTTTTGTTGAGGGGAGGGGTTGTCTTGTTTTGGGTTGTTTTGTTTTGTTTTTGCTTGTTTTTCTTTTGCAGGGGTTATTTTGTCTGTTTTGTTTGGGTCACGAGGTTTGGCTTTTTTCGATTGGTTTTATGGTTTTGGATTGTTTTTGTTGTTTGATGTAGATCTTTCTTGTTTTTGCAGGCTTGCTTTTAATTTGGTTTTGTTTTGTTCTGCTTGTTTTGTAAGTATTTGTTTTGGACGTCGGATGTTGTTTGTTGGTTTAGGTTGTTGATTTCAGTCCGGTTTTGGTCCGGGTTTGATATGGTTCTGGTTTTGGTCTGATTTTTTTTCTTTTTTTCGTGGATCGGGTCGGGTCGTGCGTGGGCTGTGGGTAGGTGGTGTGCGTCGTGAGTAGATGGTGCGGTCGTATCTACGTGTTCACTAAAATACAATGGTAGATCAAAAGAGGGTCGATTCTTGGCGTGCTTTTTTTGTGTGCTGTTTGTTTTATCTAGAAAATGTCCCTTGAGGTGATTGTTTTTCATTTGTCTGACCAAACTCTTGGTTTGGTGTAAAAATGTGGTGTGCTGTGGTGTGGTCTTCGTTATTGTTTGTTTTTGTTCGCTGTTGGTGTTCTCTATCGTGATGTCAGGGTGGCAACAGCGCACCGGCTAGGGGACGAACCGGGCAGCAGGAACAGCCGCGGCGCGACTCGGGGTCGAGCTCAAACTCGGCTCGGCGGGATCAAGATGTAAGGAAGGGCTCGCGCTTTCCGTGTCTTGAGTTCAGCCCACCCACCCTTCTTTATTCCGTACCAGTACCGTATTTCGTGTTCCGTGTTTTTCTGCGCGTGTGTCGTGCATCTACATAGATGTAGTTCGCGCGATCGAAGTATCACTATTACGGGGGACCATAGTAAATAGGACCAAATACTGTTCGTAAAAATATAATAATATATAGATTTTTGAGTCTACCGTAGGTCCTATTTACTGTGGACCCCCGTAATAGTATCACACGCAGCTTGCGAAGATGATGAATTTCGGCAAATTTCGGCAAAACCCTCGATCTCACAGCTGTTGGGTTTAAAATATATTTATTTATGTATATACCGGTTTCGCCAACTAACCAGTGACTAGCCGGTAATCCCAACCAACTCACGGCCGTAACGGCTACAGCAATCAACCATCGCGCACACCAAGCAGCCCGGGCTATATACCCCTTTTAGGTCTGCAGTCGCGTCATGAGGACAAACAACCTACTTATAATTGTATAATATATATATACATTTCAAGTATTGTATACCCAGTACCAGTGTATAGTGTGTACGTGTCTCACTGCGTTACGGTTCGGACACATTCCCTATATATGCCACCCCTTGTAAGCCTTTTTAGGACTGCAATCCCATTCTGGGGACTAACCACTCAAGTTATAAGTAGGTTGTTTGTCCTCATGACGGGACGGCAGACCTAAAAGGGGTATATAGCCCGGGCTGTTTGGTGTGAGCGATGGTTGATTGCTGTATAGCCGTCACGGCCGTGAGTTGGCTGGGCTTGCCGGCTAGTCACTGGTTGGCCGGCGAAACCGGACAACTACCACGAGTAACTGACTTTTATCTCGACTGCGTATACTAATAGGGTGGCGCTATTTTTTATTTTGTTTCACGTACCAAAAAAAAAACACGATGCCATAGATCGCCGAACGGGGCCTTCGACACAGTGCCATCGACACCGGCACGGTCGATGAAGATGATGTGTTGATGCGCCATGAGTTCGCAGCAGGTCTCTCGGCTCTGTTCTCTCCCTCTCTCTGGGCGAGCAGTCTCACGGGAAAATGCGCACCCCGTATGAAAAAGGTCTTCCATATATAAGGAAACCCAAACTAGCCCCATAGTTTGCACGGCTGCAAGTATAATACCGATGTGCAGTAGGCATCTCATACTTAGCTGGCGACTTTTAGCCATAGCTGTATTAATAGCAATCGTCATTTACGTCCAAGGCGTTTTCCGTCTATACTCTAGTCAAGTTTATCAAGTTCCAAAAACATTAGTACCGGGTAGACGTTATTTAAGCGCGTGCTTTGTAGGGTACGTACGTGCATACTCTGGGGGATACCCGAGTATTTATACTCTGGGGGATACCCGGGTATATGGTATGGGGTTACCCGGGTATATGGTATGGGATTAGCCGTGTATACACTCCGATGGGTACCCACCGGGGTACTACCCGAGCATGACCGAAACAACCAGACTTACTGTAGTACGTCGGACTCCACCGTGTATTCCGTGCTGAAAACGAGTACATACTGTGGGGTTACCCGAGTATATGGTCTGGGATTACCCGGGTATACACTCCGATGGGTACCCACCAGGGTATTAACCGAGCATGACCGAAACAACCAGGCTTACTGCAGTACGTGGGACTCCACAGTGTATTCCGTACTGAAAACGAGTGATTACAAATATATGCCTGGTATCAGGTACGTCGGGTTTTTTCCCCCCATTTTTATTTTCTTTCCGTTGCTTTACCGCAACGTGATCGACGTATGCACGCAGCTTGCAGAGATGTTGTTTCGACACGATTTTCTTCGATCCCACAGCTGAGGTGGTATTTGTACCAACTGTTACCGAAACGCTCAGCACTTCGGACGCGGATAATCGATTCCCAGTTTGGTGATGTAGATATCTCAGGGCAGAATATATCATCTATCCCTGATTGGTATGATCTGTATGATCTAGCTCACGTTGCCGGATGCGGGACATATAATGTGCCAAATGTAGGACATGTTTCCGGGGTTGGATCTGTACTAGCGTTCAGATCCTGCCTTACATTTGAAAACGGCAGTTTAGGGTCTAGATGATTTGTACATGATCTTACATGATCTACTGGAGGTATGACCTGTAGATGATCTGCTGTACAGCGTTTTCTGTCCGAGGTGTGAACCGTTCACGTCGATTTTGTCCCGGGTTTCTTCGTCTTATCTATAACGCGCAGATTCTAGTCGGAAGGCTGGTAGACATGGGGTTTTCCAGGCCTCAGGCGGAGGAGGCGTTGATGGCGACCGGGGGAGACGCGGACCTGGCGGCTGAAAGGCTGATGACGCAGGTGAGGAGCAGCCAATGCTTTGAGAATTTTATCGTAACTCGCTTGATGCGCGCGCAAGCAATACGACCCCGTCTTTAGGTACCAGCAAATAAATTACGGGCATGCCAGGGGAGGCGAAGGTGAAACGCATTCGATGCGATTTTTTCGATAGTACCAGGTACAGTATTGACTCCCCACCCGTATAATATGTATATATATATTCTTTGAGAAATCTACAGTTCAGTACGTACGTAGTCTAGTAAATTATAAAATCAAGAAAGTGTGTAGCGCCTATACTAGGCGTTTGCCATCTGTACACGTAAGGAATTGTACACAATCTACTCCATTTTTAGCCCCGGCCAGAAGAAGGATGTAGGCCTAGCGGGGTCGATACCGTCTCTAGGTGTAAGGGAATACTTGGAAAACATTCGAAACGGTTCCCAACAGTTCTGCACCCCTCCCTCCTCCCTTGTGATATTTCTGCGATATAAAATACCGCGACATATTTTCTTCACTTTTATTTTTTGTTGTTGTTCCCCTCATCTTGTTTTGTTTTTGTTTTTTGGCCCTTTTTTGTTCCTCTGTTTTTTCCGTTTTGTTCTCCTTTTTAACTGCTTTCTTTTCGTTTTTCCCCCTCATCATTTTTGTGTTGTTCTTATTGATTTGATCTGATTTGTTTTCGTTTTTTTTCTTCCCGATTTTTGTTCTCTTTTTGCCTTGTGCTTTCTTGTGTCGTCTGTTTTTTTTCATTTTTGTTCTGGCAGGGTGGAGGGACTGGTGGTGATGCTGGCGGCGCCGTTTCCTCATCCGCAAGCCAGCCCCGAGCCGCTCCTCCTGTCCCCCCTCGAGCGGTTCGAGGCCTTCCCGACAACTTTTCGCGGCAGTCTGGACACCCTGCCACATCTTCAGGGACTAGGTATGTTTGTCTTAACCTCTTATGTACAGCCAGCAGGCTTTCTCCCACCCCGGGGACATTCTCCATGTGTCCCCGGGTGTTGGTTCCAACATTTCTATGTAAGTGCGAATCATCGCGCCCATTGTGAACCCTATTGAGCCTCTTGCATAAAGTGACCTACAAGTACCTGGCAATCGATGAGTGCGCAGTGCCTTTTTTTTCAGAAGTTGCCTCTTTTTAGCGGCAGCACAAGTATCGTCATGATGTATACGTGAATGCGCGCGTGTCGTGTCGTGTCGCGTCGCACGTCTCGTTTCCGTCGCACTTCGACGACACATTCCCCTATTCTGGGTCCTGTAAGCATAGCAGCCCGGGCCTTTTCTTTCCGCGGCCGATGCCGCACGTAATCGTCACCTCGTTTTGGAACCCTGTTTTTGGAACCTGCTTTTTGGCGCTTGTTGTCGACGCTTATTTGGGACACCCTCTGTTTTCGACTCTTGGTTTCGGCAGTTTTGTTTTGTTTTATCCCTGAAGTACCAAAGAGGCGTTAACACCCGATTATTCCCGCACGCACCCGACAGGTCAACTCACTTCTTTGGAGGCGGAGCGGCGCCCGCGCCGGGCGGTAGCGCGGCTAGGGCCAGCCAATCGCCGCCCCCTCCAGCGGCCACCATGCGGAGAGGCGTCGGTGATGACGATGGAGGGCTGGCAGACTTCTTAACATCCTCCGGACCCGCGCCGAGTCAGTCGGCTCAAGGTAGAGCTGCTGGTGGTGCTGGTGCAGCAGGAGATGGTTCGGATAGGTACGGGCTGTTCTCGACGACGTCTGGAGCCGCGCCGGCGCGGTCTCGTGTGTCGCAGTCGAGGGATCGGTATGATACCCTGTTCGGGGAGGAGGTGAGAGCGCCGGACGCTTGAGTTGCTTCCCTCGGGTGTGTGATGACGTTTGTGTGTCTCCAAGTTCTTTTTTCTTAACTTCACTTGTGCGTTGTCTGTTGTTTGCCTTGCCTTGCTATACCCTACCCTACCCTACCCTACCCTACCCTGCCCTGCTTTACCCTACGCTACCCTGCCTTACCCTACCGTACCTTACCTTACCTTACCTTACCTTACCTCAACGTCGACAGGAGAGCAAGACCAACGATACCACTACCGCCAGGAGAACCGGCGCAGCAACGAGAAGGAGAACGGACACCTCGTCGCTCTTTGGGGAAGATGGCACGCTGTAGACGGTAGACGGTCAAGGATTTCAAGGGCGTGTTAAGTAGAGTATATACTCTGGGGTACCCGGGCGCCGTACCTGGTTGTTTTGGTCATACTCGGGTAGATACCCGGTTACCTCCAGATTACGTACTGGGGTAGGTACCCAGGTACCCCCAGAGTACATACTCGGGTAGATACCCGGGTACCTCCAGAGTACATACTCGGGTAGGTACCCAGGTACCCCCAGAGTACATACTAGGGTAGGTACCCGGGTATACCCCCAGAGTACGTACTCGGGTAGGTGCCCGGGTACCCCCAGAGTACATACTAGGGTAGGTACCCGGGTATACCCCCAGAGTACGTACTCGGGTAGGTGCCCGGGTACCCACAGAGTACGTACTTCAAGCCCTACTAAGTGTACTCTTGAAGGGTTGCCCTCCTCCATCTTGACGGTAAAAAAACGACAACTCTGTCCGAAAAAGTAAAGACGGTTTGCGTAATTTGTATGATTCCGGGGAGGGTGCTAGCAATAAGAACCCACGATAAACCCAAGAACCAGGTATTCGTCTATGTTTACACTGCGGGCTTGGTTACGATTGCTACTGTATCTTCCCCCCATAGTAGTGACCGAACGGTCCTTTGGTTTCCCCACGGAGTGGTACCTAGTAGGCGGTAGGCACAGCAGTCAAATCAATCGGATAAAAAGGAGGAGGTAGGGAGGGAGGGAGGGGAGTGGGGACCAGGGGGGGGAGGGGGCAGGAGCCGGATCATTTTTGCTTGCCGTAGGCCAAGAAGGCCATTAAATTGGAGGCTCATCCACGGCCGACGGAAAAATGTCAAGGCTGGCAGGAAGCGCGGAAATTTTATTAGTTCTTTTTTCGCGCTCATTGGGTGTTTTTTTTTTGTGTGTTTTGTCTCGCCTCTTCTTGAGGACGGAAAATTCTCTGCCTAGCTGAGGTCAAAGGACGAGCTGTGGTGTTTGTTTTTTTTTTGCACCGGCGGCGGATATGTATGTCGGCGTTTTGGGGAGGAGAGAAAAAAATACAACGCGTTTTTCGTGGAGGCGGAGGAGGCCGTTTTCAAGCAGAGGTGGCGTTTTGCCCATCTTCTATCGAGCGAAACCAGTTGCTGATTTATATGGACGCCTAAAAGACAGAGGTCTCTTTTTATGCTGCTAATACTTGGAAGTTCGCGATCTGAAGTCGGAGATCGGCGAAGTCCGACCAGGGATATCCGAATATCAACATCGGTTTTTATGCAGCAGTCAAGGTCCCCCTCTATGGTGCCGGTGTGTATGCGCCAGGCAGCAATAAAGCGGCAACCGGCACTAACTACTCCGCACACGGCTACGCTGAGTGAATTCCATCTGTACCAAGGGGTTTCACAGGCACTGCTATACGTAGCGGGCAGCCGGCACTACTCATCTGGCACTATTAGAGGAGCCACTACTGTACTATATACCGTAATGATGGGAGTAGACGCACCCCTCACGGTTATCGCCCCGGGGCGCTATTTTTAGCGAAAACGGGCAAAATCCGAAGTAAACGCCACCTGTCAAAAAAAACGAAAATGCGAAAAACGCCCCGGCCTCGCAGTAAAAACGCCCCCCCTATAACTTTTTTGGGTGAACGCCCCGGGGCCGAGCTGGCAAATATTTTGAGTGTGGGAGATGGAGCTGTTTCCGAAGCGCAGGCAAAGGCGTGGTTTTCATAGGAAACTTCATGCCTGGGATGTGGGTTCGTCATGTTTTGCGCAACAACAGCAAAACCGACTAAAGTCAGACGCGGACACAGCCCCTGTCCCAGCCCGGTCGCCGCTCCACGGTTTCCCACGAGGCCGCCGTCGTTGCAGCGGAGGCGGGTGTGGTCGATCACCCTGAGCTTTGTCGCTGTCGAGTAGGAGTGCCGCCCCTTCGGCCCCACTGAACGCTCCAGTTCAAACGTCGGAGGGTAAACGCGAGGGACTGGTCCGCGCTGTACCACCTGAGCAACAGGCGCGGGAGCTGGGACCGGCGTGCTTCCCCCGTGGGCGCCGCTTCACCAGGACGACGCAAGCTTCCCCAAGAGTTTGATTGATCGTCAGTGCTTTTATCGATGATGGGTGCCTTGTCGGTGCTGCTGGGTTGCGACATGATCCACACCTGCTGCTGTCTTGCTGTTGCTGTGTGCGTGTGAGAGGTGTGTGCCTTTTTTCTTCTTTTTTCGTATCGCCCCGGGGGCCAAGAGCCCCGAAATGTTTTTTTTTCAGAAAACGCCACGGTATCACAGTAAACGCCCCGGGGGCGTCTTTTTACACCTGCAAAATCGTAGCGCCCCGGTGGGCGTTTACTCGCATCATTACGGTAGGTGAAGCGGAGGTCGGCCCTGAAAGAAAATGGCCGAGATTAACGATACTGCTGCTGTACTATTAATACGACTCTCCCGTTGCGCGTCCGCTGGATACTACTTCCGTAGCATGATACCACTCCGTCTCCGAAATAAAAAGAACGTTTGTGTTGAAAATTACTAATAATATACAAATAGTATTTTGAGGTACGGAGTGGTAAAGTGCTGTACGTAGCTTGAAACCCTACTTTTTGGAACGTGAGGCGATTTTTTAGTCAACTTTTGTTTTCTTGAAAAATGGCTCATATTTTGCAGAATAAGAGACTGGAACAAAAAAAAGCGGAATGTTTATGCTGCCCAAAACGGAGCAATTAGTTCTCTGGGGAAAACCGACGACCAAAAGGATAGGATTCCCGCAGTTGCGGCCCTCCTTAGTTGTAGTATGATAGTGTTTGTTACCGAACGGTGTGCAGCAACGCAAAAGATAACGCTTGAGTTACTTAGGTGGGTTGTCTTGCCCATGTAAAAGGCAATCATACTTGAGACACCAAACAGCGTCTACATTTCTGTTTTTTTTCCATCATGCTTTCGGTTCTAGAATCGAAAAGCAGTCAAAACTGGGCGAGATAACCGTCCACACACAGGATTCAAGATTAAAAGCCCGAAGAGCAAATTAAAAAACAAAAAAATCGAAAGAAAAACGGAACCCGTATCTGAATCGAAAATCAGTCAAAACTGTGAGCGAAATAATAGTCCCTACTACACACATTAACTTCAAGATACCATGTATGGTGGGACGTGCCATATACTGCTGTAGTCACACTATTAATAAAATAAATGCACAAATAAATGCACAAATCACACGCAGTTCAGCTCAGCAGCGCAGCGCTGCCTTTTTCTTACATATCAGTAATCAGATATAGCATCCGAATCACAAATAAGAGGTTTAGGGCTGGGGTTAGGGTTAGGGGTTAGGTTGGGTCTTCGCCCGTACCTTGATCCTAACAGGAACCCAAATACCTGAACAGCCTACCAACCCCAAGATCCGAGCTCACAGATTGTAAAAGGACCTCGAGTAGGTACCCACATATTGTAAAAGGACCTCCACAAAGTTTTACTTTTTGCGTTGTGGAGTCTACGATGCCAAGTCGTGAGGTGTCGAAGTTGACTGATGTTTGTCGGGTTTTTTGTTTGACGTGTGGAACCCGGCATGCTTCGTCCTGCGCCACTAACTATACGAGCTCTTCTTATTGGCGTTTACAAGTCGACCATTTATCCACGTCACAAAACAAGGCGTGTTTTTTCCTGTGCATCTAAAGTCTTGGCATTCGCAAGTCGCCCATTACGTCACGTCATGAGCATCCTGTCTGCGTCACACTTTGTTCTGTTTTACTTCCTTGAGCGAGCGTATAGCGGGCGGCGGATAGCCGCTTCGCCGCCCGCGAAGCGGAGCGCCTTGCACCTGGCACAGTTTTTTTAGTGGTATGTACGTGGCGGGAGTGCCCCGGAGATCAACGTTTGTTTGTTTACGAAGTGGGCGAGATTTAACGAAGCAGTCTCGAAAATAAATATTTTTCGTTATTATATACTTCGAAGTAAGGCGTCTACCTATCTAGGTATTTAAGTCAGCCCTCGTTTTTCTCGACAACGGTGTAGTAAGGGTGCTATTAATAATTAATAATAAAGTCGAAAAATGTCTTTTCGTAAGGCTCTCGACCGACCAGATCTTTCCGAAAACACCCCCTTGAGGGTTGTTTCCTATTGTTAGCACAAACCTTCCCGTTCTGGAAAAACCGAGTGCTGCAAAACGATTGCACCTCCGTGCGAACTTAACAGGCAAACCTGTGTACTAGAGATACAAAGTTTCTCGACCTTGATCTTAACACGCACGCAGGGAAACGGTACTACTACAACAGTATAATGTAACGGGCTGTACGGATCTGCCTATCCTCTGTTATCTATCAGGTATTTGTCTATCCCAAATGGGATACTATCGGGGAGAAGAGGAGGGGGGTAAGTGGACAACTCGGAAAGCATAGAACCCACCACATTTTTCCGTCGGTCAATTTGCGGCTTCATAAATCACACAAATCAGCCAATCAGAATACATCAGACATTTATTTGCGCGACTGCGAACAGCTGTCATGTCTTACAGGGGGCCAAGAAAATCAAATCACTCGAGAGACGCTGCGGCTGACCCCCACGCGCGCCTATCCTCCAGGACCTCTCCTGCTCTTTCTCCCGCTCCTCGTCCTCTTCCTACAAGTAGTACTGTTTGTTGTACGGCGTGCTACACATTGATCAGTGTCTCCACAACAAACACTTTTTTATGCCCACATGACGCAGGGAGGGGGTCCCGGTCACCTGCTGTGTAATATAATGTGTAATCTTAATATTACTAGTACTATTCACTAACAACATGATGAGTACGGACTTACGTTCGGCTTGAGTCTGTAGCACTTATTTTCTTTCTTGTCTGGGTAGCCAGGAGTACTCGCCAGGTTGTAGGAGCGCGCAGTCAGTGTTGCTACTCGTATATATACGGCAAGAAGACTGGCAACGGTGATGGTACCAATCAATACCGCAGTCGGCCGGGATCCCCCCTTTTCTTACACATTGTCGGCGTAAAAGACTCATCATTGTTATTAGACAAACAAGTTGTGCTGGAGACACATTGATTGTTGATTGATTGATTGATTGGGCAATCAGGGTGTGTCGACAACTTCTCTCTCAGTCAATCCGGTACTACATGTATGTTGCATTCGTTTTATGTTAGCCACTCACTGCTGTACCGGCGTCCCCGGTGGCTTGGTAGCTGGTCCGCGTGTCTAGTAAGATCATTTTCTTCGTGGGTTCAAGTCTCACCGAGTGCCTACTCTCGTACGTGAGGACTTTTTCTTGCATACAAAATGGTTGGTGGTGTTGTAGCGGAAAGTGCGAGAGCGTGAGTTAGCAACATTCATTCGATGAAAACCGACGAGCAGTGAAGTGGGAATGCTGAACCCTATGCACGATAAAAATGAAGGCACGCACACCGAGGGGAGAAGGGACAACACCTTCCTCCAGTTGTCACCACGGTTTGTCCAGACGATCGCTGTGAGGGTGAACCTCCTATTATAATAAGCTGGAAAGTAAAAGTGGTGGTAGAAAACACACACACACACACCCAGCACACACGAGTTATTGGAGCTTGTGTCCTGTGACCACGAACCGTTCACTGCTGTGGCGATGAGTTATTATATATACAGACAGTAGTAGTGGTAATGTGAAAACAATAACGGCAACAACAGCAACATGGTTTATTTAACAACAGTTAACGTCTGCACAACACATCTATCTTGTACTCTCGTACCAGGTGTATACTATAACAATACCATTAATTATTAGTATAATACAGCTTCATGCTGCTTGTTGTTGTTGCTGTTGATGTTTGTTGGTTGGTGGGGTTGTTGAAGTCTGCATGCAGCAGCTGGCTGCACAGCCATGTGTGCTATGTGTATACCAGGTATATGTTATGATTATTTCGTCGTCTAGACCAAATCTGATCTACAGAGCAACCAGTAGTAGTAGAACGTACTTACGCACTCTCCCCGACGACATACTCTTCTCGTACTCGTACAAACACTCATGACGTGGCGCTTGAGTAACTGTGACCTGCTGTAGTAGCGGCAAGAAGAAAAAGTGAAAAATAGGGGGAAAAAAAAAAAACGTTTCAACATTTTGGCGGGAACTCGCAGAAGACAGATCCACAGATACCCAAGACCCAACTGCCAAGACAAGAATCAAACAGCAAAAAGAAGAGAAAGATATGCCCATACATGATACTGGACAGGGCGACCAGTAAAAAATAATTTTCACTGGTTGATAGAAAAGTATCAACTTTTTTTTTAATCAGTCGAACTCACACAGCTGACGTATTTTCAGAACGAATTTTATAAAACAAGTTGAAAAAAAAAAAGTTTCAAAACGCTCAATATTCTGAGATACACGCCTCGACCGCCAAGAGCCGATAGCATTTATTTCACATCATCACATCATCATTATGAAATTTATGAAATTTTCGTGTTAGTTTTTTTCGGGTAGAAAAGAAATGATGATCACACGATCCAGTCTCATATTTTTTTAACCTTTTTCTTGTCCTACTCAATTCATTCATTCGTTGTGTGCTAAGACGATCGATCGCCGTAGGCGAGATAGTAGTATAGTGTGATATGGTCTTCAATGCATTGCGAGTGGTGGGGCTTGCGTCGGCGCTGCTCCTGAGACCGACGGACGCGTGCAGCTGCTTCCCGCCAGGGCACCTGTGTGATTACATCCAGCCGGCGGATGTTGTCTTGCGAGCGACGGCTTTGTCAAGGTGAGGTACAGCAGGATGTTGTACGAGAGACGATTTTGTTTTGTGTTATTTTTGGTACGCTTTGTGTCAAGCGTTATGTAATAGTACTACTTTGCAGCAGCAGAACACAGCAGCTGCAGCACAGCAGCAGCAGCAGCAGCAGAAGAGCAGACATCAGTGAGAGAGGCTTCTGGCTTGATGCACTTCTGCGATGTACGTAACATAATTTGTGTGGCTTGAGATTGCTCAACTGCACTGTGAGGGTTCTGCAGGTGGCAGCAGTCTCTCCGTTTGCCTTTGTAAGACCCCACAGAGCAGCAGCAGCAAAACAGCGGAAAGCAGTCAGAGAGGCTGTGCTCGTGCGCTGCTGCCATGTACGTAGCGTAAGGTGTGGGTCTTGAGATTGCTCAACTAAATTGCGAGGGCTTCAGCAGGTGGCAGCAGTCTCTCCGTTTGCATTCATGAGAGCCCACACAGAGCAGCAGCAGCAAAATGTGCTGCGCAATGCGACGATGAATTCCCAAAATCAAAACCGATGCAGCTGACTCTACAACAGTACACGTTTACTTTTCAGGCTACCCTATACTTCATATGTGAACGAAAATATAATGCACGTTTTGTATGAAAATTTAAATCAAAACGATCATTATATTACCGTTCATAGTTGGTAACGCCTTTTCGTTCGATCTGAAGTTGCACCTAGGGCCATCGTGGGTGCTAAACCGAAAACGCAAGTCATTTTCCTCACTCTGTGATCGAACCAGGCATTTGTCACATACTTTTTCATCGTACGCGTACACGTGCGTGAAAAAATACCAAACTTTACTCGTATGCATGATACGAAGTATACGCATAGATCCCGTGTTCCTTACGAGCTGCTGGCGCTGCTGCTGCTGCTCGTGCTGCTGCTGTTGCTGCTGCTGACGCTGCTGCTGCTATACTCGGAGTTAGCTGCTGTAGCTTTCCAGGTGTATGCATGGATGTCGTGTATGTACAGCAGTACCAGGTATTTATTAATAATAGTATTGGTGTAGCTGGAAGTGCAGGATAAAAGACAGCAACCGTTGTTATTAATAGTATCAATATAGTGTGGCATATGATCATGACGATGAATGGGTGTGAACCTACAGCAGTACAGTTAGTAAATACTTGGCACACGTGTTCCAGTGTGTTCCTCGTGTTGATAGGGGTCTCGCTTGTTGTTTGTTCTGCGCAGATGAATGGGTGCAACTGCTGCTCCTGTGTGGTAGTAGCATCAACATGACAACCAAACATGACCCTCCCGAGTCCCAACACAAACCCGAGAACCTTACACGGCGATGCTAGAGTGGTACCTATTATATATGTACTGCTGTACTCGCAACAAGTCAGCGATAATAAGTAAATACCAGGTACCTCTGAAGTTGTCTTCCGAAAAATTGACCCAGAATTCGTGCTCCAGGGCGGGCGCCAATCTATAATATTAACGTGGTGGCCTATTATTGCTCAGGGGACATAGCACAGGTTTCGTCCATCTTCGTTCAGACTGGACTACCTGGTATAGACGAGTGCTCAACAGCAGCAGTACTGGTCGTAGTGTGGTGCAGTCTATGTTCCGAATGTACGTACATAAGAGTATTAAGTTCATTGTTCAGGTGATCCTTGTTGGCGGGCCCTTTACTGTTACGGCACATACAAAAGTATGATACCCCAGGTAAAACACCGAAGAGAGCACACCCCGGTGATAACATTTTGACCTTGGAAAATACTATCACCGGGTGTGCTCTTGTGGTGTGTGGTACCTAACGCATCCCTGGCGATAAGCAACATGCGCGGGAGGGAGCCCCGCACCTAGGGTTGGGGTGGCAACGAGGGGGGGGTGGTAGCGAGGGTGTGTGCTAACGGTACTGCTGATAGCTAAGGAGCGTTGATAGACCTCGGCCAGACTACAGAGGGCGTGTTGGCAAGGGGATCGACAACAAAGGGGGTGATACCGGCAACAACGGGTGTGATAGCGTATGAGAGGCTTTGGTCTGAAACCAGCCTGCTTTTCCATTCCCACGAAATACTGCCGGTAATGGTGAGGTCAACGCCTGATACCGGAGATGACAGCAAATATAGACAGTAGATCCCCGCCTTGCCAGTTGCTGCAATGCGACAGATCGGTTATCGGTAAGGCATGACCTAGCTCTTGCGCTGGTGCAACTTCCGGGTTGGAATGTAATGCTGTTTAGCACGACATGGAGGTTTCGCGCCGCTCAACTGCTTTCGCCGCAGGCGAAACCACTACCAGGTATTTAATAAAATATATTTTGAGGCACCTTTTTCGTTTCGGCTGCTGTGGTCGAAAAAAATGTTTTAAGGTGTCTAAAAACACTTCTTCGAGTGGTTTTCGGGCGTACATGAACGAAACTGTCGCATATTTTTTGCCCCCGGCGACCATGGGGTGGGGGTATACGCCTGCGGCGCGTAAGCGCAAGGCGATTTTCAGCTCACGTCAACTGCGCATCACGGAAGGTGCCGGAGCCCTGAGTGCCGTGTACCCTGGTTACAGACACTACGGTAGGAGTTCATTGATGTCTAAACCCCCGAAAGAGGCACCTCAGAGGCCCTCGCCCCTTGTCCCTTGCGCCCGCGAAAAGCTGACTCCTGCCGTAATCAGATGAAACCGTTGTTTCTATCATGTACCCAACACCCCGAACAGCAGTCGTACGCCGTGGCATTGCGCATTGCGCACTGGTTTATTTCCGAGATTAATCTCCAATGACACGCGACGAGTTCCGTGACTTGGCCACAAACCTACCACCGGCGCCGGTGGTCGGGGATTAGGGAACGGCAGGAGGAGGTGTGTAGCAGTACTAGTGCTGCGGGTGATTGTGTCCACCAGGGTGGAGGGTGGAGGGATAGTTTTGTATTTGGATGCTGTTTTCAGACGCGACTCCTTTGGGGGGTGTGGTATTCAACGTACCCCCGGTGCTAAAGTGACGATTGAAGAACGGACCACCAAGACGCAAATATCACCGGGTTTGCTATTGTGGGGGGGGTTGCTATCTCGGGGGGGGGGGATTCTTTCGTGTTACACGATACACGCTCGAGTAGTATTATACGAGTAGTGATGGTAGCAGCACCACCGGTGGTGTACGTGTACGTGTGACTGTAGTATACAGTAGTTGTTATCACGGGGGACCATAGTAAATAGGACCTACGGTCCACACAAAATCCTATATATTTAACCATTTTTACCTAGAGTATTTGGTCCTATTTACTATGGACCTCCGTAATAGTAGTGTGGCAGTGTCGTGTATTGCGAAGCATACCCGGGGAACTGCTGAGACTGCACGCACCCGCGAAGCACGAACCACTGCATAGTAACGTACGACGACATCTGAGTACCAATGTATCTACAGCAGTAGTCGCAGATGTGCGGGCATCTTTACCGATATACCTGGTAGCAGTTTTAACATTAGTTTAGTTTTTGTGGAAGGTGGTGAGCCCAACATCGCATCGTCTGTGTGATGCCCACTCGTAAACATTTATAAAAAAAAAAGTACAGGTGTGATACTATATATCATATACCTGGTACCCGTATATCATGTTGAGACACGTGAAACACGTTTTCGACGACAGCTGACCACAGCGGGAACACAAGAGATGGAGGTGCCTCAATTATCTTTCCCGCCTGCAACGGGTAGAATATGGCCCAACAGGTTTTTCGCCTGCGGCGAAAAAGGTAAAGCCTTCTGACGCCCGTTGCGCTAATCGGCATTTAATTTCAACCCGGAAGTTACGCCAGCGCAAGATCTATTTCATGCCCTACCGGTTGCCGTTGTGTCGCATTGCAGCGAGGCGGGGATCTTTGCTGTCATCTCCGGTATCAGGCGTGAGTATTTTACCATCACCGGCAAATACTATACTTGGTAGGAATGGAAAAAGAAGCTGGTTTCAGACCGAAGCCTCTCACATGCTAATACACCCCTTGTTATCTACCACACCCCTTGTTGCCGGTATCACCTCCTTTGTTGTCGACCCCCTTGCTTGCACACACTCTTGATATGACGCCCTCTGCAGCCTGGCCGAGGTCTATGATTAATAGCGCTCCTTAGCAATCATTACTGTGCATCGTTAGCACACCCCCTCGTTGTGTCCCCCCCCCCCCCCCCCCCGTTATCACACACCCTGGCTGCGGGGCTCCCGTGCATGTTGCTTATCACCAAGGATACCCCCACAACGGCACTCCCGGCGATCATATTTCTGGGGGTCAAAAAGTTATCACCGGGGTGTGCTCTCTGTGTTATACGGAAACGGTACCAGCTCGACGGTACGTACGTACAGCAGTATTATAGTATTAATGGTACCGGCAGTCTTTCACCCACCACCTGAACGGTGCTTTGCATAAACGTCTTGGAATATTCTTTCACATATGTACCAGTTATAACGCCATACATTCGTTGTTATTTCATTGTTACGAGGTATGAATACGCACCTTCGTTCGGTAGTACGACCTGTGCCGGAAATTGAAATTCGGAATTTGGTATTCGAATACGTATTGAGCATTGATCGTAAGAGAACTATCCTTGCCGGAGGTCGGTTCCCTTCCTACTGGGCGAAGGCACGGGCGTGTACCCAGAGGTTGAAGTGGGATCAATGTACGGACACAGACCAAACCCAACGCGGTGACCCTATGTGATTTTCATTTCTTCCTTTCTCCGATTGATAAGCCTTATTGAAGGAGTCGTGTGGCGTGGGTGGATGACGAGCCTGCTCTGCTTGTTTCGTACTGTCTGACGCCGAGGGGCCGGGCATAGTTGACGAACGCTGGACGATGGTGGCAGACAGGGTAGCAAGGTACCAGGCGGGCCAGCAGGGATACCCTGGCTGTGCTACTCGTACCATAAACTGCTGCCGCTACCTGGAGCATGCCTTGTGCTTTGTTTGGTTTGACTGTTATTTTACCTTGGTTCTTAGTCTTACTCTGTTGACGACTAGTGGTGTTTTCTTCTTTTTCTTTTTCTTTTTCCAGCTCGTTCTTTTCAAGTGTCTGCCACGTCCCCTACGTGGGGGTACGATGGTTTGTTGCTATACTGAAGTATATACATATACCAGGTATATTTTAGTTTCTTTCTTTTTTTTTTTTTTTTTGCTTCTTTTCTCTTTCGAATTGTCTTTGTTTTTGTTTTTGTTTTTTCTCTTTGTTTCGTTTTTGTTTTTCTAAGTCATGGAATGTGTATGTCGTGCCTGTCGTACGCAGTATGATGACATGGCATTGCATTACATACGTGGCAACGTAGTATCTCTGTGGCGTAGCTTTGTGACCACAGAACTTGTATCTCTCTAGGTTTGAAGAATCGGCACGGACACTGGTTGTGCTGGATGTCGACGCGTAGAAAGAACGTTTAATGTGAAGAAAACAACAACAACAACAACATATGTGATTTTCATTTCTTCCTTTCTCCGATTGATAAGCCTTATTGAAGGAGTCGTGTGGCGTGGGTGGATGACGAGCCTGCTCTGCTTGTTTCGTACTGTCTGACGCCGAGGGGCCGGGCATAGTTGACGAACGCTGGACGATGGTGGCAGACAGGGTAGCAAGGTACCAGGCGGGCCAGCAGGGATACCCTGGCTGTGCTACTCGTACCATAAACTGCTGCCGCTACCTGGAGCATGCCTTGTGCTTTGTTTGGTTTGACTGTTATTTACCTTGGTTCTTAGTCTTACTCTGTTGACGACTAGTGGTGTTTTCTTCTTTTTCTTTTTCTTTTTCCAGCTCGTTCTTTTCAAGTGTCTGCCACGTCCCCTACGTGGGGGTACGATGGTTTGTTGCTATACTGAAGTATATACATATACCAGGTATATTTTAGTTTCTTTTTTTTTTTTTTGCTTCTTTTCTCTTTCGAATTGTCTTTGTTTTTGTGTTTTTTTGTTTTTTCTCTTTGTTTCGTTTTTGTTTTTCTAAGTCATGGAATGTGTATGTCGTGCCTGTCGTACGCAGTATGATGACATGGCATTGCATTACATACGTGGCAACGTAGTATCTCTGTGGCGTAGCTTTGTGACCACAGAACTTGTATCTCTCTAGGTGTGAAGAATCGGCACGGACACTGGTTGTGCTGGATGTCGACGCGTAGAAAGAACGTTTAATGTGAAGAAAACAACAACAACAACAACCTCAATACTCGTACGACACTGACCCCAAACCGAACCCAAACCGGCCCCCAGTGGGCCAGAAGCCGCATCCCTTTTTTTTGTTGTTTTATTCCGAACCTGCGGACCACGATTTTCCCCCCTTACTCTATCAATATTAGTGACTGTAATTTTCCGGAATTTTCTCGGAATTATCTTACCGAATGAAGTGTGGATACTATTAATAGTGTGTGGGCACCTGGTGATGAGTGACTATTTTTACGGAAGTGGGTGTTGCGCTTGGCGCCTAAAGCCGTACCTTTCGACACTCGTCGAACCTTAATAATCCTAGCCCGATTCCTCAGCCAGTGTGATTCAAGCAGTGGTGGGATGCTGTACTTGGCGGGACTATCAGCAGATGTCCACCGCTACTACTTTCTGTAGACCCAAACCCAATCCTAACTGACCCCAACCCTACCTCACAGCCAACACCGGCCAGAAACGCGGCGGCGCCGCATTCGAAATTTTCGGAATATTCCGAACCGCGAGGTTCTGTTTACCTCCTCCCTGGCCGACAACTTGTAGGGAGTCGTAGAACAGCAGTGAAAGGTAAAAGGCCCCCGACCAGTAGAAAATGGCCTTAGACAGGGCTGTACATTCTTTTTTTCCTCTAGCACGCTTTTTTTTTTATTTTTTTCAAGTGTCTGCCACATTCCTTGCGGGGAGGCACGACATATTTAGTTTTTCTTTTTTCTTTTTTCCTCTTTCCCTTTCGATTTGTTTTCTTTTTTTCTTTGTTCTTGTTTTTCGTTGTTTTCTTTCGTTTTCTCTCTTTCATAGAATATATATATATATATATTTGTTATATCAAGTATGAAATGGCATTGCATTGTCTACTGCTGTGCTTACTGCATACGTAACATTGTATTACGGGGGACCATATTAAATAGGACCTACGGTACACACAAAAACCTATATATTTCGCTATTTTTACTAACAATATTTGGTCCTATTTACTATGGTCCCCCGTAATAGTATCTCTTATGTGGCGTAGTTTTGTGACCACAGAATTTTTTATCTCCCTAGGATTGAGAAATAAGACAGCACGGACACTGGTTGTGCTGGATGTCGACGGGTAGAAAAGAACGGTTTAATATGAAGAACACACACACCCTACACCAGGGTTATAGACGAGTACGTCTGTCTGTCTCTCCAACCTATTGGACCGTGCTGTATGGCCTTGTCAAGTAGGACGCGTGGGGATTAAGGTTTTTTAGCACTTTCTCGGCGAAATTTATCTGCGTGGTAGGGGGGGCGTTCAGAAGGTAAAACCCGAAACTAAGAAAAAGGAAACTCCGAATTTCTGAACCCTTTTGAGTATTGTTAGGACTGCAGTCCCGTTTTGGGGGCAAACCAGTCTAATTCTAAGTAATTTGTCCCTAACACGGCACTGCAGCCCTAAAAGGATTATCTGAAGTGATGGCGCTCACGTACGTACTGCATGGACACACTGGGTGCGCTGCTATGATACTGCCTTGAATGAGGTTTAAAGCCCGGTCTTTAAAATGCCCATGCCCAAGAACCCCACGCAGGTCCGCGCCCTGATGGGCGGCGTGGGATATTATCGCAAATTCCTGCCCGGTCTGTCTAAACGGAGACGTCCTCTCACCGCCCTTCTCCGGAAGGGGATCAAGTACTTGTTTACGCCGGCTATGGAAGTTATCGTCCCCGATCCTCGGCTGCCACGCCTCCCTCTCACGATTTTTCAGCGTGCTGGAGTCGCTGGCCACCAGAGCTTGGCCGGCGACCACCTTGCCTACTGCGATTTGGCGACGGACCGCCAGCAGCGCGCGTACGATATCGTTCGCGAACACCACGCCCTCACTGTTACTCGCGTGAACCGCCGCAACTCTACCCTCTCCGACGCTCTGCGTCCGGTCCCCAAATTTGACGTGGGCGGTTGGGTGTGGGTGTACAATACGGCGGCCACCATTCGCCAGGGCGCGAAACCCGATACGGACGCCAAGGTCCTCAAGGCCAACCTCTCACTCAAATGGACGGGCCCCCACAAAGTCCTCGCAGTTGGCCCCTGCTCCTCAGTGGACACCCCGGACGGATCTTCTCTCGGAGCAAAGGTCCTGTATTTGGATCTTCCTTCCGATATGCCCGGCGCTGAGGCTCTCCGGCGCGTATCAGTTCAACGCTGCAAGCCCTGTGCCAACCCCCACGACCGTGGCGACATACCGAAGTATTTGCGGGCGGGGTTGACGCAATACGTGCTCAACAATTTCTCCAAGCAATTCCCCCCGTATCACGTCACCGAGGACGACGTTTCGACCCCTCTTGAACGACTCGAAGTGGAAAAGATTACTGGACATCAATCGGTTAGAGGTCGAGGTGGCGTCATCGCGGTGATGTACGAGACGAACTGGACAGGACTATCCCGTCCATCCTGGGAACGGGAAATGGACCTTCAGCTTTCTCGCCACGAGATTTAGCGCTACTGGGCCGGCACCCCGAACCAACACCGCCAAACCAACCGCCTGCACCGCCGAATGAGAATCGGCGCGGCACAACGGGAGCTTTTTCGGCGTAACGGCGAGCGGTTTCTGGCACCCGGCTAAAGCTGCGTATCGCTCGCCGATTGGCTTCGCCGATACAGCAACACTGTGCTTCCCAACGGGCCCCACTTTTGGTACAAGGGCGACGACGGTCTGTGGTGGCTGGGAAAAATCAGCGCGACTACGCCCACGGATGGAGTATATTTGGTTCGATTTTTGGACCACCCGGGACCGATCAAGCTTCCCCTTTCTCCGGCGCGCTACACGACTTCGACGAGAGCTGTACGAGGTTCTTGGTGCAAATTCACTTGGCTAGCGCGTTTGCACGGGGGGTCCAGCGTAACGTAGATGAATCTCGAGGCGCCGCCGTGGATAGCTGATTTTCGCTTCTTGACTGCACTCGATATATTTTGTTTGTCGCTTTCCTGGACATGTGAGGGTGGTTTTTTGTACTTCTTGACGTTTTCCGAGTTTTTTTCGGGTCGGGGATGGTTTTTGCGTATTCTGTCCTGCCTACCTCCCCGCTCAAGTGTCGGGGTTGGTCTGGGTAATCGGGCCACTCATTTGTGGCACAGGGCGCGTTTCCAGAGTTGCGGGCTGGGTTTAGGTGGTTCTTGGCGCCTTCCGTGTTTTTTTTCTTCACGTTTTTGATATTCACTTTTCGCTTTTCCATGCATCTTCCTCGCCTTCCCCCCGTTGCGGGTGGCATGGCGATGGCTTTCGTTGACGATTTTTTCCTGTCCCTGAAGGCAGTCTTCCTTTCATTTTATCTTTATGTACTTTGCCGGCTTCGTTGCCTTGCCGTTCAGAGGTGTGGGAGTGGGGTTTGAGGAGTCGCATCTTCGACTCATGTTTTGGTTCGTGGAATCGGGGCTTCCATGAATTTTCCATAATTCTGCATATACGGCTCATCAGAGTGGGCTAGTGTTATGATACTGTCTTGAATGAGGTTGAAAACCCGGTAATAACTGGGTTCAGGCGCTGGGATCGTATTTGTAGTACTTGGAAGGCGTATCTAAGGCGTATCTTAGGTGGAAAACCAGGGGTTTTCCAGGGGGGCACGAGCTTGGTCTCAAGTCTCCGCGTGCACGAACGGAATAAACTGCTCTTCTTCTATCTCTAAGCAAATAACACACGTGAGTACCAGCGAGTACCGACTTAATAGGCGAACCTGTCCAGGGACACAAAGTGTCCCGACTTTGATCTTAACACTGTCCGTTCGTTGTGGGCAGGAAGGAGGGACGGAGGGACATACCGGTACAAGACAGCCCAGCCCACGCAGCACACAGACAAACACTGCTTGCTGCGTGTACGTATGATACCTTCGTTCTATATACCGCTCTGTCTGGCCGTTAGTATAATGCACGTTTTATGTTGAAATTATAAAGAAAAATGTTACTATATTACCGGCCAGAGTAGTGTACTTGTTGCACCACTCTGACCGAAAATATAATCCACATTTGAACTCTGGGGTCAATATCAAACGTTGACTATGTTTCCGGTAAGAGTGACCAACCCTTTTTGGAACCCATGTGCCGCGATAAAACGTGTTTTTTTTATGTTTCCCCTTTCAGGTTCTTCTGTTTGGGGGTGTTTACGGGTGGTCCATGTTGAAGCACGTGCATTTTTTCTTTTTTTGTTATCTTTTTTCTTTTTTCCATCACATTCGTTTGTGTCACTCCCTTCTGTCTTTCTCCTGCTTCCTCCTCTACTGGTATGCGTTAATAGACGTAACTCAGATCCAGGGTCGCGTATGACATGCATATAGCGGGCTTTCACCCCCCCCCCCCCCCCCCGCCGTCCCGACATTGTAGGGATGCGAGGGTCTATGGTCATACGACTGCGGCCATGCATGATAGTGATGGCATCATACCCCCTCTCCCAGCTATGGCACTAGGCCTTGTATTTTTATCTCGAGAAGGGAGGGTTTTCACGTTCATCGCTTTTTTTTCCCTCACCGACTCGCGTCGAATTGTGCCTACCCACGCTGCTGCTGCTGCTACCAACTGCTGTATTTGGTGGCGCTCTCGACAGCAGCAGTTGGTGTCTCGCGAGAATAAAAAGTCCACGCGCTGTCGGATGAGTCAACCATGGTTGCGACTAGGAGTACAGCAGTACGGTCAAGGTCCCTCCTCTATTCTAAGATTCTAAGCGAAGTGTCGGTATGGGCCAGGCAACAATACCGGCAGCACTATTATAGCGGCAACTGGCACTAATTACTCCGCACACTATTAATGCCACACTGATTGATTCCGTCTGCTGGTGCCAAGGCACTATGTATATAGCAGTGATGACAATTCCGGCGATTCCGGAATTCGCCAGAATTGTATCCAGCCGGACGGATTTTTTTTTCCCCGCGGAATTATGGAATTCTCAAGGGGGTCCGCGGTATATATAGACCCCCCTACCTGAGGGTATGGCTGGGCGGCGTGTACACACACAACAGCAGTCGATGATACAACGTTGGGGGCTTTGTTGGGCTTCATTTGCGCTTTTCCGGAGGCTGTCATGAGGATGCAGAAGAAAAAACACCCCTAATAACTGAGATACTGAAGCTGCGGGCCCCCCTCGATGTTCCGGGGCCCCCTGTCTGCCGGCCGGAACTGGAATTGCCCAAAACACGGAATTCCACGGCCGGAACTAGGTCAAACCGCCAGAATTGCCATCACTGGTATATAGGGCAGCCGGCACTACTCCTCCTGCACTATAGAGGGACCGGCACTACTGCTGTTGTACTGCTGTAATGATAGTTCGTGCGCTTTTGTCGTGAACGTGAACGTGCGGCCTATGATTAACGATACCGGTGGTCAATCCGTGCCACGTACGTGCTGCTGTACGCACATCTCATACCACTCCTTCACACCTCGATCATATCATCTACAGATCATCTACAAATCAACTACAGTCCATCTATGACAGATCATCTACAGATCATTGCCCTCCATGATCTAGATATTTCAGGGCAGCTATATACTTGATCTGTATGATCTACAGCTCATGTTGCCCGGTGGGAGCCATTACCGGCAGGTAGCTTCCGAGATGATCTATCTGATCTATCTGTCGATCAGGATCTATCCGACGTGTGCACTTCTTGCGCTGGAGTTCCGACGTTCAAAGCAGTCATCTCAATGCGAGTCGACGAGGGAAGGAAATACCGAAGTCTGCTGCGTGACCACGGATGCGAGTTATGGAGTACGACTATAATCGGAAAGAGAGAAAAAAAAAAAGTAGGCGAAGATATATGAATGGGATGGTAAGAGAAAAAAGAGAACAGATCTTCATCTAGAGAAAGAAGAGAACACATGTACATATAGCAAAACCCCCCGTTCCTTCGTGTGTCTGTTGTTGGAATCTACGTGGGCTACCATACCACTACGAACAGTCGGCTGACCATTATTCGCCGACTATAATAGTTATCGGTTGGTTAGTTGGCTATGGTGGGTGTTCGTAGCCCGTTTATTACGGGGGGCCATAGTAAACAGGACCAAATTTTGTTAGTAAAAATAGGGAAACATATAGGTTTTTGTGCGTACCGTAGGTGCTGTTTACTATGGTCCTTCGTAACAATAGTTTGTCCCCCAAAACGGGACTGCGGTCTTAAAAGAGGTATTTTAGTTGCGTGCGGCAATTTGCAGAGTTCCGGCGTTTTTGTATCTCGCTGGCGCGTTTGTGGCTCGGGTTGTGTGGTTTGTGGTTTGCTATTTTTTTAGTGAATACTAGAAAGAAAATGCAGTTTTTTAATAAATAGTTGGTATAAATATCCACACCAACAACTACTGCTGTAAAATTCTGTCAACATTAACATTCCTGAAGCCCATCCGGCCAACTCTTTGTTCGATAAATTTTATTTTTTTCACTCGTACTGCTGTATATGTTCCATTCAATTTATATCTTCGCCCTGCTACGTACTGGCACTTACCAAAGCCCCCTCCCTCCCCTTCGTGACTGCTGTAATTCAGACACTCCTCCCCCCCAGAAAGGGTGCATTCGCTTGAAGAGGGCACCGTGGTCTTCCATCGTCGACTCGCGTTGAACCGTGCATTGCATGCAAACGTAATATTACGGGGGACCATAGTACATAGGACCTACGGTGCACACAAAAACCTATATATTTATCTATATTTACTAACAATATTTGGTCCCCCGTAATAGCTGCTGTCTGTCAGTGAAATTTTGCACAAGAAAAACTCCCTAGGGGCGGATTCGAACTCACGCGATCAACCTTACTTATTCGTCACGAGGTTAGACCTGTGCCAATGGAAACGCGAAGTCCAAAAGTTTTCTTTCAGAAATATTGCTTTAAAAAAAACAGCCGAAAGTATCCTCGTACCGTTGTGTGGGGAAAAAGGGAAAAAAAATGTTGGATTTTTTTTTTTTTTTTTTTCCTAACGGCTGCAGGCGGCGCAAGTTGTTGTTTCTCTCGTTGCAAATTGTCAACACGCTGATAAAAATCAGGTCATGCGACGATAGATTAGATGCTCGATCTCGATATAGACTCAGCCCACGGCCAACCCGCTTGGTGCCGGGCAAGGCCAACGAGTATAGATGACGGCATCGAACATAGACAGTGAATTGTCGCCGAAACGGGAGGGGCAGCTGTATGAGTAGTCCGAAAGGGCTCATATTTCGGGGGACCTAGAGTAAACAGGACCAAATATTGTTAGTAAAAATAGGTAATCATATGGGTTTTTTGTGTGTGTGTGTGCCGTTGGTCCTGTTTACTATGTTCCCCCGTACTAGTAGGCTACTCGAGGCGGGCACGGGTGGTTGGTTCTGCACTCCGCACCTCTGTAAAAAAAATGGCCTCTTTGAGACCTGTTTCGTTGGCGCAGGAGGCGTATCAGACCAGTCGAATGACGGCTGGTTCGATCGTACATATCGCGAAGTAAAAAAAGCACGAATGCTTCAAAAACCCCTTTTTTTCAGGGTTGCAGTCCCGCCATGGGGACAAACTATTAGTAATATTGCGCGGGGAGACCATAGTAAATAGGACCTACGGTACACGCCAAAACCTATATGTTTCCCTATTTTTTTACTAACAATATTTGGTCCTATTTACTATGGCCCCCCGCAATATTATACGGGGGACCATAGCAAATAGGACCTACGGTACACACAAAAACCTATATATTACCTATTTTTTACTAACAATATTTGGTCCTATTAACTATGGTCCCCCGTAGTATTATACGGGGGAGCATAGTAAATAGCACCTACGGTACACACAAAAACCTATATATTTATCTATTTTTTACTAACAATATTTGGTCCTATTAACTATGGTCCCCCGTCATTTGAGTGGTTTTGGCCCCCAAAACGGGACGGATTTTGGTTGTATTATCCTAGGCGTGAAGGCGTGCAGGCTGGAATCGTCATTCTCAATCTTAATGTTTTCTATTTTCTTTTCCCCCTCTGAAGTCCAAACAGGCTATATACCAAGTACCATTCTGTCCTAACATATAAGGGTCGTTTGTATAGTATAATTGAATCAAAGAGTCCCTTCTAATTAGAGACAAAGTGGTAACGTATTTTCAATAGGGCTACTATTAATATAAATATTTATATTACGGCTGTGAGTTGGCTGGACTTGCACGGCAAAATACTTTTACTACTATTGCTGTAACTATTTTTTTTTTTTTTAGTGTTTCACTTGGCAGAACGGAAACACATTAGATAATCTGAGACACAGCCAGTCACAAAGTTTAACGTACCAGCAAGATACAAAGACGCCAGCACTCAACTTACTAATAATAAGTGCTGTAATAGCAATCTGGACGGAAATATAAGGAACGGTTCGTATTCAGATTAAAGTCCAAACGATCCTTATGTTAACGCCAAGTTGGACGGAAATGAAGAAGACCGCTTCGTCTTCGTATTTATACCCCAAACGGTCGTTATATTTCCGCCCATCAGAGTTGTCATATCTAGTCGGCGGCTTACTCTAGTCACACAGCCAAGCCAAGCCAAGCCAGGCCAAGCCAACTCACGGACCTACAAAAGGGCCGCAACTTGATAATACAAATATACAGATTTCGAGCTTTCGTGATACACCGCCTTCTTAACGCTTTTTAGGGCTGCAGTCCCGCTTCGGGCACAAATGACTCCATTCCCAACTATTACGGGGGACCATGGTAAGTACGGTATTGCGTAGGCTGTTAATGCATTGCGGTGTGTTGTCTCTGTGTCGTAGTCTGTGACCACGGAGCTCGCATCTTTCTAGGGTGAAGAATCAGCACGGACACTGGGCTTGCTGGATGTCGACGAGTAGAAGAACGGTTTAATGTGAAGAACACACACACACACACACACACACACACACACACACACACACACACACACACACACACACACACACACACACGTAGGACCAAATATCGTTATTACGGGGGGGGTCCATAGTTAATAGGACCTATGGTATACATAAAAACCTATATATTTACCTATTTTTACTAACAAAATTTGGTCCCGTTAACTATGGACCCCCGTAAATAGTAAAAATAGCGAAATATAAAGGTGCTTTAGTTTGTGTGTACCGTTTTCCCTATTCACTATTGTGCGTTCCCCCGCAATAGTTTGTCCCCCAGACAGGAAGGACTGACTTGCCCTAAAAGCTGAAAGGGGTGATCGACTGCAAGTACAACCCTAACCGTAACCTTCAGCCTCAGCCTTGTGGTTCTGAAAGAAGGACCGCAAAACCTATTTATTGCAATAGTCCGACATTCAAAGCATCCTCCCGTATAGACCTACAGCATAGCTACAGGCAGCAGCAGTATACCAGATATGCGATATAGCAACTGGAATCGTCGCGTGGATGGTTGATGCTGGAATCTGCATCGGGGGGGCGCGCGCCTGGCTGCTATTATTCTGTCTAGAAATGGCAGTAACACGGCGGTGTGTGTGTGTGTTCTTCACACAAACCTTTGTTTCTACTCGTCGACATCCAGCGCTTGCCACTTATTCGAGAAAAGGGTGTGGCGGACACTAAACTGTTGTTACTGCTGCTGTGTATCATACCTGGTACGAGACAAAGGACTGCTTGTAAATGGTGCCAACTATTTATAGTTGTTAATGGGGTCTGATTGGCTGAGACTTATTAAATACCTGGTAGGTTTTAGCGTTGGATCTGATTGGCCTCGGACACAGTGCTTCTCAACCATTTTCTCGAATATGTGGTATATAGCCTCCCCTCAAAAATGAAGCACTAATTGCAATCTACACCCTTGTCATCGGCGTTTTAGTGCTGTAAGACCAACTATTATGGGAAATTTTTGAAGGGGTCTCAGAACTGGCTTTTTTTGCCGAAAAACCGCGATGTACTCAACGGGACTGTCAAAAACACCGGTAGACTCCTCAGGATGCCCCCCTTAGTTTTCCGAGAGCTTTCTCGAGCACTTTTCCGTTTCTCCAGAGTCGTCGTAGGACTGTTCGTCCATATTTCCAGTTCTGAGGACATCGTGATTTTTCATCAAAAATCCTCGAAGATCCACTATTTCTGGCCCCAGTTCTGACCAACAGCCTTATTTCTGACCCTCCAGAGAAAAGTGATTGGCAACTCCAAAATTCAAATTAGGACTCTGGAGAAACGGGAAAGTGTTCCTGAAAGCTCGCAAAAAACTACGGGGAGCATTTTGAGGAGTCTATCGGTGTTTCTGGCTTTCCCGCCAAGTAAAACGCGTATATTCGGCCTAAAACCGCAGTCTGAGAGCTCAGAAATAGTTGGTCTAATGGTGAAAACGCGTTCTCGGACCAACAGCAACAGACCTGTAGACCACCTCTCAGTCACTAATTGCAACCCACACGTTCTACGTGATCACTGCTCTACCTGGTAGTACTTTAGAGTGAACACGAGACGGAAGGAAGGTCTGAAGTCTGAGGTCTTCTCGAAGATAAAATATGCAAGGCACGAAACGTTGTGGGGAGGGGGGGGGGGGGGGGAGAGCGTGCTGTGTGACCCCGGATCTGAGTTACAACCATTGTTAGTGGGGAGGGAGAAAAGAAGGGCGAAGATACGTAATAAGGGCCCATCTTATCGAGGACTTTCGGTTCTTTCAAATTGACTTGATTTTTTTTTTTTTCTTACTTAATTTGCATCCGATTGAACGAAATTTAGTGTTCCCCGTTAAGATGGGCTCTAATAAATGGGAAAAAAAAAATCAAAATGAAAACATAAAAAAAGCGTTGTCGGACCAACCCCAACGTGTACGTATCACCCCCCTTCTTTTTTTTTTTCAATTGGAACACCCGCACCACCACCGTCCGTCAGTCACCCTGATCCCATCCGGCCGGACCTGACCCCATCTGGCACCCTGCTCCCACTTTGTACTGTTGTTACTGTTGTTGGTGCAGAGATATTATTAATAGCAGCCCTCCGCAGGTGCCGCCGGAAGCCGCGAGCTTGAAGCGCGAACCGTAGTCGTGTTGGTTGCAATTCGTGCTGCAGTTTCTGGAGTTGCAATCAGCTCTGCGCGTGTGGAGTGCTGTAGTGTCTGGCATTGCGATTCATTGGCGCTGCCCGTGAGGAGTACGTATTTAATATAACGGGAGACCATAGTAAATAGGACCTACTGTACTCACAAAAACCTACCACATTTCCCTATTTTTACTTTCAATATTTGGTCCTATTTACTATGGTCCCCCATAATAGTCGGTTTTTTGTTTTTGTTTTTGTTTGATTTGTTTTTTTTCCCCCCCAAGGGTTTTATAAAAAAAAACTAAAAAAGCACGTCAGCTGTGAGTTCAACCGGTCGGTCGATACTCAACTTTGCAAGGTGCGTGAACCGTTCGCGCGTTTTCCGTTATTTCCCTCGCGATTGACTATTAATAGTGGCGAGTGACTCCCCTGGGTGGCACCAGGGTCGACGAGACGATAATACTTACAGCTGGCTCGATTTCCGATTGATTTCGGCCGGTACAATTTGGCGCACTGAAACGGCAGATGGACACGTGAGGGGCCGGGGTACACAAGACAATCGAAAGTTGGTTTGCGGCAGTTCACACGCGACATGCACACACACCAAGACACTGGAAATTTTAAATACTCCCTCCCTGTAAATGTTGCAGGAGGTTGTTGACTATAATAATGGTACATACAACTTTCAGTTTTTTCTTGTCGCCCACTATTTGCCTAGGTGCAAGTACGTACCGCTACTGCTGCAGATATGTACCAGCCCTGGCAAAGAAGAGCCGCAAAAGCTGTCCTTCGTAGACAGCAGCCGGTAGTACAGCGTAATATATATGCCAGGTATCGTTCTTCCGCTCGCTCCCTAATTGGTGGAGGCTGTCCTTTTGTGACCACTCACTAGGGTGCGTGGCGATGTTTAATATTACGGGGGACCATAGCAAATAGGACTCCAGACATTGTGAGTAAAAACAGGTAAATATATAGTTTTTGTGTGTACCACAGTAAATAGGACCTATGGTACACACAAAAACCTATAATTCACTCTAGGTACACACAAAAACCTATATATTTCCCTATTTTTACTAACAAAATTTGGTCCCATTTACTGTGGTCCCCCGTAATAAATAGTACCAGGTAGCTGTCTGTTGCGTGTGGCGAAGTTCACCACTCTCTTCGGAAATATGAAGACCGACCAATTCTTTTATATTTTTTCAGCCAGCGTGACACCACCAGGCACGTCACTGTTTTTTTTGGGGGGTTTCTGTGTTTCCTGTAACAGTTGAAGGCACAAGCCTGCAAGATAGATACGCGAAGACGCCGGTCTCCGCGAATTTGCCGCACGCGCCTACAGCAGAGTAACTGCCAACACCTTGCCTGTGAAGTCAACTGCTGAGAGCGCGTAGTAGCGTGGGTAGGCGCATTTTTTTTTTAATGTAATATGTATATCGTGTCGACGAGGGAAGACAGGGCTTTAAATAAAGTCTTCTCGCGGATAAAAAATGCCAAAGAGGGAACGAACCGTTTACGTTGTGGGGAGGGGGGCGGAGAAAGAGCCAGCCTGCTTAAATAGTGACCCCGGATCTGAGTCACGACTCTATGGGAGGGAGAAAGAAAAGCAGGGCGAAGATAGTAAATGCGAAAAGAAAAGAAAAGAAAAGAAAAGAAAAAGAGACAGTCGGCGACGTATGGTCGGCCAGCTCACAGCCCACCCCCCCGTAGGTATTACGGGGGACCATAGTAAATAGGACCTACGGTACACGCAAAAACCTATACTTTTCCCTGTTTTTACTAACAGCATTTGGTCCTATTTACTATGGTCCCCCGTTGGTAGTAAATGTGGGAACATTGGGGCCTGCCTGTCTTGTGACTCACGGGCTACTAATAGATGACGGCGATGAGTTATAAATAGTGTGGGAAAAACAGTTACGTTCGTGGGTATGGACAGAATTGTTGGAACCCGTATCTTTTTGCGACTCACGACGGACAAGAGATGACGGCAAGGAGTTGATTTTGAGAACAACAGCCACCGACTATTACACCGTGACTGAGACGCGTGCTTCCATGTAAGGGTACTCTTACTCGTATTACGGGGGACCATAGTAAATAGGACCAAATATGTTTAGTAAAAGTAGGTGAATGTATAGGTTTTTATGTATACCATAGGTTCTATTAACTATGGACCCCCCGTAGTAGCACGTTTTTTCTTCTTCTTCTTCTTCTTCTTCTTCCGAGACTCTTCACTTTCTTTTTTTGTTCTTTGCTTTTTTTGTTTTTTCCCATCCGAATCATTTTCTTGGCCCTTTTTCTTTCTCGTGCTCCCTCCCTACTGTAGTCGTAGCTCATATCCGGGATCACATATTAGCAGTAGAAAATCGACTCGTTGACGCTATCATCCGTATGCTAGAAAATCCGCCTCAAAAGTGGTTCTTGTGGGATGCAGCTCACTCTTCATGCGACCCGCTCAACACCTCACGGCGCTTCGCGCTTGGCGCAAGCTATGCCTGCCTGGTCGGTGAAAAGCCGACGTGCTCCGTCCCGGCATTGTAGGGATGCGAGGGTCTATGTTTATACGACTACGGCCATGCGTGACAATGAGTACCCCCCCCCCCCCCCCCCCCCCCTCTCTCCAATGCATTCAACGATGCCATCCATATTCAAGTCCGCCTCACAAGCGGTTTTTAGTAAGATGCAGCTCACCCTTCACTGGACTCGCCGAACACCTCCCGGCGCGTCACGCTTGGTGCAAGCAACGTTTGCCCTTGCGGTTAGTGAAAACCCGACGACGTGCTCCGTCCCGGCAGTGTAGGTATTCGAGGGTCTATGGCAACACGACTACGGCCATGCAGTTACACCCCCCGCCCTCTTCACCCACCCATCCGCTCGGGCCGTGCCGGGCCGGGCCGGAAGGGGCTCATGGATAAACGCTCATGATATCAGGACACAAATATTACATGCATATATGTTATCGTGTAGGCATCGAGTATATTTATAGAATGTAGAGTGCACAGGAAGGAAGTCATCAGCCCGTTATACGACATCTCCCCACAGGAGGAACATGCCCTATTGTCTCTACGCGCTCCCAAATCGTTACGAAAATTAATGACCATCTCGTACAGCTCGTGCACTCAACACACCCATCCACCAGCCCAACCACCCACCAACCCACCCACCCTCACTCACCCGTCGACCCGCCAATGAATGCACTACGCGCGCACAGAGACGCAAACGAAACCGACATCAACGCAGATGCCGTGTACGTTATCCGAGCGGTGGAGGTGTACAAGAGCATCTCCGATCAGGACTACTACGCGGAGGACATGGCGATCAACATCACCACCTCTGGGAACAGCGCCATCTGCGGCATCTACATGGAAATCGGAGAGGACTACCTCATCGACCTCGACCTCGTTGACAGCGGCTCTGGGTCGGCGGGAGGTACCCACTTGAAGGCGGTGGGCATTTGCGGGGTGTTTCGCAGCTGGAGCGCTGTGGAGGATTCGGAGGAGGATTTGGCGATTCTTGAGGAGGGGTGCGACGACTACGACGCCTGCGAAGGAGAGTGCGGGGAGTTTCAGGTGCGGTGCGGGACAATACAATGCGGGCGGATATTGTGGCGCGGGCGGGCGGGCGGGCGGGCGGGCGCAGGGGGGGGGTGTACTCATTATCATTCATGGCCGTAGTCGTATGATCATAGACCCTCGCATCCCTACAATGCCGGGACGGAGCACGTCGGGTTTTCACCGACCAGACAAGACATTGCTTGCACGAAAAACGCGAAACGCGGTGGGGTGTTGGGCGACATGAAGGATGAGCTGCATCCTGCTAAAAACCGCTTGTGGGGCGGGTTTTCTTGCATATTGATGACAGCAGCAATGGATTGATTCAACCTCTGGTGTGGCCACTTCCAGAGACAGCAATGGGTTTACTGTGTAACTGCCTCGTGGGTGCCTCACCATGTACATACTACGTGATACGATCATTCCCCTTGTGCGGAGTAAAGGTTCTCTCCGCACAAAATGAGCTAACTTGACCGCCAGCCGTGGTAATCGCTAAAAACAACAACAACAACAACAACAAACGACATCCTGGCTGTCTAGCTCACGCTGTGAGAAGTGTTTGTCAGCGTCGTCGCCAACCGACGCCAGCCCAACCCAACCTATATGGGCGGGGGCAGGGGTGTACTCGATATCATGCATGGCCGTAGTCGCATGGCCATAGACTTTCTCATCCCTGGAGTGCGAGGACGGAACACGTCGGGTTTTCACCGACCAGGCAGACATTGCTTGTGCGGGACAATACAAAGCGGGGGAATATTGCAGTACGGGCGGGCGAGGGGGGGGGGCGGGGGAGGTGCCCGTCTGTTGCTTGCCTTTGTCATTTTGACAATTGACTACGCATCCCTTTCGAGACGGAGCACCCTTCTTACTCCAAAGAGAGATCGCCTCCAACACTTGGGGGCGCTCATTTTACGTTTCCACCGTTTTGGTATTATTTTCCCCTTCCTGGGATACATTGGGGAGTAATTCGGTGCGCGGGGTGACGTGGTGCAGGGAAATGGGCTGGGGGGGAGAGGGGGGGGGAGGGTGACAGGGGGGTGGTTAGAGCTTCATGGTGTTGTACCTATCTGACCCAAAGTAGAAGGGATTCTGAAATGATTGGCCAAATCATGACCCGTTACATTTCTACCGGTTTTGTGCTTTTGGTGGCGCCTGCGTCTACCCTTTTACCCTACCCTACCCTACCCTACCCTACCCTAGCCTTCCCTTCCCTACCCCTGCCTTACCCTCCCCTACCTCACTTCACTCTACCTTACCCTACCTTACTCCCTCCCCCCAACCCACTCCCTCGTTTCGAAAATGAGACAGAATTGCCTGATGGAGATTACCGGGGATGGATACTATTGCGCGGACTCTTGCGACCTCGGCCCCTGCGAGGACGACGAGGAATGCACGTACTCCCCCGATTCCTCTTGCAAGAGCGGCAATCCGTGCCCCTCCTTAGCAAAGTGCACGACACAGGTAAGACGGGGGGAAGGGGGTGGGGGGGAGGCGTGGTTCGTGGTTATTGGTCGAGTTAAGGCTTGGGTTGGGATTATTGCTTGTGGGTCGGGGTTGGGTGTGGTTTGGCGCGAAATCGTGGACACACACACACGAATCATGGGCACACACACAAAAAAGAAACATCGACGCACTCCTTACTCCTCTTGGGACTGCAGTCCCGCTTTGGGGACAAACCACTAAAAAATTATGTAGATTGTTCCCACGACAGGACTGCGGTACTGAAAGGGTTAGTCGATTAATCGTGAGACACACACATGCCGTCAAATTTTGGACATTCACACAAAACAACTGATACACGCGCATCGAAAAAATCATGGACACACACCACTTGTTGTGCACGGTAACCTTCGGGAGCCGATGTTAGGTTTTGGGTTGGGTTTGGGGTCGGGTTTGGTTTGACCCTCGCTTTTTGTTCGGGTGCGAGGAGGGTGCATCAATTTTCCGAAGGCCCCTTCCTCACTCGAGAGAACCCTACATGAAATATCTCGGCTCAAAAAGTGAATTTGATGAATAAAAAAGTGACAGGCAAATCCGGTGAGCCGTATGTATATATAGGGTGTGCTGTCGAAGAGTTTCGTTGGAACCAATTCGGTTGGGTTTCTTGTGCTCTGTTTTCTGTGCACAAGTTACCCTAAACCATGGTACCCTCTTCCTGGAAGTTAACACAGCCCAATGATAATTACGTTGAAAGCGGCGTTTTTGGCCACTTTTTGACACAACCTCAGAAATATCCTAAAATTCCGTGGGTTGCGGTCATTTTTATTTACCTATGTACCAGGAAACTCCCAAGAACTAAATTGGTTTCAAACCAAATCCTTCGCGAAACACCCTCATCCTTCACGAAACTCCCTAATGCCGTACCTTATTGGTATGTAACTAACAATATGGTTTCAGAGATATACTATTACGGGGGGGGGGCATACAGTAGTAAATAGGACCAAATATTGTTAGTAAAAAAAGGTAAATATATAGGTTTTTGTGTGTACCGTAGGTCCTATTTACTATGGCCCTCCGTAATACATATTCGGGCAGTTTTGTTAGTCAAGGAGCTCAAGCTTCCGTCCTTCAGAAAGAAGATGGCCAGAACTGCCTTACTCCTATCATAGCACTACGAGTCCTTCGGGTTTGCTGTGGTTTTTGGATCTTGGGTTAAGTTCAGTGTTGGGTTTGGGTTTTGGTTGGGGCTGGGTTCGGAGTTGGGTGTGTGCTTGAGGGGTGGGTTTGGCTCGAGTTTCACAAGTATTTTGCGGGGTTTCAAAAGATACTTTTGAGATTGTGCGTGGATTCACGAAGAAAGTTTGAGATTTTGTGGGACTTTTTCAAAAGATATTTTGAAGCGGCAAGTTTCTTACACGGGGATATATGGACTATACCTGGTATGGTTGAAGGGGCAAGGTTCGAAAGTGTACAGTCACCCTTCTCCGTTCCTTATCCATTCTTCTAATACTGCGTCCCCCTCCTGCCGTCCCTTCTGCTGTACCAACTCCGCTCCACCGCGCAGGAGGTCTCGATTACGCCAGCACCGGTCCCAGGAACGGTCCTTTTACCGACCCCTCCCCCGAGAGCGGAGATCGACTCTGCCACCGGTGCTCCAGTCAGGTTGATCGATATTGCTTTGACCCCCCCCCCCCGGGGGCGTCGATAGAGTCGAGCTCGTCGTTTGACACCGGTGCTCCAAACCTTGGATGGGATATTGCACTGACCCCGCCGCCTGGAGCCTTGGTGGACTCGAGCTCCTCTGGCACGGGCCCTCCGAGCGTTTCGCTGTCGGCAGATGAGAGCTCGTTGTCTGGCACCCGTGCTCCACCCCACGGGCGTGATGTTGCGACGACCCTCCCTCCAGGAGCGTCAATGGAATCAAGCTCGTCTGGCACGAGCGCTCCTAGTGCTGGGAGGGTTATTGCTACCACTCTTCCTCCGGGAGCGTCGATAGATTCGAGCTCGCCGTCTGCTACCGGTGCTCCAAACCTTGGGCATGATGTTGCTATGACCCCGCCCCCTGGAGCGTCGATGGAGTCGAGCTCGTCGTCTGCTAGGGATGGGAGTGGGGCGTCGACCGATGCTGAGGTGCCAACATCGAGTGGTTCGGTGAGTCGCAAGTACAGGTCGATGCCCTGAGATGGCAGAACCTGCCAAGCCCATAGCCCCGCGGCCTCAAAGCACACGGACAAAACGCCACGCTTGAATCTGATGTACGAGTGCATAAGGCCATGCATGCTACAGAAATAGGAGGGTACCGGGTTTTGTTTTACCTTTCCTCAAACGAGGAGTGGCGACTCACAGTACCTCTTCCCCCTCCCCTGCGACTACGGCCATGGATGGTATCTCCCTCCCCTGCCCTCCTGACCTCCTCACCCCCCCTCCCCCCCCCCCCCCCCCCCCCTCTCCCCCCCGCCCCTGCGCGCTCCCGTCCTCTCCCTTCTCAGACTTTTACCCTCTCCCAGACCCCCACAGCGACCCCCTCAGCGGGAAATGGAGAGCGAGGGGGCATCGAGATTGTTTCCGCCGCACCTTCTGTTGCTGCCGCCACCAGCACTGCGTCACCCCCAACACTAACTGGCGACAACGGAAACACCAGTTCACCTACCGCCACGCCGAGCGGAGGTGGGGGTGCTTCCGCCGAGAGCGACGCTTCCAGCGCCTCGGGAAGGTTTAGGGCGGGTCCCGGTGGCGGCGGGGGTGGTCGCGGCGGCGGTGGTTGGGGTGCTGTCGTGGCGGTAGCTGTGGGGGCCCTAGGGGTGGCTGGTCTTCGTCAACCTTTCTGATTTCTGAAAGGGTGGAAGGGAAGCGCTAACACGCAAGCTCGTAGCAGCTAAGTAGGTAACCCTAGCCCTATAGAGGTTATAGCTCTGGCTGCTGTAGCTTGCTAGCGTTTGAGTTATTTGCTTGTGTTTTTTTTGTGTCCCTCGCTACCACTGCTGCATTGTAGCGCCGCCTTTTTCGCGTGGTACGGCTGCTGCTGCTGCTGCGTCTGCTGTGGTTGCCTGCGGCTGCGGCTACTGCTGCGGCTACTACTGCTGATTCGGCTACTGCTGTTGCGGCTACTGCTGCAACTGCGGCTTCTGCTACTGCTGCGGCTACTGAAACTTCTACTGATGCTCTGGCGGCGACTGCTGCGGCTGTTGAGGGTACCGCGGCTGCTTCCGCTGCTGTGTTTCACGCTTTATATTCTCGAAGGCCAGAAGGTATTTATACCTGGCTGGTCTAGGCGCAGGGGGAAGAAGGCGGAGTAGGGGCTGGAGGGTCTTCTGGGGGGGGGGGGGCGTTATGCTGAAATTGTACGGGATTTGTTTCTCTCTTCCTCAATTGCACCTCGCACGGTGTTGATATTGAGATTGGTACGTATACAGAAGTAGAAATTAACTTGAGCTATACGTAAATGACGGGAAATTGTGATGGGTGTGATATGTGCCGGCCGCGACGAGGAGGAGGACGAGCAAGGAGGAGACTTATTTCTTCATGGTGCTTTCGCGGGTTGTACATGTGTTTCCGTCCCGTGCTTGCTTTTGCTTGCTTGCTCGGGAGTGGGTGGAGGGAAGAAGCAGCGTGTTGGTGTTGGCGGTGATGTTAAGCGTTAGCATCGGCGTCGACACGGACGTTGGCATTAGTGTTGGTGCTAGCGTTGGTTCCTTCGAAGCTCTAGAGGAGCGTTCTTTTTTCGCTGGTGTGTCTTTCGCTGAGGCGCGAACTCATTGATTGATTTGATCGATTCGATCGATTGGTTGGTTGATTGATTGCAGGCTTGCCCGCTTGATTGATGGAGTGTGCTTGGTTGTTGGATTGGTTGACTCTTGAGCCCAGTCTGCGCTTTTTCTCAGCAGGGCAAACTGTTGTCATTGTCTGGAATTGGGATTGGGATTTCCACGTTTTCGTGAGATGGATATATATATATGGTTTGGTTTGGTCAAAAAGCTCTGGAGGCAACAAACTCCACACATAAAGTATGTAGATTATCTATGGTGAGGGTGGTCGAGAAGAAAGTTCTTTCTAGAGGGACAAAAAAAACAAAACAAAATTCTTGTCATGGAGTAATTAGAACTCCTTACGGTCAATAAGTTTTCACTATGCTGATAGACGACCAACGTGATTTGTATGTTTTGTGTCAACACTCGCGGAGTTTCGATGAAAAAAAATGTAGCCCGTTTGGTGTTGCAAACCGCTTGCATGTGCCGGCCACCAGGGTCGAAGGAGGGGACAAAACTAGCTGAAAGCACGAGTGGGGTAATCTCTGCAGCAGAAAAAGGTCCTTCCTGAAGTTACAGTATGATATCAGGGCGCGCGCGGTCTTCTTGCCCTATGTCGTAGCTGAATGTGGCATGCCATCGTAACGCGCTGTTGCAGAGCGCTGACGCATTCCGTGTTAGCGGTAGGAGTTCTAGCCGGTGTTGGAGGCGGAACACAAACATTATGCAAAGGGTGGGTGTGTTTGGTAGGGTATATTTTGTTGTATATACACTCTGGATCTACACGGGTATCTACCGGAGTTTGACCAACCTAGCCAGATTTGGCTCCCGGGTATTCGCGGGTATTCAAGAGTATACGAGTCAAAATTTGCCTTTTTTCCCACCGAAAACGTGTTGTCGAAATTTGGCCATGCACCTCTCGAATGTTTGGAGTTAGGACCTGAAATTTTGACACGTGATTGAGAAGCTCGCCACAAAACGTATGAAAGGACCTTTTGATTTTTTGGATGTTTTTTTTTGTCACTTACTCTCCGATTTTCTATATCCGGAAAACTTTCGGTTGTTCGTATGTCGGCAAAAAAAAAAAAAAGGTTAAAAGGGTCCAAATGGTATTTCTTTGGCGAGATACTTCTGAATCACATGTTAAAATTTCAGGTCCTAACTCAAAAAATTGAGCGGTGCGTGACGATATTGGTGAGTCCCGGATTTCTTGCCCGGCCCAGCTCGTATGCAGAATTGCACCCTACATTGCTCGGGTAGTACACTGTAGTACGACAATAATGTGTGCACCGCGACGAACACGGATGGGTGCTGCGTAGAGGGGGGAAAACAAAAATTGGCGTGGTCTTGGCACGACGGTCGCCAGGAATGTGAACGGACGTGCTGTGTAAGCATCAAGGTCTAAAAGATAAGGCAAGTGCATACAGCACCAGTACGTAGTAAGCGTATGAAAAATAAAAATAAAAATGTGGACAGCAGCGACCTGCATGGTGGATGTATGTGTGTTTTCATAACAAAAAGCAATGGAATGCTTGATATATTTTTGTTGTCGGCGGTCACATCAGGAACGTGCGGGATCGTCACCAGGTCCCAAGGGAAAAAAGTAGAGTAAAGCTCGTGCGTACGTAGTTGTATTCTTGAGAGTTTGATCTCTTTCGGTTTTGCTTCTTCTGCGGCAAATCTTAGATCAGTTCGTATGTACTCGTAATAAGAAAATAAGATCCCCTTTTTTTGAAGCAAAATATTGAAAGCGAATTCTGGACGCATTTTCTCGACCAGCTAAGCCCATCAAGCGTACGAAACTCCCGAAAGTTCGATGATACGTGGTATGCATCACTGCACAGCAGGGCATTGATTTGTAGCTGCTGCGTGTGTCAGAATTGCGGCTTATTACCGCAACAGCCGCCGGAGGTCATGTCCGGCTTTTGCCGAAAAGTGGGCTTCGCGCGTCGCAGCGAAAAAATTGTTGCGGGTGTGTTTTTCGCCGGGCGGGGGCGATTTTGTTTTTAGGCACCTTTTTATCCCTTTTCGGAATTCTGGGGGCGTCTAAACGCTCACTTTGTGAATATGTTCATGCATACCTGGAATATGTTCGTATGTATCTCAAAATCTGGCATGAGCGGGGGGGGGGGGCTGCAACACGCCGTTCGCTGTCGGAGTCGTACGTAATGCCCAGTGCTCGGGTACACCGCAAACAAGGCGGCGTTTCATTCAAAAAGAAGAAGCTGGCTTGTTCTTGTACGACGGTCACCAGACATACACATACCTGGTACATGAAGGATAGCAAATATCGCAACAAGGGACCAGCGTCAACTAAATGTAACCACAAGCACGGTAAATAAAATAGAAGCAGAAAATACGACTTTGAACAAAATGTATACGCAGCGACCAACCAAGCCGGGGGGTGGGTTCACGTACCACTCAGTTTACCAGGTGTTCCTAAGAACGGTTTACTCTTTGGTTTTCCCTCTGTGGAGTAAAACAAAAAAAAGAAACCGGCTCGTATAATTTTTTTGGTACCTGGTACCAGGCAGCAATTATAATATACGCGCGCCTTTTGAAGGGCTCCCTTTCCTGCCGGCTCGTATAATTTTGTTGGTACCTGGTACCAGGCAGCAATTATAATATACGCGCGCCTTTTGAAGGGCTCCCTTTCCTGCGCGATTATTGAAGCATGCGGTTGGCTATCGGTAGTCGTAGCGTGAAGGTTTGACGCAACACATTGAGTGAAGATCGTGTGAGTCAAGCTTGGCACTGAACTCGTTCGTTCGAATATATCCTAAATGCGCCAAAAAAAAGACGTTTGTTTCAGATTCTGCTCCGAAAAAGGTGTGTCATCACAGCGCGCGAAATCCCCACAAAATTATGTATCGGTTTTTAATTTTTATTAATTTATGAAATACGTCAGCTGTGAGTTCGACTGATTAAATAGTTGATACTCAACTTTGCAAGCTGCGTAATACGTCCCGTCTATATTCAATTTTTACCGAATTTTAGAAGTATTGTAATAAACCGAACGCGCGTATTCTATATGTAATTCCTTGTCAAAGATATACGCCAGCGGCTCCCTTGGATGCTGCCCGGGTCAACAGGACAATTTAAAATCATCATTCTGCGCACTGATAATATATAACCCGAACAAGGGAGAATGATATGATGTTGTTGCAACATGTCGAAACCTTTTTAATTTTTATTAATTTATGAAATACGTCAGCTGTGAGTTCGACTGATTAAATAGTTGATACTCAACTTTGCAAGCTGCGTAATACGTCTCGTCTTTTTTTCCATTTTTACCGAAATTTTACAAGTATTGTGATAAAGCGAACGCGCGTATTCCAGATGTAATTCCTTGTCAAAGATACAGGCCAGCGGCTCCCCTGGATGCTGCCCGGGTCAACAGGACAATTTTAGATAATCATTCTGCGCACTGATACTATATAACCCTAAGAAGGGATAATGATATGATGTTGCAACATTTGAAACCTTTTCATTTCACAAATATTTATAGATTGATTGAGTGTTATTGATTTTTTAATTGTAGTGGCGATGGACGACCAAAGAGTTGAATTGAAATCTTACGAATTCGTACTGGTTCCTCGATCTCGCCGCGAATCGGCTCGATCTAGTGCCGATGCGAGCGTTTCGCAGCTACCTCGATAGGTGCGACCTAGTAGCATCTCGACCTCGCTGCCATCGGCTCGAACGTCGGTGCGAGCTCACCGTTTGTAGCTCGATAATATACTTGGAAGTCGCGCGTTTTGGACACGTTACGTCTTAGAAAACAAAGCCGGAGCTCCCGCTTTGTGACGCAATAAATACAGCTGGAACTCCCCTATGATGTACGTATATCATAGAACGAGCAACGCTTTGTCAAAGCACCCCGAGGTGACCACACACATGATGAGAATATCGACAAAAAAACAAACTCTTCGGGACCAATGCGCGGGGCCAATCACCCCGCGCACTCGCGATCGAAGCGTTTCCCGCAGCTTGCACAAACATGAATTTCGACGAAGTCCTTGATCTCACAGCTGATCGAGGTAATTGTTTTTTCTTGTTTTCAAAGGCGCTACCACTGGTACGTACGTACAAGAAGACAAAGCACACACGACGCAACAAGTACAGTGTTCGCTACTTTGCAAGCTGAGATGCAAATGAAAGAACGATAGATACACGCCACAGTTGCACCACCTAACAAGGTCCTGAGCGTCCGTTGCCTTGCAGCCGAGACGCGTGTGCTCAACGATTTTTGGAAGACTTGCAGAGGGCAAAACACTGACGGAATTACAACAAATAAATAACCATCACAAGTATTATGAACAGTACAGCACAAAATTGTCGGCGGCACGAAGCGACACGTACGGGCTGCTGCGCCATGGGGACTACAAAAAAAAACAAAGAATCCGAATGAACTACAAGGCATACGGCATCCGCGCAGCGTGGTTCTATTCGTACATATACATACTGCTTGCTGCAGGCGCACACTCCCAACAGACGGTTGACAACATCGTGCTCCGAGCACGTTGTCATTTTACAACTTGCTAAACATGGGTCGCAAAAGGGTTACGAAAACACGCCCCCCGCCCTTGACAAAGCACGACAATGCACATGGGCCGCAAAAGGCTTAGGCTCGTGCATTGACTCGCCCTGCCCGGCTCCGCCCCGTCCCCCTCGGCACAACACACTAGCCCCTTTCGATGGTCCAGATAGCCAACGATCCTTACATCTGTGCCCCACCAAATACTCAAACGTATCTCGCCCTTTCCGCAAATTTTTAAACAGCTCAACGTCTCCCAACCCTCTCTCTACTTCGAATTTTGAAAGCAAGCGCCGCACAGGGGAGCTCTCGGCTAAGGTTATTTCCGAGACGCTGGCTACCCCCCCACCCCCCCTCCTTGCATGATAATGGGTACACCCCCCCACCCCCCACTCCCTCTAGGGTCATACGCCTACGGTCATGCATGATGTAAGTACACCGCCCCTCCCTCACAAGCGCTATATATCGGGCGTACCTTGCATTTTAGAGCGCTCTAACAGAACAAAGCCCGCTGGCTGAACTAAGCGTCTTCGCGACTAGCGCTTCTTACTGAATGCGGTAAAATATATACTGTACAGGTGTACGTGGTAAGTCCTACACGGTTCTTCAAGACGCTGCATACTTCGGCACTATTGAGTAGTGTGTGCCAGGTATCATTCCGTACAAAAAAAATGCAGCAAGCGCAAGTAGCCACAATGTTACCTCCCCAACCCGGCGTGCTCCGTCACAGCATCGTAGGGATGCGAGGGTCTATGGTCATACGGCTACGGCCATGCATGATATCGAGTACACCCCCCGCGCGCGTGCAATGCCCCCCCCCCCCCCCCCCGCTTCAGTCGCTGTATATCTACAGCCTCCTGTCACTATGAACTACGAATCGAAAGAGCCCATACATCGCTTGCCCCTTCGCAGCCACGTTTTCTCCCCACACCCCTGCCCAACCCCTCCGCTCTCCTTCCCCTCACATCACTACAAAAATCGAGAGAGTCTATTCAACGCTTCCTCGTCGCTGCCTAACCCCCTCTCCCTCCCCCCACCTCAAGGATCAAATGTCTAAAGCAAGCAAAAAATGAGTACACCCCCCCCCCCGTCCGTATCCCCATCCCCCGTCCCCTACCGTCTCGATCGGGAATGCGTAGTCAACGGTCAAATGACTAAGGCAAGCAACAAACGAGTACGCCCCCTCCCACCCCCCTCTTAATCCCTCGTGTCCTGGCGGGTGCTCATTGCCTGGGCTTGATGAACAGAGCCTCGGCTGACGCGTACTGCAAGGCCCCGTCTAAGCTCTTCAGTCTTCCCGTGACGAACAGTTTTCGTCCCTCCTTCCTATCGATCGTCACGTCCACGACCGTCGTCGTGAGGCAGGGTAGCGGGGCCTGGTAGTCCACCTGCATTTACAACGTTTGGTATTTTGTGTATTCATTTCGCGTTTTTTTTTTTTCGGTCAAAATTAAAAATCGGCACTCGTTAGATTTTGGAAGGATCGAAAAACGTTGCTTTTTGATTCACTATAAATTCGACGGGGTGTGTCCGGATGCCTTCCCTATAGCCAGTCGGGTCGATTTTGTAGTGGTTTGTGCTCTCTGGGGGCGTTTGATGAGAGGGTTCAAGACTGCTTCGTGTCCTGCTCGCGGGTTCTATAGGTGGTACATACACCCTTCGACTGCTGCGCTGTGAGCAGCAGTAGGGACAGCGCAGCAGCAGTGTAATAGAGCAGTCGAGTCAGCATCAGAGGTGTTTAGGCTGCAGCTGTGTGGTGGTGTGACCGTGTGTTTGGCGAGGTGGTGAGAGATGAGGTGGGCTTCAAAAACGTTTCCGATCGAGAAATCCGATCCACGCATCCCGTCGAACAACTCATAGAAAAACACTATTTTTCAACAGTGTAAGAAAGCCCGATTTTGTTTCCGATCGGAAACCGGCTTGTTCGATCCATGTATCCGACTGCGTAAGGGTTAGCCTCATACAATGTAGCAAAAAAAAGAGAGAGTTTTAGTTGATCGAAGTACTTTCCCCCCCCAATATTATTGTTTTTTCTACGTTTTAATATTATTGTTTTTTTTTTACGTTTTACATCAATTCAGATTTGACACTACGGATGGAAACGTAAGGACAGGGTGAGTCTTTTTATTCTATTCATCAGACTAGCAAAACAACAGCTATGAGATCGAGGATTTTCGTTGAAACCAATCTTTGCAAGATGTGCGTGATCCTTCGATCGCGCGTACTACTACGGTATGGGTTTTTTATGGCCTCATGCAGGAAACACAGTCCGTATATGAGGAAGGCCAAAATCTGAAGCTGCAAAATTCAAGGAGTGGGAGTGTCTACATTGGGGGAAATAACAAAAAATAAACCTCCGAAGGTTGGTTGCACGTAGCTTGCCACACGTGGGGGGATTTCTCCGGTGACCTGAACGGTCCTCCAATTTTTGCCCGGCGTGGTACATCATCTAAAAAGCGTACATGTTTTTTCGCGTCGTGTATTAAAACATGCGCGTTTGGTTTTTCGAAAAGCGGTGGACGGGACGGGGGCGAAGACGCGCCACAGAGAGGAGGAAAGGTGCAGAGAGTACGGGGAGGGCAAAATATAGAATCCCCTTCATCAGGAGCTGCTATATACAAAAGAAACCCCTGACCAAAGATATACAGCAGAAACCCTGATCAGGCGTTACAGTGGTCAGGGGTTTACAAACGGTGCATTGAACAATTTTGTGGGCCTCCCTGACGTCTGCTAGGGCAGGGTTATTGCGTATCTATTTTTTCTGACGCTGCCGAAAAAAACGGCTCAAGAAATAACCCGATGGAACAAATGACGCATGCCGAGGTAGAGGAGCACCAATGTTTCTCTGAGATTCTTCGCTTGAGGAGCTATGTACCAATACTAATTCACTAGCAGGTCACCAAAAAACACTAATTTCGATTCGAAAACGTATTTTTTTTAAATGAAATGGTTGACGAACAATCCCAGGGCCTAGGTGTACAGGTACAAATACTAACATCGCGAAAAAAAAAAAAGCGTTTCGACGATTTTCGGGTTAAGGAGTTCCGTCATTCAGAAAATATTCTAGCCAAAAAGTGCTGCTCCTATCGTGTAGCACGCGTCCATATAAATATATCGCCAAAAAAATATTGTAAAAAAAACAAAATCATATTCCAGCGATTTTGGGCAGAAGTACGTCTACGATACCTCCTGAGTCGAGGAGCTCCAGTCGTCATACACATTTTTGGCCAAAATGTGCTATTATAGGGCATGCATCATGTCCCCATTATAGAACGCCTCACCTTGAGGAACGCCGTGAAGACGGAAGTGTTGCCTTGCATGAACAAGGTCATCCCCAGCAAGTTGTCGAACGCTAGCGCGGTGATCCCACCGTGCACGATCTGTCAAAAACAAAAAACAAAAAAAGTGCACAAAAAAGGAATAGTAGGAGAGAGGGGAAGGGGCGGGTAGAGGGAGGGGGGGGCACAACGGTACAGGGAAAGGAGGGAGGGGGGGGTACTCGTTTGTTGCTTGCCTTGTCCACGCATCCCTTTCGAGACGGACCATCGTTCCTACTCCTAATAGTGGCAGCTCTAATATTTGGGCGCTCACTACGTTTTTTCCATATATTATAGAAAGGAGGGGGTACTTATGTCATGCATGGCCGTAGTCGTATGACCATAGACCCTCTTATCCCTACATTGCCGGGACGGAGCACTTCAGGTTTTCACCGGCCAGGCAGACATTGCTTGCACCAAAGCGCGAAGCGCCGTGAGGTGTTCGGTGAGTCGCATGAAGGATTATTAATATTACGGGGGTCCATAGTTAATAGGACCTATGGTATACATAAAAACCTATATATTCACGTAGTTTTACTAACAAAATTTGGTCCTGTTAACTATGGACCCCCGTAATAGATGCATCCTACAAAGAAGCGCCTGCGAGGCGGACTTTCTTGCATATGGACGACAGCGTCGGGGGAGTTGAACGGCGGAAAAGGGGGATAGGGGTGGGGGAAGGGGTGGGAGTTCGTGGAAGCCGACAGCGCCTGTGGAACGTAGCACGCAAGCGCACCGTACGCGCAGAGAACCGTTACTAAAAGCAACTGCCTCCCTCCTCACACCCTCATGTGTCTAATACTTGCCTCTAAAATATCGCTGTCTCTGTCCTCCCTCTCTCCCCTCTCCCCCCCCCCCCCCCCCCCCCCCCCCCCCCCATCGGTGCTCCGTCTCGAAAGGGATGCGTGGTCAATGGTCAAATGACTAAGGCAAGCAACAAATGAGTACGCCCCCCCCCCCCCCCCAATCGCCTCGTAACCAGCCTACCACGTACAACACAAAACACAAAACACAAAACACAACCGATAACAACAGCAGCAGAACGAAACAGCCACAAAAACGGGATACACCAACCCACCTTAGGATGCCCCGCAACCGACTCCCCGAAGCGCACGACGGCTTCCATGCCCTCGACCCCCGGCCCAGGCTTGTTCAGCACGTACGGACACCTTATCCTGTCGTCCCCTGTCGCCAACATTAGAGAATGCATGCATCAAGACGAGCGAAATGTGGGGTAGTACCCGAGTCACCGGTAAGACACTGATTGGACCGATTGGTTGATGTGTTGGCTACAAAATTTGTGCGGTATCTGTTTTGTACGATACTGCCTGATCACACCCCGGTGATAGGATTTCACCCTCGAAAGGGATGCGTGGTCAATGGTCAAATGACTAAGGCAAGCAACAAATGAGTACGCCCCCCCCCCCCCCCGCCCCCCCGGGTGTTGGGATAACGCACCTGCTGGGGCGAGCGACGTTTTTTCAGAGCCGAGTTTCTTAAGACTACATGGGGGGTACGTACTCGTACATACAACGAGAATGGTGGCTTTCGGAAATATGTCGTCGAGATGTTTAGATAGGCGCGTCGCTGGGCGTATTGAGTACGCCCTCCCCGTCGTGGAGACAAACCAGCTTCGAGAATCGTCCGAGGGGGTGTTGTGCTATCGCTCCACAGCGTGGCTTGTACGGTGTTATGTCGTCACGCGGTGTTGTACGGCGGCATCTTGCCGCGCGTGTTCTATCATTCGGCGATGTTCAAACTTATTGGTTAAACCGATTGATGCTTGACAAACAAAAAAGTGTGAGGTCTCTGTCCGAGCGATACGAACGTCGGACTGACGGGGGTTGACTAACCACTTGTGCGTCACTATGAATGGGGGTAATGTTGTATTGTGGATGAGACGGACATAGCTAACCCCAACCCTAATCGAACTAACAATGGTTACATGCATACGAACCGTTGTGGGGGGGGGGGGGGGGGGGGGGGGGGGGGGGGGGGGGAAGAGCGTTCTGTTTGACCCCGGATCTGAGTTACAACCATTGTTAGGAGAGAGGGAGAAAAAAAGAGCGAGGACAATACATGGGCAAGCGGAAAACAAACAAACAAACAATTTGTACATGGGGAAGAGGAAAACAGACAAATAATTTGTAGGTACACAGCAGTGCGCCTTAACCGTTTTTGGGGACTGCAGTCCGATTTTGGGTACAGAACTACTTAGAATTAGAGTGGTTCGTCCCCAAAACGGAACCGCTGTACTAACAGTACTAAAAGGGTTTCAACACGTAGATGGCAAGCTCTCGTACGGGGTACTGATTGACGCTTAACAACAAAAAATGGGGTGTCTGTCTGAACGGTAAAACACGCGAACTGATGGGTGCTCGACAGCAAAGAGTTGCGGCACCTCTTCGAATGATACTAACGTTGAAGTCGTCACTATTCGAACACCAAAAGCAAAAAAAAAAAAGTAACCGTTTCTGTCTGACCGGTAACGTTGAGCCGACGTTTGTGCGATATCCGTGTTTGCATGTTACCACTCTGCTCGGAAATTTAAGGACCATTTGCTCGTTCATATTCACACCAAACGTCCCAGACGTTTCCGGACACAGTGGTATGAAGGTATCCGTAACTCAAAAATGGGGAAAAAAAACGCGCACACACATTTTGTTTGACACGGTACTCCAATTCGACCGAATACTGCGTACCGCAGAACTTGCAGAGACAGCTCTGATAAGCATTGGTACTGTGGCGGGGTGGAGGCCAAAACAATGGTGGCAGCATCGCCTGATAACGCCTTATTTCTCACTTGAAACCCTCCAAACGCATAGCATCATGACCCTAGCCCGGAAACCCCCATAAGCACTACAGACACACTAATGCATGCATTATATGATGACACCTTGGGAGGCATCCAGGGTGCGCGGAATTGTATTTGCACAACCGCGGTCTGCATTGCGGTGTCACCGTATGATAAAAACGTACCATTCAAGGTGTCGTGGAAGGCGTTGCCAGCCTGGACCAGCGGAGTATTGGTTAGGACTCGGTCGAGGTCGTATACGTTGGTCGGAAGGGCGCCATTGTAATCGACACCGCCATCTTCTCGCCCGCCGCCTTGTCGAATTATCGCCGGGACGTCACCGCCGCCGCCGCTCCCGCTGTTCTCGTCGCTGCCGCTACCGCTACCGCCATCGCTACCACTGCCCTCGAGTTCTATCCTCACGCTGTCACCATCGACCCTCGCAGCTTCGTCCTGTTGTTTCGGTGTCGTGCCACACAGGAAAAAAACGGAGGTTGGACGTGGGTTCGTGGGTGTCAGTCAGTTTGGGGGGGGGGGGGGGGGAGGGCAGCAGGAGTGGGATGGAAGAGAAAGAGGGCGGGAGAGAGAGAGCGATACAGTCGGAGAGAAAAGAGAGAGAGAGCGAGAGCCACAACCTCTATCAACATCATCATTCTCTTTGACACCGCCATCATCATCGTCCTCTTTTGCTACCACCATCGCCGCAACCACCACCACCACCACGATTAACATTGCTATCATGACACCAAAACATCCCTCCGCTGTGCACCCACCGCTATCATGGAATTGGTCAGGTGCTCAAGCGCGACCCGCCTAAGCTCTTGCCTCTCCAACGACATCATAGTCGCGGCCTTAGCTTTACCTGTACGCGAAGAAACTGAAAGGTGGGGTGGCCAGTGGCGGTGGTGTCGGTGGCGTCGACGCGGGGGGGGGGGGGGGGGGGGGGGGGGGGGGGGGGGGGCAGGGGGGAGGGGGGAGGGGGCAGGGGGAGGGGGAGGGGGCAGGGGGGGGAGGGGGGGGGTGTACTTGGTATCATGGGTGGCCGTAGTCATATAACATGGGGAGGGAGGAGGGGGGGGAGGGAGAAGGGGAAACGGGAGGGGGGGGGGGGGGTGGTTGTGATGGTGAGGTGAACTGCTCGACTTGAAAAAGAACGGGATCTCGACCGCGTTCAATCTCTTTTGCTCGGCCGATCTACTAAACTACTGCACTTTATCAAATGCCCGGCAACGGAGGATTGATGAACGATCTATACACCAAATACTCGACAACAACGGACTACCTGGTATAATATTACGGGGGGCCGAAGTAAATAGGACCCACGTTACACACAAAAACCTACCAGATATATATTTACCTATTTTTACTAACAATATTTGGTCCTACTGTATTTGCCATGTATGCCTACCACTGTATGTATGTTCCCCCGTAATAGTATGTGGACACTCTCTACGCCACTATCAATATTAATAGTAACACTCATATATACAGCAGTAGTAGTGGTGATGTTCTCACGTTAGCTCACTTCCCTGAAATCCTATTAATACCTGTGGTCACAAAAAAGAGGCTGGAACAAAAATGCATCTCGATGGGAGAAGACAGACAAGTACGACATAGTAGTAGTGCGCACGGCGGTATCATACCAGTCCGCAAGGGAAACACACTAATAATAACGACCTGCTGTTTTTTTTGTGGTATACCATCCCGTACCACTTGCAACCAAATGACGCCAGGAACATCTATCTATGCTATAACATGAACACTCGAATAAAATAGAAGAGGGAAAAGAAAAAACAAAAAGGATAACACGTACAGCAGTTATTACGGGGGTCCATAGTTAACAGGACCTATGGTGTACATAAAAACCTATATATTTGCCTATTTTTACAAACAAAATTGGGTCCCGTTAACTATGGACCCCCGTAATAGTAGAGTGAACAGAAAAAGAACAAAAGGGAAAAAATAAAAGGAAGAAAAACGGGAAAAAAAAACGGGAAAAAAAAAAACGAACACGAAGCCTACTAATAACAAGGAAACGAGCAATAAAAAAAAGCAGCCTGAGATTTGCAGGAAAACAAGAATTTCGGGAGTCGTTTTACTGAACATATTAGTATGGGGGTCCATAGTTAACGGGACCAAATTTTGTTAGTAAAAATAGGTAAATATATAGGTTTTTATGTATACCATAGGTCCTATTAACTGTGGACCCCCGTAATAGTATGGAACGCACCCATTCTTGAATAAGAAATCCATCCTTGATCATATTTCCTGTTTCTCCAATGGAGTACCGGTAGGTGTCCTGTCCTGTGCTGCAAAGGCCTCGGAAATTTCTTATTTCTGTGGGATAAATACACGCCGGCCTGCCTTTCTTGGGGTCGTTTTCTTAGTACACACGAGAGATGTCCTGTCCTCGTACTGCTCTGAACGTGTGGCCTCCCCCGTGACCTCCAATGATACCCTTCCTGAGCATCGACAGTCGAGGGTTATGCGTCTCTTTCGACCTACATCACTCGCGCCGGAATAACGTGATGCATAGAAAGTGCCACACCAGACACTATTACGGGGGTACATAGTTAATAGGACCTATGGTATACACACAAAAACCTATATATTTAGGTATTTTTACTAACAAAATTTGGTCCCGTTAACTATGAGCCCCCGTAATAGAATGTACCTGGGATGTGTGTGTGTGTTCTTCACATTAACCCGTTCTCCTACTCGTCGACATCCAGCAAGCCCAGTGTCCGTGCTGATTCTTCACCCTAGAAAGATACGAGCTCTGTGGTCACAGACTACGACACAGAGATAACACACCGTAATGCATTAATAGCCTACGCAATACCATGCCTTCGCACTATTAATAGGTGCGGCCGACACTACGTACGTACATACGCCAGCAACGAAAATACACCATAAAATAAAGAAAGAGAAGCAACGAAGAAACCAAACCGAAAAAGTGCTTTACTCGTAGGGTCAATGCTTGTTCGTGCTCCAAGGTCAATATGGACATTACTGCTCCTGTGACCTGTGACTGCTTTGCACCGCTTCGACCGCTGTGTGTATCGCAGCCTATGGCTATGGACGGAACTTGCACATCCCTCTCTCTCCCGGAGCAACACCAACCCCGCCCAGTCCGAAGAACGGGACGCGCTGTGGTGCGCAGGCCTGTCCTACAAGCAAGCAGCAAGTACAAGCAGAAGCAGTGCACCACACCTTTACGTACCACCTGGGCGTACACATAAAGACCTTTTACACATTAATATCAACACTAAGCGGTTTTTATATTTCCGTCCAGAGTAGATTAAACACCAGGCGAGAAAATGTATAAGGAAAGCTGGCCTACAGGTTGCATTTCTTGTTTGAGAATGGGTGCGTTCCACACTACCACTGCTACTGCTACTGCTGTACTGTGAACTCCAGAATAAAGACTCCCGCATTTTTTTGCTCCGTGTAAATCGCAGTCTGCCGTTCTCATTGCTCGTTTTCTTACGTACCACGAATACATGTGCGGAGGTGGAGGTCTCCCGTGTCCTGGCACTGCAGTGCACGGGTGTAGGAAACCTTGCCCCTGTGCTGTCATGCTTACAGCACAGCCTTTCTATCATGACTGCTGACCGCTGTACGACAACGTACCCCGACAACTCACCTTGGACTGCTGCCTTGGCCCCGATCGGCTCGCACTGTAGTTCCCCAGCAGACCCTTCTCCCGATCCCAACAGCAAGCCTAAAAGCAGACCTCCCGATATCAGTGAGCACGCAGCGGAGACGCCGAAGGCACTGCCGCTCTGTTGGCCCTTCTTGCTATTAATAGACTGCAGAAGCAGTTGTTGAGAGTGGCCGCTGTTGTTGGCGGCGAAAGATGCTTCCCTGATGATTGTTAGATGTCGTCCGCCAAGCGAAATAGATCTCTGATTTTCTCGAAGAATGGCCCTCAGAACTGGCCCTCTTGGTAGGAAGACTCGCAGCTGTAGTAGTGACGATGTGTGCCGGAAGCATGGGGTCATCATTGCGGCACGCGGATAAATTTCTAGGACTCGTTCGAGTGGAGAATCGGCAAAATGCAAATTCTACAGCTGAGAGCGGAGAAAAGAATATGCGGCGTAATCTATCGTGACCCCGGAGTTCCGGAATGATAAATTTGAAAACACGATGGAAACCCCTGAAACTCGACTTCTCACTTCTGGGATCAGCCATCAGCGAGCAGCAGGGACAGGAAACGGGAAGAGCGATGGTTGCTTTCCGTGTAATGGTTTGCAAGCGAAGCGCTACAGCTGATATGTACAATCGACGAACTTTGTGATAGTGTGAAGGACGGAAAACTTAAATAATCTGGCCTTCTGCGAAGTTCGGAAGTCCGCAACTTTTCAAGTTCCGTTTGGATATTTTCCGACGGTTTCAGATTACTGCTCGTAGCTTTGGTTCGAAAGATTGAGGGCTTCAGGCTTCGGGAGGACATCGACATCATCGGCCAAGCCAAGCTTTCTTATTGTAAGTGCGGTAGGGCCGGCTGGTTCGCAGCAAGAGGGACGCGCAGTAGATGAATCTAAGGAGCGACGCTTTCAAGAGGTAAGCTTCCATTCCTGTCTCAGCGCCAGCCGATACGCTCAGTGAAAACGATCTTTCCGCACACGACCTGCACATATTTTGCGAGTACGAGTACGAGTACGAGTTCGAGTACGAGTACGAGTAGCAGTGGACGAAGGGCTCCTCCAGGTGTTGCCTCCGTCAGAAGCAAGCTTGATCGATCTGGTAGGAGGATGGTTAGTCCCTGCACACACTCCTGGTGCTTGCCACGTCCAAGCTACCTAGAGCGAGCGAGAAAACGCTTGACTTTTTCCCCCGCGAAATACGTGCGCATTATGTACGTGTTTTTAATCTCCCGAAGGCTTGGCGTCTCCTGACCGTCTCACGTACTCGTAGAGCAACGTTATTTTGGTGGCGAGAACGTCAAAGCGCGCCGACTACCCATTTGCGCTGACGGTATCATGCTACACGGGCCTGAACGAAGGAGGGACAACCAATCATGGATATTAATAGGCGTTGCAGTCGATGCTGCATGAAATCCTCATAGAAGATTCCCTCCCTACGCGGCTTGGAAATTATCTCGACGAGCAGTCCCCAACCTGCACCGTGGGGGAATTCCCGATTAAAGTACTTGAAGTACCAGTTCTTTATGTACGTACATACGTAGTAGACGTATTGATGAGTACGAGTACCAGTACATGCGCTGCCGCGGAGTCTATCTCCACATCAAGTGGTGTAATAACGAACAGCACTTCACCGCGAGGAAGTATTCGTAGGTGTGTCGGGAGGGGTTAGCTGACGAAGACAGATGGCAGGGTGTGGAGACTCCCGAGAAATCAAGGCACGAGTTTCTAGTGTTAGCGGTGGTGGCTTTCCCGTCACCAAACTAAACACTGCGGACATCAATGTAGTCAAACTTGGTATTCGTACCAGGTCCCTTTTTTGTCGGGGGTACGTCGCGCGAATCTCGCCGGGCGTGCGTCACCCCAAAGAAGACTGTAGCACGCGCATGCCTGCACGATTAACACCTGGCGGAATTGCTGTGGGTAGATAGATGACAACCGAAACAACCGATCCTTCTCATTATTTAACTCCCTCAACTATTGAACCCCTAGGACCGCAAAAATCTATCTCGCAGTAACGACGGTGCCTGGCTCGATATGATATAACATGGAACCACACTTCGTGCCAGGTTTTTACCTCGAATATCTGTTTTTCACCGTCTCGCTCAACTCCCGCGTTTCCCCTACACAGTGCGGCTGTGAGTTGGCTGGATTTCACGGGTAGTTAAGAGTTGAGTGGTGAAGTACGGTAAGCCACCTAACTAACTAATGTGCTTGTTGACAATGACACTCAATCCGCCCCATAAATTCGCCAGATACACTCCAACACGCAGAACTGAAAACGCAATTTGCCGCACGCAACAACGTGATATTGACTGGAATACCGAAGATTTACGAGTAGCCAACGATAGAACAATTGCTGTAGCCGGCAACTTAAGCTAGCCAACTCACAGTCCGTCATACACTCGTTCCGATTCTTGACGAACACCGCGATGATCTCGCTGCCGCTGTCGTAACTCAGGCGAGGCAACGGCGCCTCGATTCCCTGCATGAAAGTACCGCACCCCTTCGCCACCATCATCTTCGCAAGCGCTTGCGGTGGATGAGTGTCGGTGCGCCGGTGCCACTGTGGGACAAGACTCCTGCGTCGCCGGAATTTTCGATGGTCACATCAATCAGCGAGGACCGAAGCACGGAAGATGACCGCTCAACCCTATCAACACTGCATGAGCCGCCGCACGAGGACGACCCGAACGCCCGGGTACCCAAGACCCTCACGACCAACGAGCCCCTCGCCGCTTCTGTCGACCTCAAGACGCCGGGAAATTCTACCGCCCCGCCGCGGCCGACAGGCCGCGTTGTCTTGGAAGCGCTCGACACGGGAAGCAGCGCGCTAGGCCCCTCCCCCTCCTCCGTGAGCTCGCACCCTCTGTCGCCTCAACCCTCTGCTCTCAACGGCCGCCAAGGCGGCCTGACCGAGGGAAATGTCACCACAAGTGGTGCCCCACCGGGGGGGAAGCGTTGGAAGGAGCCCCGTTCTCGATATCCGTTTCGGCGTTGAAGGGGGCGGAAGGAGCGGATGCGGCATCGGACGCGACTACTGTCGGTGGCGGCGCCCCCGCCGGTGGGCTAGGGCAGCAGGGAGGTTCTTCGGGGCCTGCTGGTCACGGTGGAGGAGGTGAAGGGGATAACGCCATGGCGGATAAGCACCCGCCCGCTTTAAACGCTTCAGGGAATGATGAGCTGCTTCAGTCGGTCCCCGGGCTCTTGCAGCGAGAGACCGGCAAGGGCGGCTTATCGACGCCTGGCAGTCAAGGGGGCATGAGCGACGGAAAGTCCAGCCGATGGGACGGCCTGTCTTCGGGAAGGTCGTTCGCGAGCGGCGAATTTACAACAATGGATGGTTTCCCGAAGGGACACAACAGAGAGCGGGCACAGAGGCACTGGAGGGTGCTGCGGGTAGTACTCATGGCCCTTGGTGAGCGAGCTATGGTAGAGGACGCATGCTACGTACAGTAATAGTTTTCCAACCGTGTCCGACACGCGGCCCGGATTGGGAAGTATTTTATATTTCACGGGTCAGGTCAGGCCCGATCGGATCGGACCGGGTCAGCAGGTGTTCAAACTCTCACGAGTCGGGTCGGATCACCCTTTCCCGACCCGACCCGACCCGGCCTGGTCCGTGAGGTTTGGCTAGACCCGTGAAGAGCCCTGGTAATCTTGACCCGAGGAACGATACCAGCCGTAGATCCACAAAACGAATACGTAGTACTTTAGAACTAAAAAAAATGGGATTCAAACGATATTGGGTCGTAGTTCTTGGGTTGAGCGGCCTCGCCAGCTAAGAAGTGTTTTCGCCAAGACGTGCTACATGTCCCTATCTCGCAGCACGCCATGCGATCAGTACCAACGTAGTAGTGGAGGGGCGCTACGTATGACAAAGGGTACGTGCGATATGAGAGCGGGTACCACATACTGTTGAGAGCGTTGTGTTCACGCAGGGGCGCACGATCGGTTTTTCGTCGCTCGTTTTTCCCTTAACAGCAGTAAGGGTGCTACCAAACCCAACATCGTATTTTCGGATGACTCTCTTTTTCACCATTTTGCCGAAAACACCTTTGTTCGGTATATTGGCAACCTTCTCGTTCAGGAAAAATCGATGCGCTTAAAAGCGATCGCACCCTCTGTGCAAAGTAAACGCTCTTTACGGTACTACTATAGTATCTGGACAGGTGCTACATGTGGGCAAGGGTATGACACGAGAGCGAGTGCAATCGTGAAACGGCGGGCCCGTTCGAGATTTTCAGCCATAATAATAAATAGAGGAGGCAGGCAACACCGATCGCTTTGAGCAGCTTCCAGGAGGAACCGTTGGAACGCCGCGGAACCCTTGACATTTTTGGGACTAAGGTAGAAGCCTGGGTATTAAAAGGACGACAAACAACCTGGACGTTTGTATATGGAGTACGTGGGGTGGAAGTCCGGCACAGGCGCACGCAGATACGTAGCTTACAGCCAGAAGGATTTTCTCGCAACCCGGGGACAAACTCTCACGGGTCGTGTCCGGTCACTGTTACCCGACCCGACCCGACCCGACCTAAACCCGCGAGGGTTGACAATACCCGCGAACAACCCAGACGTGCGGTCTCGTCAGCCTTCGAGAGTACGAGTATTAATTTTGGACCCAAAACCCGGTGTTTATTTTACCGGAGCAACTACTCTCTGCGACGAGATGCCGCGTTGATTTCCCATCGAACCAAAGCGTGGGCAGTACATAGTAGCCCTGGGTGAGAATCTCCGGGCGATCGCATCAGAGAGGTCTCCGTGGTCCCAAGCTACGTGCATACACGAGTTCAAGCAGCGACGGAATGTTACTGTGGTATCACCATGCGACCCGCGCGCGCTATTTTATTTTATCGCCCTGCAATCGTTGTTTGGACTCAAACTTTCGAAATCTCCTCTCGCCCATACCAGCAAAGCGAGCGGCCTGGGCTGCGCGCTATGTGGTCGATGCTGAAAGCGTTCCTTTAGTTTGCGTCCCCCCCTCTGAGTCCCGAAGGGTTTGGAGAATGGTACAGTAGATATTCCATTAAACTTAGAGCGGCGCGAGGTTGAAAGCCACGTCAGCGATGGGATGTGATGGACCAGTCGGGTGCGGGTTGGGAAAGTTGTTTTGGTAAGTGCCGGAGTGCGAGGTGGCAAAACAGTTTTTTACAAGTGCCGGAAAAAGTTTTTTCCGTCAATTTCACGTTGATGTAAGTGAGTGCACTAGAGGTATATAGATAAGCCCGAGTACTGCCTACGTTGCGAAAAAAAAACTGCGCGCCCCCCTCCCCAACCACCGCCTTGGAGCGCCACGACCGTCCGCAGCTATGAAGGAGTGCTCTTCGTATACATGGAACAATAATTGTTGTGTACTGCTTTTAATGGTACGACAGGTTTAAATTGACACGCGCCAGATTTTTTATATGGAGTATGTGGGAGTGTGTTGAGCTTAAGCGTTGTTTTTTCACCAACCTCCAGAGGATTGATTTTTGTTTTTGTTTAGTTACAAAATATGTAGGTAGCTCGGACGCCGCAACAAACATGGCACCCATTGTACCTGCTTTTGCTCCTTCCCATCAACCTCGGCCGATCGTTTGGGTGGAAAACCGAGCAGGCATGTTCCGAGTCGCGGGGCTCAACCGCTTGCGGGCCAAGCAGCTCAGCGCTGCGGAGGTCAAACGGGGTCTCCGGAGGAACGTGACGGGCGGGGGCCAAAATGTCATCCCCACCATGTCCTTCTACTCCCCGAAGGTACTGCAGTTGCTGATGACTAGTAGTGACGCCACGCATTAGCCCAACGAAAGGCGCGCATCCCCTGCAACTTGTACTTGCAGGATTCGCGAACGTTTGTGTTCTTGGTCTCGTCAATGCTGTGTTTTTGTGTTTGCGTTTGTTTCTTGAATCGTGAATGACGTCTTGTATTACTAGCATGAGCTGAGCTTACGGGGCTATCACACTCGCTACAAGTACTCGTTGAACGTCCGGAACCGACCTCATTCACGTTTGCGCGCCGACGCGGGCGCACGGCTGCATGCAGGCGCAAAACGTTTAGTTTACGACAGTTTCCGTCGTCGAAATGTTTCATCATGTTTGAGGCTTTTCCCGTAAGGCTGCCGGTACGTTTTTTGTGTTTTTGTCTTCCATCTTCTGCCGTCTCGATTTTTAGCGAATGAAGCATCATATTTCCCCCCAAAAGGCTGACGGTGTTCCTGTTTTTTGTCATCTTTCGTCGTGACGAGTTTTTCTTGTCAGAGGTTTGTCCCCCGAATTGGGCTGGAGGTGTTTTGTATTTGTCATACATCTGCCTTTGTGGTGATTTTTGTTGTTCTTCGTGATGGCGTGTCTATACACCTTTGAGGACTGCACTACCGGTTCGGGTAAATTTTACTCGGACACGTTGATTCTGTACATAAAATAGGGTAAGTTAAGTTTGTACATACATACATACGTACATTCCGCTTTTAGTTTCTTCTAAATTCCCGTTGTTTGCTTGTTTGTTTGTTCGCTTGTTTGTTTATTTGCATGTTCGTTTGCTGGTTTGTTCGTTGTTTTTCATCCTCCGTCGTCTCGATTGTTTTCGTGTTTCGATCGAAATCAGACCGCCGGAAACGCTGATGCGTCGACGGCGAAGTACGAGACCCTTTGCAACCAGTGGGCGCGATTTTCTCCGGCAATAGTTCACCGCATGCTTCGGCAGAAATTTCTGGAGCACGACACGGTCGAACAGGAGTTCACCTGCGAGGCAAGAACGAGTACCAAACTGTGACAGGGCTGGAGCGGGTCGATGCCTCGGACGCCAATTGATCGATTGAGGAGAAAGACTGCCTGGTTTCTCGGGGGGGGAAGGGGTTGATCTAGTGTTATTCGCCCCTATCACGCGGGGCCGCAGCAGCAATCAGAACCCACGATTGACCCCGAAAATCATGTATTCTCCTATGTGTACACCCCATATTTTTGGTTATGAATACCGTGATCTCCCGTAAAAGTCGAAGGGGGGTAAAACCACGATGAAGGCCATGCCTGCCTCCAATGGGACATACTGGACTTCCACGTACTGGTGTAGGGTAGCGGACGCGTTCTACGATAGAGGTAGCACATTTCCGCTAAACTGTTTTCTGAATGACGGGGTTCCTTGACCCAAAATCATCGGAATGCCAATCTTGTTTCGAAAAATGACGTTTTTCGTATACTTGGGTCATGGGATTATTCATCGGGATGCAATTTGATTTTTGCTGAAGTCAGTTTTCGGGTGAGGTATGGAGCTCCTTAAGGTCAAGTGAGGAGCCTCAGAAAAATGGGGTGGACCTCTATCGTAGAACGCCTCAGCGGTGGGCTGCCTAGATTTCACACCTGGGGCAGGTAATCGGTTCTCAATCCATGATTTGGAACTTTTAGGACAGAGAGATCCCTGATTTTTTTGTAGTTTAGCTGGCGTTGTCGGGGATGAGAGGCGTGTTATACAATCTGCATGGCCTCGGACATGTTTCCTGAGGGTTGGGTCTGTGCTGCTACAAAAAAATCCTGCACAACAACTCAGAACGGCAGGATAGCAGGATATAGGGTATACACGATCTAGATGATCGTGATCTGATCTGTACGACGTGTGCTACAGTAAGATTCGATTGGCTCGGCCGAAACATGCTCGTTTGCCCCCTGCTGGGGTCCCCTAACTCTCCGTCCTGTCTGCTTCTCGCTACCATCACCCTTAAAACAGAGATTCTCGACGACGCTGCTGTTCGCGGACATATCTGGCTTCACGCGTCTCAGCGCCCGGCTAAACGCGGAGCAGCTGAAGATTCACACGAACCAGTACTTCACGATGCTCATCGACGTGGTGAGCAAAAAAGAAAAAAATTAACGGGGTCGGCGAAGCTATTATAGCTCCATCCTCCCTGAAGTAAACAACGTCTGACGAGCAGCTCTACGTATTGGCCCACGCTAAAGTGCATCAAACCATAGCGGTTGGTGTTCAGTGCGAAGCTCAATCGCGACGAAAGATGATTGTAGGAATTTGGGAAAATGATGTCGGCGAAAGTATTTCATCCATGCTCCCTGAAAACTATGGAGTCCGGCGAGCTGCTATGTTGTTCCTCCATGATCCCTGCAAAAAATGATGTCCGACGAACTCTATACTCATTGGTATAAACCAACATACATCACCAGCGATAGCGTTTGCCACTTGCCAAGCTCAGTCGTCGCAAACGTTGCTGTCGCGGGAATTTGTGAAACCGATGGACTCGCTGCTAGGCATTCGTGCCCCCCCCCCCCCCGCGCACGCGTGTATTGTGATGAGTGGGAGGCCGACTGTAAAAGGTTTCCTGCACTACCCGGCGGCGTGTGTACGTATCATGGTTTGCTGTCATGCGCCTTGGTACCTCTGGGTATATGCCTATTTACTTTTGATCATTGGTGTACGCGTGTGTGCATACTCAAACTCGCTGATACTTCGTGTACTTCCCTAGTAGTAGTGAACGATGTGTGTGTGTGTTTTATGCTTTTGACAGGTGGCACGGTACGGTGGCGATATCATCAAATTTTGCGGCGACGCGGTGATGATCATCTGGCCGTCCGAGTACGCGGCACCAAGAGGGGTGTTGCAGGTAAAACTTAAGCCGCTGAAAACGTCGACTAATATATAACAGGTACATGTTGCAGCAGCTCGCTTTCGATTAGGACCCCGTGACGCTTGTGTAGGTACACGCGTGCTGCTTCCAAGTTAACATCAGGTTTCGCGCTTGCAGCGGGATGCACGCAAGGCATGGCTTGTTTTGACGTTCTACTGCCGTACACGGCTGTAAAGTTTTCCTGTGCGAGTTGGTCCAAGATCGCAAGGATGGTTCCGCACTTCGACGCGCTATCCTCTGATCGCGGACATGTTTACGATCTAGTGAAGGTCGTTTAGATCCTAACTTTTGGTTCTGATATGATGCTGCGCATGATCTGTATACGTACCAAGTAGTACAGGTCCAGTAGAAGGAACACGTGCTGAATCATGCAGATTATTCTTATACGGCCCCCACCTGGCCACATGAACTAGTAGACCATACAGATCATACTGATCAGGGATCTATCTGCCCTGAAATATCTAGATCATGAAGTGGGATCATGAAGTAGGAGTGATCTGTAGATGATCTGTAGATGATTTGTCCGAGGTGCGAAACATTTTGTGTGTGGACCGCTTTGCCGAACTAGTCAAGTACCGCTCTTTATTCTACAAGTTTTTGGTATAACGCTGCGTGTGGTGCAAGTGTCGGAACAACGTGGATCTGCATGGTTGGAACCTGTGAGCAGCAGCAGCAGCAGCAGCCTGGAAGGACTGATCTAAGGGTCGCAATAGAACACATGTCTGCGTGTATGCGGGTGATGCCACAACTAGCTGTGGTTTCATCAGCAGTAGGGGTTAGATGCCTCTTTAAAACACGACGCCTTCATGCCTTCAATACCTCGGATATATCATGATGTAGATGATCTATTAATAGCTTCTCACCTGCCGTCGTGACACGCTGTGCAGGACCTGCATAGTACAGATCCAACCCAGCAAATATTTGCAGAGAATGCAGATTGTACGATTCTCACCCAGCAACATGAGCTCTGCAGATCACACAGATCAGGAATGTATGTATCTGCCCTTAAATATCTGTATCATGAAGTGGGAATCGATTATCTGTAGATGATCTGTCCGAGATGTGATGTCTCCTTTCCCACATTGTTGCGACATCAAGCACCCTGCATTTTTGGTACATCAGGTCTTCCAGCCGCGGACGATTCGTCTCTCAGATCGCGGTTTCCGCGTAGGGTGGCGTATGACACTGCTACATACAAACAGGCTGTATGGGAAATCAACAGGCATCAGTTTCACGTGTCGTCCACAAACAACGACGACATACATTGCATCCGTTGAAAGCCATGAGCGACGACGACACGTATTGTATCCGTTGAAGGCCACGCGCAACGACGACACGCAGGATATCGGTTGGAAGTCGCGAGCAACGACGCCATGTATCATGACCGTTGAAAGCCACCAGCAACGGCGACACGTACTACATCCGTTGAAAGCCACGCGCAGTGACGACACATGTTTATATCCATTGAAAGCCACGCACGAGGCGACTGCCCGTAAGGGAATACGTTGGAGGAAACAACGGGACGGTCGCCCCCCTCCTCCCGACAGGAGTTCCTCAATATATACCCGCAGTGCACATGCATTAGTTCCACGGCAATACCGTCCAGCTGATATTTACGGTTTCGAAATGTTTAGACTGTACTTAGCTACGGAATGTCACGCCGACTATATTTTATCAACCGCGGCATAACCACACATGAAACAACCGACCAATGGAGCATCCCGAAAGGTCAAAATCAGTGTTTTACCAGAGAATGGGCATCCCATGGACGCATCCGACAGATCACTTATCCCCACTTAACTGAGATTTTTCAGAGCAGATGCGTTTTCCGATCTGTATGATCTGGACGTAGCCCATGTTGCCAGGTGGAAGCCGTATAAATCTGCATGATCTCGCTTAGCACATGTCTCCTGGGCTGGATATGTACTATCAATACTATATACAGATCCTGCACACTGTCTCAGAACGGCAGGTTAGGATCCTTATGATCTAGATGATCTATCCGTAGATGATCTGTCTGATCCGTCCGATGTGTGTTGTTTCCGAAAAGCACACCCCACGACTACCGCACCGTCCTGAACGACGGCCACAACGATGACGGCAGCGACAACAACCCTAACCCTCATGCCAACCATTACATCGACCAACAAAAAACGGTCCTAAGCTCTCTAAAGCGTCTCCTGTATATCGCCTTCTTCAGTGCGTGAACGATTGGTTCAAAAAAATAATCCATTGTTTCACCCATACTCCCCTACACAGTATACCAGCGGGCAGTACAAGACCTGGTACTTACAGCAGTATCGTGTAGACTGCTGTAAGCAGTGGCACAACATAAAAATATATAACGTGCACATAATATATAGTATATAATATAATCATATATATGGCCTACACGGTCAACATTTTGAGACTAAACAACACATACATATTATTATGTATGTCATGTATACATTTGCAAAACCAACAGGCGAACGCGATGCAGGCATCGGCGTGTGCACTGTCCATGCTGAGCGAGTGCGGCAAGTACGACGTGGGGAAGGGGGAAGAAGCGGTGGCACTACGGCTTCACTGCGGCATGGGGAGGTGGGTTCTTTTGAACGGATATATTTGAACGAGACGAGTTGCAACGGAAATATTTTAACCCACCAAACTTACTAAAATACTCTAATTCCAAATCCGACGGGGACGAAGCGAGACACCATGTTTGTCATCGATTACTTTCTTTGATCGTAGATTTTTTTTTGCCCCATTCTAGTACGATGTGAACATCCAAATTCATTTATTGATAAGCGAAACGTCAGTGTTGGAAACTCGCCTTTTTTTAGGATTTTTTTTCAGATATACTTGGTAATGTGTGGGTTTCTCACATTGCACCGTCTTTCTACCCGTCAACGTCCAGCACAGCCTGTGCCCGTGCCGATTCTTTCAATCCTAGAGAGATACAAGCTATGTGGTCACAAAACTACGCCACAGAGACACTACATTGTCGCTACAGTAAGCAGAGTAGACAATGCAATGGCTTAACATGGCCCTTCCGTCATCAAACCAACCTGGAACGAATGAACCCTCAGGAGCCCTGGCTGCTCCCTGACGCTAGTCCTAGCCCTGTGGCTGCCTGCTGACAATAGGGCTGTGAGAGGCATACATTGGCGGTCTTGTTTGTTCACCAAATAAACCCACGTCAAGCCTCAAAACTTGCTAGTCACAGGTACACAAAAATATGCAGAAACTTCGCAACATTGTTGGGATTATGGACGTTGAAGGTCCATATCGCATATTATTAATATTATTAATATTTTTATATCTATATCTCCTCATAATAGTTGACGTTGCAGTCACTACTATTAATATGATACGCGCGAATATGAGCATACAAGTATCTCAGTCGGGATGGTCGGATAAGTGTAAATTATGCGGGGAGATTCCCCCAAGCAATTTCAGCGACAACCGCGCCTATATACTCGTACATAGAGCTACCAACAACGAAAATTACCGCGTGCAACTAGACTATAATTTTTACCTAGCCGTTCAACTTAAACTGCGTCGTCGGTGACTTACAATGAGCCAACACAAACAGCCCTACCACTGCTGACGCGAATGCTAACCCCTCACTCAGCCCCGATGCCCGACGCTAACAATGACTCCCACAATCTCGCTTTCAGCGGCAACATGTACGGGTATTTGGTGGGAGCCGAAGACCGATGGGAGTACCTGGTTGCAGGAGATCCCCTCCGTCAGATAGGGTCGGCGGAACCGGAGGCGAAGCAGGGAGAGGTGCGTGTTTGCGTTCTTCCTAAAAAACAAAAAAAAATTGTCCCTTATGTTTTCTATTGTACGACAGGGATATGGTACAGCAGTATTACTAGCACTTTTTTTACTCATGAGGCAGATTGTGACTGAACCGTGTTTCTTAACTGAGGAGTAACCCAGCATATCGCTGGTTGGAGTTCCATAGTTTTTCGCTGCACACAAATGTTCGTAATTCAACCTACTTGGCCCCTTTCGGACTGCAGCCCCGTTTTGGGCTCAAAGCACTTGAAAATAGAGTGGTTGGTCCCGCAACGGGACTGCAGGGCCAAAAGGAACGACACGCATCTGGATGTATCATATGCCAGGTAATGGTTCATACGTGGTACCAGGTAATTTGGGGCAGTCTCTCCTGAATTACTCGTACGTGAAATAATATACAAGAGTCACGGTGGGGGAAGATACGGTGTCGGGATTGATGTTTGTGGATGACTTCGTGGGGATATCAGAAACACCCGGAGGATTTCAGAAATGAGTAGAAAGGCGCTAGAATACACTAGGAAGTGGAGGATGACGGCGTGCGCAAGGAAGGGCGCAATAGTTGCGTGTAACGAATATAAGGTGAACCCGGTAAATTCCAGTTGGAAGTGGGGAGAGATGAATCGCAGATCGTAGATCAGTATACTTACCTTGGCGTAGAGAGCTCGAAAGACTGCTCTTACGATACACATATAGCGAAAGTAATAGGAAAGGGTAAAGCACACGCAGGCAAGATGGATGCGATCCTAACAGACTCGCACCTGGACACTAGCATTAAGAGATGTATCCTGATGAATGTGATTGTACTAAAGCTAGAATATGCAGGAGAAATATGGAAAGGGAACGCGAAGTTCGTAAAGCAACATTGGCACAGATGGCGGAAGCTAAAAAAAAATTAAGATGCTCAAGTACGATGGGTAATACCGTATTAAGAGCAGAACTGGGAATGTACCCGCTTGAGACAAATAAAGACATGAGAAAGTTGACATTAGGAACACGCTAAAAGAAAGGTTGCCAGGCATAGTTAATAGAGCTGTACGGGACAAAGTGACGAAAGGGCGAGCTGGAACAAGGTGGGATAGCGTAGTGGAGAAAGCATGGAAGGATATTGGAGGAAACAAAAAATAGATGATGTCCACCGATAGTTTTGGGAGGTACGAAACATAAAAAGAAGAAGGGATAAAAAGAAGGGAAAGGTTAGCGCTAAGAAACAAGATGAAATCGTAGAGAGCACTCAGAGATATACGGGGGATTAAGCGAAGGAATTAAGAATGAGAAATTATTTGCGCGGCCCAATGGATTTCACGAAAACGCTGACATTGCGATTTCGAGCAGGGGACCTGCACCTCCCAGAATGAAGTAAGAGGTATACGAGTAGCCGGGAGGAGGAGGAAGTAGATGCACAGGTGTGTCCGTGTGGCAAAGCAATAGAGAGTAGAGCTCACACAGTAGGAGAATGTGAAATGTGCAAGGAGCAACGGGATGTGCTAGAAGAGGGGATGAGGGAAATAGACGAATGTGACAGGGAGGAGTTTGATACACTAGTTAGCAGCGAGAAAACGATCGCTATCCTAGGAGATAGATGGTGGCCACAGGAGGCGAAACAGGAAGGCTAGCAAAAATTGTTTGCCAGGCATGTAGTAGATGAAAACAACGTAATGGGCGCCCAAACGTTGGAGGTGTCTCTTGAAGGAGTAGGAACGGTGCTTCGTCTCGAAAGGGATGCGTGATCAATGGCCAAACGACCGAAGCAAGCAACAAATGAGTACCCCCTCCCCCCCCCCCCCCCCCCCCCCCCCCCGGCCGCCCGCCCCACCCTTGAAAATGGCATCTCGTGCTGGAATAAACCCGACTCGAATGGAAGGTTATATTGTCTCCAGAGTCTTGGGATCTGGCCTCGACCGACTTCGTGGCGACCAAGACACCTCAGGTGCGGCAGGGTAGATGTATCCCTGACCTGATCTCCACCGTCTGGCTTGAAGTGGAAGCCGTGTATATATAGATAGTCTGCATTATCTACTTTTTTCAGTACACGTTTCCGGGGTTTTGATCTGTATGGAATATCGATTGCACAACATCTCGAAACGGCAGAGCGCGGGCTCAGATGATCCGGATCGTGACATGTTCGATGCGTGAAAAGCTTCATCATCTAAAAACTTCAAAGTGTGTTCGGATGCACTGGTGGTACCACGTTTCCCTTCGTGCGCCCGACTGGACCCCTAGCGGTTGGATGAATCGTCGTCGTATAGTAGACATACTCTCGAGGAATCCTGCGCGAGGTTTGCGCTCGTCGTCACAGGCAACAACCCTCTTGTATACCAGGTTATCCAATTCTGGTGCGGTACTTGCGACTGATGGCTCGTTGCGTCCAGGGCCTAAAATATATATATATATACCATAGCCCGGACGTAGTACCGGCCCCTTGCGCACTGGTACTGACTACGGTGCATGTAGTAGTTTGTTTTTGTTTTCTTCGATCGGGATGCTTTGTTGTTTATAGCGTGTTTGTGACCATGGGCTAGGTTTCGAGCAAACGAGGCCTACATGTACAATATTTAGTAGTGCGAAAACATCATCATCACTATCATCACCATCATCATCACCATCAACTGACTTACCGTAGTCCTATTTACCAACCGCACGAAGACATGCGAAACGTAACCCCTAAGCTCTAAGTGAGGGGATAAAGTAAGCCAAAATAGTCAACAACAAAAAACACATGTCGAGCCACACAAACAAACGGGCTAGTGAGATTAGATGGATGCCAAACATGCAGAACTCCGCCAACAAAACTTAAAACAGCACTCAGCTCACTATAATTTACTACTGGTGGTATACACCAGCAGCCAACTAATCTACAGTCGGCGACTGACAGCACGCGGCTAAGCTATGTATACACCAGTAGCCAACTAGTGTCTTGGTCGGCATGTTCTCGTCAGCCAATTTCACACGCAGCCCTACGCAGTACTGAATATTGACTACGTACCCGGCATTGAAGACCTCACCCATCGGGCAGATTGCCTTTTCCCACCTCATGATCTAGACACTTCAGAGGGCGGGTAGATTCCAGATCTATATGATCTGATCTGCTGCTGTAGCGCATGTTTTCGGGTGGGAGCCGTACAACCTGGTTGATCTAACACCATGTTTCCAGATCCTGCACAACATCTGAAACGACAGATTAGGATTTACAGTTGATGATTTAGATCATTTACAGTAGATCGTGATCTATCTGTGCGACATGTGGAATAGTTCTCCCTTCAGCTACTCGAAGTCAGTCACGACCATTGCGCAAACGTTCCCCTCCCTGCCCCCCCGCTGCGCGAATCCCCCCTCCCCTATCCCCTATTATATATTGTATAGGTTGGGTTAGCGTCGGTTGGCAACGACACTGTAAAACATGCCGCCCACTACGTGAGCTAGACATTCAGGGTACCGTTTTTTTTTTTTTTTTTGGCGGTTGCCCACAGCTGGTCGTCGAGTTAGATCATTTGTGCGAAGTAAAGAACTTTTACTCTGCACAGGAGAATTGATCGTATCACGTAGTGTTCAAGGTAAGGCACCCAAGAGGCAGTTACATAGTACTCCCGTTGCTGTCTCTGGTAGTGGCCACACCGGAAATTAAACTAACTCATTGAAGCTGTCATCCATATGCAAGTCCGCCTCACAAGCGGTTCTTAGTAGGATGCAGCTCACCCTTCATGCGATTCGCCGGACACCTCACGGCGCTTCGCGCTTGGTGCAAACAATGTCTGCCTGGTCGGTGAAAACCCGACATGCTCCGTCCCGGCATTGTAGGGATGCGAGGGTCTATGGCCATACGACTAAGGCCATGCATGAGATCGAGTACATATCTCCTATCGAGTATACCCCCCCCCATGCATGAGATCGAGTACATCTCTCCTATCGAGTACCCCCCCCCTCCCCTTTCCTCCCTTGCGCGCTTATCAAGGGCAATTGGCTGCTCAAAGAGCCGAAGGAAATGTACGGGTCGCCCCCCCCGCAATTACCCGACTCTAGAGCGTCGTCTCCGACGAGAGAGTCCGGTGTAGGCCTGTCGGGTTCGGTTGCCGGAGCACAACCTCCGAAGCGGCAGCGCGGGTCTACTGGGGATACACCGTCACTCGCGGAGGGCACCCCCAGGCTTTCGCGCCGACACCGGGCAGGATGTGAGCTAATGTCCCTACGTAAGGCTGTGTGAGTGGGTTGGTTGAGTAGAGCTCGAGGACTACTGGGCTGTGAGCTTGACTGGGCTGTGAGTTTGGCTGGGCACAACGGTGAGTTTAGCTGACTACAAGTGACTGGACTGACCAAACTCGTTGTTGGTCCGGCTCGTATAGGAGTACACTGCGGTTAGCTGCGTCATGTGTATTGTTTGGCGGAATGATTTGTTTTTTTGGGTGTATCTCGCTGAAACGGCTGTTTTGTGTGGCTCCGCACGTGTTTTTGTGGTCGTTGAGGAAGCCTAAGTCAACTACGAAAAATGACTTGAATCACCACCCCACTAGTAACTACAATAGATGGTTCACGTCACCAACCAACTACCAGGTAATAACTAGTTGGTTAACCCCGCCACCCGACTACAACAGTGAGGCTTTCCCGAAAAGGGACCCACCCTGCGGGCGTCCCCTCTTTTCTGTTTCAGATCACTGTTGTAACATCGCGTCGTTGGTTAATTCGTACATAATTTGGGATCAGTGAGGCCTCTCTGCTGCGGCATGAGATCACACCCATACTTGTCGACCCTTCTCGTGTCTCAATGTCGTCGCTCGCTTGACTCGTATCCTTTCTGCGGGTTCCCTCTCTTCCTTATTGTCCCCAAAATTATAGCCTAGCTGATTAGGGGTTCTTCTACCGTTGATTGTCCCTTGGGAACATCGTGTACGATTTTCCAAAGCCCTTCGCGAGTGATAAGGCGCTTAGGTGTGCGATTGCGATGTGAGGCACCCGGGAACGTGTCTACCTGGTAGTCGGCACGTAGCCTTTCGTGGCGTGTCTCCATGTGGTTCTTCCGGAACTAACATACGCTCATGTCGTGCTTGAGGGGCGATAAATACGGAGCTTTCATGTCGGTGGTTTCCCAACACTGCCTTTTCCCAGATACCGCAGCCCGAAACCACCCTAGCTGCCGATCGGCTTCTCCGCGGAGAGGTTTGTGTCTGTACCTTCAACCCTCTCGTCGTCCCCTCATAAAAATACCACTTTTGAACTTGTAGGTGGCAGGTGTGGGTGGGTAGACACGCCCGGCCCACAGCCGAGACCAAACCGGTAGGGCTGTGGGCTAGCTAAGCTTGACGACTGATTGTTACGTGGGCAGAGAAATTAGCTAACCAATTTCCAAAATATACTTGGGGCTGTGAATCGGCCGTGTTCACCGATATGTTACACGTCGGTTTTCAGCGCAGACGATATATAGATCCGATATGACGGCGACAGCGACTCTCAGTGGCTCCTTGTTCTGAATTCTGCTTTACGATTAGCTGGTTTTTACTGGCCAACGAAAAAAAAAAAATCATCCAGCGCTCCCTTCTGACGTACTGTACTGCTGAGTGACGGCAGAAATACGAGAACACACAAAAAATCTTAAGAGTTTACTCCTGAGAAAAATATCCCGCGTTTTGTCAAGTGTTTGTCTTTTTCTCCTGGTCAGCCGGTTTCCCTGGTCTTATCTCTGCTATGGCCTTGAATCGGATGGTCTCAAAATGGGTACACCACCACTTTGCCAGGTATAGGTGCAGCCCCCTTTGTCGAAGCGAGCATGCGTCCAACTCGGAACCCCCCCCCCCCCCCCCCCCCCCCCCCGCCCCCCCCCCCCCCCCCTCTCTCTCTCTCTCTCTCTCCACGATGCCCGTTCGGCCCAACACGTATGTAGCCGAGTCCCCTAGGCCTCATACGGCGTTTGCGGGGGAAAAGACCTCCCGAAATAGCAGCCCTGTGAGTGTTGGCGGTGGGGACAGTAGTTCTATGACAACGCCGGTCCGAAAGAAAGGAAAGAAGGACGTCTCCGGGCGGTGGGACAGGTCGACAACGGTGAGTGATGAGGCGCGAGATTGTTACTGTTTGATTCCGCAAAGAGCACATGCCAGCTTCTAATTTCCACCGCGCCAAAGAGAAGGTACTCAGTGCGTGCATATAGAGCAGTAGTTCCCCCTTCAAGATCGTTGTACCGTATGTATGTATACGTACAGCAGCACGTAGCACACTAGGTCTCCGTCTAAAAACCGCGGTACATACAAAGGCTCCGAAAAAACGAAATGAAGCCCAGGGCCCGGCGACTTTCGTTTGTTTTCGCGAAACAATAAAAACTTTTGCCAACGCATAGGTACAAGTTGGCGATTGACGACAGTTACACACATACGTACATAATAGCTTGCTGCGCGAGTTTCTAGCGAAAGCGCTCGTCGGTTCCATCGTGGATGAGCGTGGGGCGTTAAACGAGGGACAAGAACTGCCTCACCACTATTAATAGTTATAGTTGATACGTATATACCAGGTGCCGGTATCGTTTTGCTTACCTTTCCGACATCGGGCAGATAGATGACGATACAGCAGTAGATGACGATCTGTGATCTGCTGTACCCGGGTAGATCCTACCGTATACCTGGTGTATCATGCGTTTGCCATTAAGAGATGTTGTACAGGATCTGTGCAATAAAGTACTTATCCACCCCAGGAACCAAGTATGTGCTATGTATGTAGATCGTGCACGTAGACGATACGGCGTCCGCCGTGAAACACGGTCTAGATCATACTGGTACGTACGGTACAACGTACAGGTCAGGAAATATATATCTGCCCCGAAATATGTACCTAATTGAGTGGCAATCGGTGATATCTGCGAATTTGTGGACACCTCAAATCTTCGGCGTTGTCCAGACCAAAACGCCTCAAGATCAACGATAAAAGCAATCCGCCGGTCAACAAGCTCTAGATGTTGCGCATTTCTCAAGTGTGCAGCAGGCAGCCTAGGACCTCGGACGCCGAGTCCTAAAGACCTCGGACGCCGAGTCCTAAACACCATTTATGAGCTACTGTGCACCCAATAACAGAGGGTGTAGCTTACTGGTATAGCTTAGCACGTTTGGAGAATATGGTTGACACACAATGTGCACGAGACAAATAAACTACCCCGAGCCCTAACGCTATAAGCCAATCAGAGCAACCCTATCCCCGACCCTAAGCCAATCAGATCAAATCTCGAACAAGTGTTAGGCCCTACTAAACAAACAGCCCATTTTCCTAAATTGATAATTGCCTTTCCGACGAGACCGAGAGTCGTTTTTTTTATTGTTTTAAGAGTTGCATTCCTGCCTTATAGTATAGTCATTTTGTTAATTTATTATAGAATATATGTGCATAGATAGGTATCGATTCCACTATAGAAACGAAAACGAAAATCAGCCTCTATGAGATTCGTGAAACAGGGGATGTGAAAGTTTTGGTACGTAGGGGGGCGGGGGGAGGCGCGTGTATGACGATTTTCTTGCTTCTTCGAAATCTCCAAGACTGCCAATGCTGATTTTGACTTTTATTGGTGTCGTGAGGGAAATACTTATCTTAAAAAACAACCTCAAACACAAAAACGAAAAACACGTTTTGTTTATCACCCTCGTCGTGACGGCAATTCTCAAAACTACGAAAATCGGTTGTTTACTTCTGAGAAAAAGCTCATGTGACCCCCCCCTCTATGGTCATACGACTACGGCCATGCATGATGATGACTACACCCCCCCTCCCCCCCTCCCCCCCCTCCCCCCCCCCCCCCCCCCCGCCGGCCGCTTCCCGCGCGCAATGATGCCTTCCAACTCTCGTTTCTTTTGTGGACAACATTTGAAGGATGATGACGAATCAACGGTGACGGCAGACCGAAACCCTCGAGCTTTCTCCATTTCACGCCAGGTCAGTTCGGCCCTTCGCAGGCTAGGCTGCCTCTGCGTTTTTACGACCGAACAACGAGATAGCGACTTACACGGCACTATTCCTTTTATGACCGAGAAGCGAGTCGATATTTTTTCACGGAGAAAATTGATTAGAGATATCGGGAACCGTCAAGGAAAAAATCTGTTGTTTGTTGTTGTAGGGAGAATCAGGTGTTTGGTTCATGTCCTGTAGCCGAAGCTGCTTACGTTGGTGGTGTAGCAGCGTGGGCATTGTTCTTGTTCAACGAGAATGTTGCTAGAGATCGGGGAACCAGCTCGGGAATAATCTAGATTGTGATGTTTTGCTGGTGCAGATAAGTTTCGGCGTTTTTGGTCCATAGTCGCTTCAGAGTTCACTTTGATGACAAGCAACCACGCGCCATTTTTTTTTTGGTTGATATCGCGGCTTGGATGGGAGAGAATACCAAGTGGGTGCAGCACGGGACGATGCCGAGGCAGACTGGTACAACTCGTGGACAGACAGAGCTGCTGCTTGTAGATGGCCGGCGGTAGCTGGGCCAGGTAATTCGTGATTTCTCGTCATTTTTTTTTAGTTTCATTGAATAATTGACCGACCCCCGGGGTATTAGTTTTTTATTACGAGCGAGAAGCGAGATGGTAAACTACACGCCACTGTTCAGTACGAGCCCTGGAATGGGGCTTCGTATAATACGGTCGGGTGAAGTGGAGGAACTATTAACATGTAATTATCTCATAAAAGGGAGGACGAAGAAACCATTACACGCACGTAAGACAGCATGCAAGCTCACTCCTGGACGAAAGCTCGAGTCCTTTTTTCTCGACAAGCAGGGAGAGGAGTAAAAGCCGAGCGACGATGCGCCTGTATGGAGATATCTCCACGCGATCTTTCTGGAAGCCATCCTTTCCGTTGTGTGTGTAGGTCTGCCCACCATGTTTGGGAGAAAATCGGCTCAGAAATTCGTTCCATTTTTTTTGCGTTGTTCCATCCCATTTAATATTTTCGTCCTTCCTGTTCGTCCCCTTCCTAGTCGTATCTTAGATCCGAGAGGTCACAAAGCAGCCTCTTCTCCCTTCTCCCCTCCCAATTACGGTTCTTGCGTTAGATTTTTATCGCGAGAAGACTTCGACCCTTTCTTCCCTCGTCGACTAATCGAATTTCACCTACCCACCCTACTGTTACTAGGCGCTCTCAGCATTTGATTCCGTTTTTTCATCCAATGCGGGTGTATTATCTTGCGTGTTATAGCCGTAATATACCGCAGTAAGTTTTTGTTTTAGGATATTATTGGGGAAAATCTAAACATCGATAAAATGTGCAGGGGGGAAGGAAAGGAAATGTGAGCGCCTGTTCAGTCGCAAACACGGGATCCGCTCATGATGCCCCCCCCCCCCCCCCCGCCCCTCTCCCCATGGTCATACGACTATGCACGGCCATTGCATGACAATGAGTAGCCCCCCCCACTCCCTCTCTCCCTACCGCCAACGCATGACAATGAGTACCCCCCTCCCTCCCTACCGCCCTACCTCCCTGTGTCACTTCGCCTTTGCTACGGCTTGTCCTTGCGCACCTCAGACACTCACGGTCACCCATAACATCAGCACATCACCGGCTATCTCCGACAAACACCGGGCACAAGCTAGCGAATATCTGGCGAAATACATCAAGGTGAACGCCGACATCTAAAAATGAGCCGTGCTGCGTAGCTTCGGTAGGGGTTGACCTTTGCGATCTGCACATTTCTCTGTGATGATGATCTAATCTCGTCTCCTCTGTCCAGCGTGTGATTTATGTTTTTATCTCAAAGCCTGTTGCATATGTCGGCCCCGTACGACGGAGGAGAGGTTGAGTCCTACAGTAGCAAAGTTTTGCAGACGAAGCAGATCTGTGAAACAGTCTGCGAGATGATCTGTGCGATCTATCTGCACAGGGATCTGATCTGATCCGATCTGATCTGATCTTTCCGACTTGTGAAACGTTTTTTTTTTCGTAAAACAAAACTCGTTACGCGTGCAGGCCCAGTACGACGGAGGGGTGGAGAAGTCCATGACCAACCTGAGCACCGCCCTGCGAGGGTACACGCAGGAGAGCGCCAGGTGGGCAAGAGGGCTCCACCTACGCTCCTTCTATTTGATATTTGTTTTGCGTTACAGTAGATAGCCCGCTCGGAGGGGCCTTATCCCCCTCTTCGGAGACCCTATTAACGGTGCGTTCGGGAATGGAACTCCCTCACATAGGTACCAAGGCCTCTTGTCAGAGGAGTTGGCACTAGCCCCTTGCAGCCGGCAGTAGCGGGCACAAATGGTGAAATTCGAACTCCATAACATACCTAACAAAAGGACTACCTGCTGTACACCTCCCATTGTCGCCGCCGTCTTGAGAACAATCCACACACCGGACGGATGCGATAGATCATTCCTCATTGCACGATCTAGACCTTTCCGAGCAGATTTTGATCTGTATAGTCGGTATGATCTAGCTCGTGTTACTGGCGGCCGAGAGCCATACAATCTACATGATCTTTAGGACATGCTTCCGGAGTTGGATCTGTGCTATGCAGATCCTGCACAGAACCTCATAACGGCAGGGTAGGATCTAGATGATCTATCTGTACGATAGACAGATGGTGATCTGTTCGACGTGCTTAGCGTTCTAACTGAGGTTAAACGCTTAAAAACCCTTGAGTCACCCTCTGTTTTTCAGGTCTCTTTACGGGTCATGACCCCAACCTACGGGTCGGGTCAGGCACTTTTCGAAATCTCACGGGTCCAGTTGGGTCCGGTCCGGTCCGGTCGGGTCGGGCCGGGTCGGATCGGGTCGGATCGGGTAAGGAGGTTTTCAGTCTCTCTCAGATCGAGGCAGGTCACCCTTACCCGATCCGAACCGGCCTGGTCCGCGAGGTTTGGCCCGGCCCGTTAACCACCCTATTTGTGTAGTGTACCGCACAGAAACCTGTAGGGAACGGCGGTACAATAGATATACCAGGTATAGCTTAGACACAAAAAGACAAAGCACGACGACTCACATCCGACGGTAGACGGCAGGCGGCATGCCCATCAAGGAAAGTTGTAGGGCCGAGTGTTTACACACTAAAAACCTACTGGTACCCTTCTGTCCCGACAGATGAGGCCATTTTGTAGTAAACATCCAGATTTCATGGTAGTAAGTTTGGCGTCAGTCAAGGGAAATCTTTGTGGCCTCGGATCCGAGCTACGACTACGAGGGGAGAACGAGAAATAAGGGCAAATGTAAGTAGTACCTGGTAGTTGGGAAGAAAAAGGAGAGAGGAAACAAAAAAAGGGAAATTATGTTGGGAAATATTTTGTCTTGTCAAAAAAAGCGGGCGAAAGTACCGTTCCTCTTGACATCTTTGCATCCAATCTTCTTCGTACCACCCGCCCGCCCGCCCGCCCTCTCGTGGACTCCTTCCCTCCTTACTCCCCTCCTCCCTTCCTTTCTTCCTTCCTTCCTTCCTTGGAAGGCACGCCATCGAGAGCGATACGGTCAAGTATTTGGCCGAGATACGCTTCGTGACAACGATCTTCGTCAACATATACGGCCTGGAGGACCAGCTTAAGACCGGAGGGGGGTTTCTACTGCAGCAGGCATGTTAACATGTTAACCCCATTACAACTATTACGGGGGAGCGTACATAGTAGTCCAAACCGTAGCAGGGGTATTTTGGTGGGTAAACGAGTTCCTTAACGCCTTGAGTTAGTATTAATTATTGAAAAAAAAAAAGTAGAACATCATACGGTTTTGTAAACGTTGGGGGATGATGTGGTTTTTTGGGGTCATTCGCGGGTTTCGATTTAAATGCATGCCCCCCCCGTAGTAACTGCAGCAGGCGTGTTTTCGAGGACCAACTACTTAGGGTTAATGTGCGTTCATTTTCTCGGTGTTTGGTATCCCAGTTGGGGACTTCACTAACTTGATTATAGTACGTAAGCAGGGGAAACTGAAGATGAAAAGTGACGGTTTCAGCAGTAGCGGCCACCGCGTGGTTGGGGGATGATACAATGGTTGATGTCCGAGTTACAATGGTTGAACGTTTTTCCCTGCCCGTACTTCTGGGCCCCTGACGCTGCTCGTAGGCGGTTGATGACTCCCAAAGTTATATGATGGTTGGTCGCTACGTACTCGGGGTCTCAAAGGGGTTCAACTTGATTGTAGTTCGTACAGAGAGGAAAACCGTGTCGGGGGGGGGGGAGTGACGATTCCAGCATCGATCACACGAGGTATCCTACCCATGCTGCCGGAAATAGGGAGTGTACCCAAGCTGCAAATGCGAGGACATGTGCGTCACGCACACACACGGCGGATACTTTTGTTGTTATCGTAAAAGGTGAAGAGGCGTTGAGTTTGCAAGGGCCTTGCGACCGTTTTTTGGCGCTCCATTTTTCCAGAACGGGAAGGTTAAGGAACCTTGCTATTACGGGGGTCTATAGTTAACGGGACCAATTTTTTTCAGTAAAAACAGGTAAATATACAGGTTTTTATGTATACCATAGGTCCTATTAACTATGGACCCCCGTAATAATAATATGGAACAACCTTAAGGTGTTTTCGGGGGGGAAAATGGTCGAGAGTCTTCCAAAAAATGTTACGTTCGACTTTTTAGCATCTTCCCTTACCGTCCGTTGGTAGGAGTAATCGAGGCGCTGAAAAGCGATCGCACCCACCTCTGTGCGAAAATCAGCGCTCTTTTTATGGTAATAATCGTACGCATAATAATCGTACGCACAATTGCTGCGCGCTCCTACCCGGCTAAAATGATGAGACCGCACTCGGACAAAGCTTTGGTCGCTGCATCACCTAAGCTGGGCCCCAACGCCGGCTTATACAAAGGGCTTAATCTGCCTGCCACTTGAAACTTATGTTCAACTCCAATAGCAGGTAGTAGTAACAGTTTGTTCTCGAAAGGTAAGGCGCGTGGGCACAGCTTTCACTAGAGACGTGTTACGGGGGACCATAGTACATAGAACCTACGGTACACACAAAAACCTACAGTATGTATTTTCCTATTTTTACTAACAATATTTGGTCCCATTTTCTAGGGTCCTCCGTATCAGCACAACGCACCCGATTATTGCGTCAAACACGTTTTTAGCCCAGGACGTGGATGTAGTAGTTGTGCAGGGGGGGGGGGGGGGACGACGAGTGGTACACGGAGTCGGGTAACATATATAGGTCGGCAGACATGGCTTTGAGTACAGACCACGCAAATGTTGACGGGAAGGGGTGGTGGGGGGTTGGAAAAAAACGTATGTGACGGGCATATACGTGACACGCGTTGCTTCGTATGACACAAGAAGATACGAGTCTAGATACAGCGGATTTGCAGGGGAGTGTTTCAACTAGCGTACAACGAGAAATTATATGTAGTGCAGAAGAAGCGAGATTGCGGCGGAGGGGGGCAAGGAATGTATGTCGCGGCTGTTTGACGCAACACGGTAAAAACTATTTACGATCAAGTCGTGCCATACGGAACGTGTGCTACGTACGTGTTTTGCCAGACCGGGCGGCTTTGGGTAGTGTCCTCCGAGCTTAAGCTGTAAAGCCGCCTTGCAGACCCCGCCAGGCACAGGTTCACAGGACAACTTCACTAGCTGTCTACGTACGAATCGAAAGAGCCCGGTCACAAGATAAAAAAAATCACGTGTAGGCTGTCTACATTCGAATCAGCAGAGACCACTATTATTTGCTCGAACCGCGGTCAGTTCGAGTGGCTCGAGTCGCACTCGACGAAACAACAACGAGTGCATACCGGATGGTGACACCTAGCCGTTCCGGTGACTCAACTGAGGGCCGGAATAACATCCGTGATTTTTTTTTTCCGCTCACTCTCTCCGAACGATTTTTTTTTTTCGTTAAAACTGTTCAAGAAAAGGCCAGGAACATGGACGATGAACATATGTTAGGGTGAACGAGGATTTGCCAAAGGAGGGGGGTGCAAGTAGGGGCCTACACAAAGCGATACGTGTTGATTCAGAGTGACAACGAAGAGAGAGACCACCGAACGAGTGTTTATTGCGGTATCAAGAGGATGTTCGGTTCGGTTCAAGTAGTGTCTGGTGGAACATGTACGATTCATTGTCGGAGGGAAAAATAAAACAAAAAGTAGTAAGCCGCAAGGAGCGCTTTGCATGATCGTCGTCGCTGGGGATTCAAGCCTTAGCTAGCACACGCCGTTGTAGCAGACCTTTACCCCCACCGCTCGCTCGGTCGATCGATCACGCCGACGCTCCTCGCGCCGTCTTGACTGCCGCCCCCTTCCCCAACAGCTATGGTATAGCTTCTTCACGTGCAAAATCTAAACCTCGGACTAATCCTGATCTAGATCGTTTGGTTCCTGACCTGACTTTGCGAGTAGTTGTGCAGGATCTGCATAGTACAGATCCAACAAAGGAAACATGCACTAGATCATGCAGACTATACGGCTCCGACCCGGCGACATCAACAAGGTCATACAGATCATACAGATCAGGAGTATATATGCCTTGAAAGATCTAGATCATAATTAAAGTGTGAATCGATCATCTGTCAGTGATCTGTTGGAGGTGATCACTGTGTACAAAAAACAAACTGTACGAGCTGACCCCCGTACGTGTCCCATTTGTCGACGTTTTCGTCCACCTGTTTGGCGCCCGTTTTGCCGTTGCTGCCAGACAATGGACCTGGGCACGGGCTGCTTGTCCAAGTTCGGGGGTGTGCTTCGTCAATTCGTTGTCGACGACAAAGGATGTGTCATGATCGGGGCGTTCGGCCTCCCTCAGTACAGGTGAGTTTTTCGAATGAAAAGGTCATTCTTAACGAACAGACAAACAACAACAGCAAAAATGTCACGAATCGTGTCATGTTCACAAATAGTGATTTTTATCACGCAGCGCAAAGGGACCCGGAGAAAAAAAAATGTGAACCGTCCCGGATTTTTATTTCGCTAGACGAAAAGAGAGAAAAGGGGGGGGGGGGGGGGGTTACTAGAACCAAGTGAAAAAAAAAAAAAAAAAAAAAAAAAACATTATTCTTATTTCATCATGTGCTCACAACGGTTGCAACGTTTTTTTTTTCCATTCCGACCTCTGAGGGTGTGGTGTGTCGTTTTTCTCTTTTTCACGGACGCCCCTGCGCAGGGGGACATTGAACTTGAAAGTAAACATTATACGAGTAAAGGAAATGTCTCGATTCGAGGCGGAACAAACAGGGCTATTCACGAGACGGGTCAAAACTCGCGGGTCAGGTCGGGACGGGTCGGGACGGATCGGGCAAGGGTGACCCGACCGGACCCGTGAGAGTTTAATCACGTTCTGACCCGACCCGACCCGACCCGTGAGATTTCAAAATATTCCTGACTCATAAAGAGCCCTGAAAAAAGAGTACCAGGTACTTCATACCTGGTATGCGTTACGTTTTTTTTTATACACGTAACCAAACGCCTATTTAGCAATTGTAAAATGTCACGATCGTGATTTTTCGCGTTTGTTAGGAACGACTCATAAATATTTGACGGAATAGTACAGTAGTCCGCTTGTAGTAAGAAACGTTCTTCAGTGTTTTCACAGAGCTGACTCGGAACATGGAAGCCATGCGAACTTGTGTTTATCACGTTCAGGTCGTATCGTTGTCGCGAAAGTCCAATCGGGGGGCGTGTGTATTAATTGCCGACACGGCTGTGTCATAGTTGATCTTTGCTCGCCAGTCGTAGTTGATACACCGCTAACTATTGCCGACAGGCTTCCAGGGAAGTGTCCATGTCGAAAATGAGGGAGGGAAGGGACGGAGGGGAGGGGGTGAGGTCGACTTCAGAACTCCCACCTAACCCCTTACTTTCTGCAAAAAAAAATGCCACTCTAATTCCACGTAAGTCATGCGCTCCCGAAAACGTAGATGAAGTTATAAAGGGATTACAATGAGCACAGCTACGTTCTACGAATGTCCTCACACCTTCCACGCACGTACATCGCCGCAGCTACGAGGACAACGAGGTTCGAGCTATCTCTGCCTCCAAGGATATCATCGACGCGTTTCAAGGTCTCGACCTGGCGGCTAGCATAGGCATCACCACGGGACAGGCAAGGACGCGTTGATGTCGCACGTATTAGCGGTCTATGTACCCGGGGTACACGCATACTTTCTACACCTGGGAGGACAGGTCATCTACAGATCATCGATTGCCCCTTCATGATCTAGATATTTCAGGGAAAGATCGATCTATTCCTGATCTGTATGATCTGTATGAGCTGTATGATCTGTATGACCTAGCTCATGTAGCCGGGTGGGAGCCGAAACATCTGCAGGATCTATGTATGACATTTTTTTTCGGGTCGGGTAAGTACCTGGTACGTAACAGATCCTGCACAGCATTTCATAACGTCAGATCACGATCCAGATCATCTACGTAGATATCGACACCTGTCCGATGTGTACGTTATTTTCCCTTCGGGAGTAGATCCAGGCGAAGAAAAAAATAGCGAAGCGGAGCTGGCGCATCAAAGGAAAGGTGGCGGGAAACATTTACAGGTGTAAGAGTGGTACAATAATATACCAGGTAGATTTTAAGATTTAAGAGGGCGTGCATGGTTTGATATGTTATATGTAGATGGGACCTTAGCACACACGTCTCATGCAACACATTTGGGTCAACGATATGTACGCCGCTTCTTTGTTCCACTGCCTCCGATGTTTCAACGAGTAGACTTTCGAGCTGAAGTTATCGCCTACTTTTAGTTGATGTTGAAAATTGAACTTCCCGCGAAGCTTAGGCCCGATTCGGAACACACAAAACACACCCGCGCCCGATTTTGATGAGTTGACCTAAATAGCTCCTATGATACGATCAGAACGCTGACCCAGCAAACGAAAATACCAAAGTAAGCACCTTGTCAGCCTCGCTTCAAGCTGAGACATGATGACCTCTTCTCAGGCGGTCGATGGTCTCGGTTGATCACTCACATTGCCCCAACTTGAAACAAAAAACAAAACGCCTGGAGGAACGAACGGCCTTGCGGGCAAAAACAAAACAACAACAATGCGACGGTCGGACTCGCGATTTAATCACAATGCCGGGGGCGCCAGTACCACTCTTCCCTGGACCCTCCCCCCTCCGCCAACTAACACTACTCTGGACGAAATTGTAAGGGTTGTTCGGTCTTCGTTTTTGTGTACTCCAACATATCTTACATTTCAGTGCAGAGTGTGGCATGAAAAAAAGGATGTGGGTCTCACAAATTAACGGTGGACGCCAAATATCACATTTGTTGTCACCGCTTCGAACAACGATCGCTATTAACTGCACAACAACAAAAAAAACTCAGGTGTACTGTGGGTTTGTGGGGGCTTCCAAGCGGTGCGAGTACGCCATGATGGGCTGCAGCGTCAATCTAAGCGCTAGGCTCATGGCGTCTGCGCCGAAGAACACTGTCCAGGTACGTACGAGCACGTACTTGACAAGTACGTACGAGCACGTACTTGAAAAATACATGGTCAACGCCGCGCCAAACGTTAACGACCGAAATATTTCCACTGCTGCGGACCTGACCTCCTTCGGTAAGCCTGTTTGCTCAGTAGAAGACGCCGACCCACCCCACGGAGGGGATCCTATTTTTCCGGCTCTGATGTTTTTTCTCGACCGGTTGAGCTCCTCCAGAGAGCACCTACCTGTAGAATGATACTTTTACTACTACTAAATATACTTGAGTCAAAACTCGCGTTTATATGGGGGAAAATAATGGTCTGGTTTGCGCGAAACAAAGGATTCTTCGAAGCAATGTTTCGAGTGTGAGACAGTGAGCTCCCCACGGCGCGGACGTAACTCAGAATATTAGGCACCACCCCTGAAGGGAGATTTGCTGCTGCAAACACTCCCTTTCACGGCTGTGTATTACGGGGGGGCTAATGCAGTAATCAGAACCTACGATGGAGCGAAGAACCATGTGTCCCCCTCATGTGTCCCCCTAATGTTTACGCACTATATTTGGTTCTGATTACTGTGTCCGCCCGTAGAAATAGGAACCAGGAAACAAGTTTCAGGCTGGCTTTCATAGTTGAAAAGGCGTAGCGATGAGAAACAGGAATTTGTATTTTTCCGGGTGGATTTCTTGTTTGAGAATGGGTGCGCTCTACACGAGCTTCAGGATAGCGATCCTCCGAATCTCAGCCTACTTTTTTGTACTAGGTGTCTTGCGCTGTGCTTGGATGCGACTTGAAACCCATTTATGATTGCAAAACTTATCCCGCACCACAGTAATTCCAATTAGGATGCCCTCCTCAGAGTGTAGGCAAGCGTTTTACGCACAAGGTGCCGAAGTGCGCCTCACAAGCGGTTCTAAGTAGGATGCAGTTGACCCTCCGTGCGACTCGCCGAACTACCTCACGACGCTTCGCTTGGAGCAAGTGGCAATGTCTGCCTGGTCGGTGAAAACCCGACGTTGCTCCATCCCGGCATTGTAGGGATGCGAGGTCTATGGTCATACGACTACGGCCATGCATGACAATGATTTCCTCCCCCCCCAACGGTTAAAGGACTAAGGCAAGCAAATAATGAGTACGCCCCCCCCCCCCTCGAAAATAACTTAAATCATTGAAGCTGTCATCTATGTATAATTCCGGCTCACGAGCGGTTCTTAGTAGGCTGCAGCTCACCCTTCATGCGACTCGTCGAACACCTCACGGCGTTCCGCGCTTGGTGCAAGAAATGTCTGTCTGGTCGGTGAAAAACCGACGTGCTCCGTCCCGGCATTGCAGGGATGCGAGGGTCTGGTGATACGACTACGGCCATGTATGATAATGAGTACCCCCCCCCCTCTTGGCGATACTCAAACCTTCCCGGCTGCACACAAGCAGGTGGACTTCGAAGTTTGGTCACGCGCATGCAACTTCTTTAACTTCGAGACCTTGACCCCCATCAAGGCCAAGGGATACGTCGACCCGGTCCCGGTGTTTAGGCCGCTTGGGCAGGCGCTCACGGACGATGATAGCGAGGTACGTCGTAGCCACGTTTGCCATTTGTTTGTTGTTGTTGTTGTTGTTGTTGTTGTTGTTGTTGCTGTTGCTGTTGCTGTTGCTGCTGTTGTGTGTTGTTTGTTGCTGTTGTGGTGTGTTGCGTGTTGCTTGTTGTCGTTGGTGCTGTTGGCCACGGTTTTGCTCATTCATTCATGCCATGGTACCTGGCAACAGGTCATCGCTCGGTCAGAGGAAAGGTGCCCTTGTTCGTAAAAGTCTGGATGCCCCGACCACCTTACGGTCGAATAAATATTATCGATTGTCGTTGTATTAGGGTAAAAAACGAGGAAGGTGCAGCCTTGATGCTCCAAACCTCAGGTCAAACATTCATGATAATGCCTGCGAAGGTATATAAATCCCCTACAACTTGTAACCGTCATTGCTAGAACGATCCAAACGAACACCTTCCCTGGCTCTTCACAGCAGTAACGAGTTATGAGACCGAACGATATTCGTTTGGATCGTTCCAGCGATGACGGTTACCTGTTGTACGGAAGGTGCCATGTTTGTTCGGCGAGGTTGGTTGAGATGCGTGAATGACGTGCGTGAGGGTTTTTTTCTGTTTGTTTTTTTTTCTGTGAAGTCTTATACACGAACAAAGATCATGATTCTAAATGAAGCAAGTCCCGCATTTAAACGACCATCGTCCCTTCTCCCCTCCTCGCCCCCTTTCTTCCTTCTCTTTCTTATCCTCCCCCTGCCCCTTCTCCTCCTCCTCTCCATCCTCCTCCTCATGAACTGGTTCTGCGGTTGGCGCGGGTGAAGATGGAAGGGGAGGGTGATACAAGCCGCGACCTGATGGTCGGGGTCACTGCCGAGCTGGAAGCGATAGAAGCCGTGGCGAAGCGCCTGCAGTCCTCGGGGTTCACCAGGCCCGTCACTATCATTGGGCAGGTAAGTCGGAGGACGGCCGAGGCCCACGCTCGTACTGCCTAGCTTGCGGATGATGGTGAGCAGCGGGTGCTCGTGAAGGAAAAAGGGAGGTGCAAGTCGGAACCTTTCAAGAGGGGAAGTGGGATGCTTGTCGGTTCGGGGTGATGGAAGAGAGATTACTGTATACCAGTACGTACTACGGCACTAGAGGGTAATCGATTCAAGTCGGGCTGGAACATGTATGTACGACGCGCATGCTTGTGTGGGAGGGAAAAATAAAGAATTTATCTCATATACGGCTGTTCCGCGACTTCTCTCTGCATATACTTCCGAATATAGACACGCACTCATTTTTTTGTACGTACGTAGCGGCGGAGTGTAGTTTCTTGTAGTGATCCTTGATTTTTAGCCGCTGGAACGACTGCTGTTGCAAGGCAGCTTGCACTCCTTGATAGAAGAAGGCACCACGTTCGAGTGCCCACGAAAACAATGGTTATGTACGTACCTGGCTCACGTAGGTAGAGTTTTGTCCTTTTTGTTACGGCGCACTCTGTGGTATTTGTACGACTACGACAAGAGTGGGCTCGTCCAAAGACCCTCAAATGCCAACCACCGGGAGCGATGTCGCACACGTAGGTCTGTGAGTAACAAGGCATGCCTTGGCTGTACTTGAAGGTTATGTACTAGGTAGCGAAACTCGCAAACCGACCGCCTTAGTATTTGTTCAAAGAAACAAAACCACCAACGCAGAAGTAACAAACGCGCCATACTAAGATACGATACGTACAACGACACATAATTCCGCACATTACCTCTCTAAACTACTGTAGCGGGGATAACTACCAAACTAGTAGCTTGACGGCGACTTGCCAGCGAGCCAACTTCACGTAGCCCACACACATAAGGCACCGATTCCCGATTCTCCCACTTTGTATCTGCCGACAATCTCTCATGCGTCAAGGCGGGATCCGGCAAGACACGCCTGGTAAGGTGTGCAGAGCTGCAGCGCATCTGGAGGGATACGGGACCGGGGGCGGGGGCGGGGGCAGAGGGGGGCGCGGGCGACGGGCGTGGAGAATCGACTTCGATCATCGCGGTCTGCCGAAACGTGCATGCCAACACGCCATATTTCGTCTGGAACTCCATTCTGTGCAAGATTTTCAACCTTCGATCAGGGGTACGGACAGGGAAACGCTACCAACCCACGACCACTTAATTGTGTGTTGCTCGTCCCACTGAACGTATCAGGGAAACGCTTATCAGCACGTAGCGCGCTGCTTGCCGCACTGAACATGTGTTTAGGGGTGAGGTTGCGAACGCTCTCGCGAAATCATGAATGTCTACGAGGGGGCGCCAGGTGTAGCCAAGCGTATTTTGGGATCGGAATTAGCAAGCGTTAACCCGGGCAGATTTATGTCAACGCCTTGAGTAAAAGCTTATACTCGCCGGACATATCACGATATAGACTATTTGGATTCCGAGCTGCCGGTATGAGATGTTGTGCGAGATATGTATAGTACAGACTAAACCAAGAAACATATGTTACAGTAGGTAGGTCATGCAGAGCAATACGGCTCTCACCCGGCAACTATACAGCTCCGGAGTATTGTCTTCCCCCCTGATATATCTAGATCATAGGATTAAGGTATTGACCTTCTGTTCGAGGTGTGAGAGCTTCGTGCCGCTCATCGTTCGTTGTGTCGAGACCGTTCACACCCAGCGCTCGTACCGCCATCGTAGCTCTCAACGTCCCCGCTCCCAACCCCTTCGTACCGCCTAAAATGCAAATATATATATATATATACCTGGTAAGTTGCTGCAGATACAACCCTCTACTTCGTACATCCAATCCGTCCGAAAGCCGAACCGTTTACGCGTCAGAACGTCGACGATCAGCCTTTGTCATGACCATCTGCTGTGGTCCACGACAGAGGAAAAGCTACGTAATGGGGTCGTGTTTCTGTGACCCCCGGCGCTGTTTCCAATCTCCGCCTTTTCCGATACCCTCCGTCCCTCCCTCCCTCCCCCATTTCCTTTATCCGTTTTGCTGCTGCAAAAACGAGCTTGGCCGATACCCTTCCTCCCTCCCTCTCTTCCCCTTTTCCTTGAACCTTTTTCACTGCTGCAAAAACGATCCTGTACTAATTCCCCGAGTAGGTGATCTTCAAAGAACGTCGGCGCTGTTCCAAAGCGGGGGGGGTAGATGTCTACAACGCCTCTCGCATGTGTCAATAGTTGCGCGATGATACAGGTGCGATGTGTTCCTTGTCTGGTCGCTGCCTAACGTGGAATGCATCTCCCCCTCTCCCTCCTTCCCTCTCTCCGTCCCTCCTCCCCCCATCCCTCTCTCTCGCGCCCTGTTTTCCCCTCCCGGCAGCCGTCAACAGAAAAGCCCGCCACCTCCCCATCCTCACCCAGAACGTTCAAAGTCTCCTCAAGACTCTTGAAGAAGGGATCCCCGAGCAAAAGTCAGCAGGCGCCCTCCCTGGCCGGCGTCACGTCCAGAACTCCGAGCGACGGGCTGAGCGACCGGGCGATATTGGGAGGCGGAGGAGGGGCTACTTCTTCACCCATCTCGAACGACGAAGACGACGGTAATGCTGGTAGTGTCGGTAATATCGGCGTGAATGACGATTCGATGCGCACGAAGAACATTTTTAAAATTATGCCGGTAGAGACACATACTATTGTACCTGGGCGCACGTCGTTTCGAGACTTGGGCATCCGAAAACGTACAGCTCGGAGCTCTCACTAGAAAATAAAGGAATGCATAGGGGCTGCAGTTTTGAACGTCGTTTATTTAGACCACGTGACATCCTGGTAAAAAGTACACAGCCAGAGCTCTCGGTAGTAGGTTAAAAAAAAACAAATGCAAGCCTGAACTCCCTCCAAATCGCTATGGCTCAAGTCTTAAGTCTTGTTTTTAGAAGCGTGATATTCTATATAATGTACAGCCGGAACTCTAGGTAGAGTCTCAAACACGCGAATACAGCTGGAACTCCTCCATAACGCCACGAACTAACGAATGGCTATTTTTGTTTTGGCTTGTCGGGGCGGAGGATGGACGACACACATGCATATTGTTTTTCTGGTTCCGGATACGATACGCAAACAAAAAAAAAAACTCCACCGTTAGAATTATATAAAACTCTAGAGAGGAAGATTTTTCCGAGCCTTTACGCCGAATTCAACATCGCGATGTTCGCACACGCAAATCCCTCGATATAAAACTCAGTACCGTTTTTTTTTTTGGCCAGAAGAACGTGAGATATAAAACATGGGTAAAATAAACATAGTCAGCTAGTCCACACACACACATGTAGAACACCTCATGGACTGGAGGATGTGGCAGTTGCTGCTGCTGCTGCTGCTGCTGCTGCTGCTGCTGCTGCTGCTGCTGCTACCCTAGGTAGCTCGGCAGGCTACAGCGCCTGCGTACACCATGGACTTGGCTCTTGGCATAGACGAGGCCGCAGCGCGGACGCGTCTCGCACTCGTGCTGAGATACGTCCGCCGAAAACGACAGGCCCAGTTGGCGCTACCCACTTGTTCCCGGATAGGGTGAGGGGTGTGCCGCGTTGGGGACATGGGTTTGCAGCAAGTCCGGCAGAAAGACGCTCCGGCGCACTGGATGCTGTGCTGGTGCCGCTGAACCCGGGCATCCCGGGCATCCACCCCTCCCCGACCACGGGAGCACCCGTCTGCCGTACTCATTCAACCAAGTCGTGGCGGCCACCGCTGCTGCTGTTCATGCTCAGCTGGCACGGTGATGATCGGATGGCCGAGTGGAGGGGACAGGCTGTTTTCAATTCTATCTGCTATATTCGGCTATACCTACAAAAAGAGAACGCATATATCGCCGTGCGGTATTTTTTTTCCCCCAAGGAGATATTCGTGTTCTGCGGACCACGGAATCGCGAGCATATCGCCATGCCTGACGTTTACATGAAACTCGAGACGCACATGATTTGGTTCTAAATGTCAAAATATCGCGATTTTCTTGAGTCTCCTATAACTCTGTTTTGGGGGCGCGATCGTGGCCGTGACTGGAGGACGTGAGACCAATCAGACTATTGGAGGGGCTGGGTTTTACGGTAGAGGTGTTTATAGTGAGCACTGCCACGGCATGCAGGGGCGGTGGCTTATTCTCTGAGCTCCTCGCATGAGGAGCTCGATCCTAAGAGCTTTTGTTCGCGCGACCCCTGAATTAACTATATTCAGCAGTGGTCCCTCTGCAGTGCCGTCTGCCCGCCATACGTAGTGCCTCTGAAATCGCTTTATGGACACATATGGGGATCAACCAATGCGGCAGTGTGCGAAGTAGTGCTGAATGTTGCCGCAGCGTATAGCGCCGCTGGCGCATACATACCGGCACTATATATAAGGGCCACTTGCCGTAACGGTAAAACTTATCGTACTGCCCGGCAATAGTTGGTAACTTGTCTTTCAACTCGAGGAACTCAGTCGGCCAGGGAAGTATTGCCTCAGAAGGCAAAAAGTTGCAATCCCTACCGCGGGGTGAGTCTACCACGGAGAACCCATTTTTTCTGACCCCGCCCATTACTTTTGGGGGGCCTTTTACAACAGACAAACCTGGCCTCACAACCGAATAGGAGAGAAATATGCCAAGTTAAGCCCGGTACACGATCCTGTAGCCTAGGTATCCAACGGCTACCGTGAAGAGTTAGGTTCGCCAACAGGGATGCGATCGTCTTTCAGAGCACTCGATTTTTTGTTTTCCCAGAATACGGGAAAGATTGCGTCAATAATACCGAACGACAGCCATGGTGTTTTCGTGAAGATTTGGCCGAGGGTCTTCCGAAAATACTTCGCATGTTCGACGTTTTAGGCACCGACCGCCCTTGCCGTTCAATGTCGAGAGAGAACGAGCGCTGAGAAAACGATCGCGCCCACCCCAGTGCGAACTCAACGCTCTTTTTCCGGTAATGTCATAAAGCATACCTGGCGCTGGCCAGGACATCCCACTGTCGTGAGAAAACGAGCAAAATGAGAAAGACAGGGTTGAGATTTGCAGAAAAAATATACTAAGAAACCCGGGAGCCGTTTGTACCGAAGTTTAGTTCGGACCGCACCCAATTCTCGATTAGGAAACCCCAAGCCTGAAACAGACCTCTTATTTCTTAACAGTTATCCGGCACCACTGTGCAACATCGGTGCCCAAATACGTTGGGTTGGCTCCCCACCCGTTTTCGAATTTGAAATCCAAGTCTGAACCATATGTTTCCTTTTCCTTGTCAGTTGTTCGCCGGTGCCCACATATGCTGGGTGTTCGTAGCTTTTTCCCTACTGTAGTTGAGGAGGAGGTCCTTCCGTGAAAAAGGGTTCGTGCTCAAGAAGTGGGAACCTGACACCTGTATAAGCACGGCTCTCAGAGGGTTAGGTTAGATATCTACGGTAGATGATCTCAAACGATCTGCTGTAGATCGGATTAGTCTGTCCGTCAGGTGACAAATGTTTGGGCTCAAAAAGTGAAACCCCATTATCTGGCGTAGAACGGCCCCACTGTGTTTTTCCCCCCTCGCGTTCGGCGTTTCCTGTCGTACATACGAAGGGGAACCGGCTTTATTTTGAGAGGGGGATCATTGATTCGCGATGTATGTGACACAATACGAAGTACCCTATTAGTACCAGCCCCGTACCCGATTTGAACCGTTGGAATCGTTGGAAGAAATTTCCAAGAATATTCTCCACATCTGACAGATCGCCGATCCGCCACTTCATGATCTAGATCTTTCAGGACATGATATATTCTTGATCTGTACCGGTGTGACCTAGTTCCTATGGCTGGGTCGGAGCCGCACACTTTGCCATGATCTACGAGTAGCAACATGTTTTGGCGTTGGATCTGTGTAAGTTATACAGGGTCCTGGTCAATTGTCTAACTACGTGGGAGGAGAGTTTCCATCTGGTTCGGCATACAACCGACGCCACTTGACGGTTTCACATGCCTCATACCGACGCTGCTATTAGTGCGTGTCACCGCCCTAAATTACTCCGGTGAGGATCTGATCTAGGGGATCCATTAAGGTGCCCCATAAATAATATGCCCTCAAAAATAACGTTTGGAGTACATACTAAAATATATATATATATTGGTGCTTTTGTTTTAGTCCATTTTGTGAAAGAAGAAACTTTTGTCTCGAAGTAGCACATACGCAGGCAGACAGGGACGCTCTCTAAGCGTGGCTGGACTCTGCTGGACGCCAGGGACTTCAGCCTTCCAATGGTACTGCTATTTCGGGGGACCATAATAAATAGGGCCTATGGTACACACTACATACTTACCTATTTTTACTACGAAAACTTGGTCCTATTTACTATGGTCCCCCGTAATAATAGACGATATAGATCATCTAGATGTTCTACCTGACCTATCTGTCCGATGCGTGAAAAATTCGAACGCCCCCTCCCCCCTCCCTCCTCCCCCCTCCCTTGACCTAACACCCCCTTGCTGCAGCAGGCACCAACAGCCGTTCGCACAACCAAATGCGCGGGGGTGGCCGTCTTCCCCCAATACATTCGTTCGTGATGCCGCCGCTGGTGCGACGGGGGAAGGGAGTGGTGGGGATGGGGCGGGGGTGGACGCATCAACACGAGATTCTGCCCTAAACCGGAAATCAACCCTCTCGAGGGAGGGCTCAAGTGAGGCCGCCCAGCTTAGCGACGGCGACGCGCTGTCGGGCTTGTCGCGCCAGAGCGCGCTAGACCGGACCAACCCCGATCAGGAGCAGCCGACGCTCCAGAAGATGGGAACGGGAGACTCGACAGGGTCGGGAGGCGGCGCTGAATCAGAAGGTCTTTTGGGTAGACCCGTCGTTTCCAAGCAAAGGAGGATGTCAAGGATTGGAAGGACGTCGTCCGAGGTCCCCGTCCCTGTTGCGAAGGAGGCGGGGGGGGGGGGGGGGGGGGGGGAGGAGACGTCCTTCTCAATATCTGGGTATGGGCAGTAACGGTGCCTCGTCGCCGTCCGGTGGGGATAGACGAAACTTGCGGGATAATATCGGGAAAATGAGCGCACTAGCGGTGGCAAAACTTCGGGGGGGGGATCAGGACATGGCTTCATCGAGAAGGTCCATCGCTCCGAGAAGCGGGCTGACGCACAGAAGGTATGTATGGCCCTTTACCTCTACCGATATATTTTCGTTTGTTTGTTTGTTTGTTTGTTCGCTCGTTTGTGTACTTGTTTCGTATTGTTGTTGTTGTTTTTTTTTTTTTTTTTGCCTGTTTTTGCTTGTTTGTTCGTTGGCTTCTCCATCCCATCTAGTATTATCATCTTCGCCCCATGTACCGCTCCAGCTTTCTCTCCCTTTCGTAGCATAGCAGGCACTCCCCCCCCCCCCCCCCCCAACACTTAAAGGCGCTTCGCGCTTGATGCAAGCAATGTCTGCCGGTGAAAACCCGACGTGCTCCGTCCCGGCATTGTAGGGATACGAGGGTCTATGTTCATACGACTACGGCCATGCATGATAATGAGTACAAGCCCCCCCCTCTTATAGTGGGATACAACTCACTCTGCATGTGATTCTCTGAGCACTGCAGGTTTTGCTTCGCGCTTGGAGCAAGCACCAATGCCTGCCTGGTCGGTGAAAACCCGACGTGCTCCGTCCCGGCATTATAGGGATGCGAGGGTCCTATGGTCATACGACTACGGCCGTGCGTGACATGAGTACCCCCCTCCCCTCCCCTACGTACTACGGTGCGCGTGTACTCCGTACACTTGTGTTGATAATTGTGTTGGCAGTCCTGATTTTTGCGGTTTTTTTACTCGGAACCGTTGTTTGTGCCGACGTTTCCTTCGTTACCCTTTACAACATAGGTGTGCTACTATAATGGTTGTTGCACATCTTGGCCGAAATATTTCTGACAGACTGGGGGGCTATCCTCGACTAGAGAACTACCCAATGTCGCTGAGAATGCGAAGCATTATTGAGCGAAGCAGTTTATGTGCTTTTAATTCATAAAGGACGAACTTCATGGTTGATTCTCATGCTGACGGAAGGGCGCACTGACGGAGATCTGGAACTAGTACACCAACATGCACGCGAACGAGCGAGTGTACTCCTCTGCCCCCAGTGTCTCACTCACAGCCACGTGGGCATAGCAGACACACACGGGCGAACGCCACGACACTACCTTCAGTTGGTGTAGATTGGCCTAGGAGCTAGGCTATCGCTGTAGACAGTTCTTGTGTTTACACTATTTTTCGTAGGCTACGTATTGAAGGCCACGGGATCGTTCATGGGGTTAAGTTTTCGTTTTTTTAATCTCAAAATCAGTTTTCTAGGCGAAAGTATACAGCTCTCCAAGAGAGGAAAAGCCTCAGAATAAAAAAAGAAAGATAATAATCTTACCGTGGCACAGCAGCGTCTCATTCGTACCGAGTACCTTTTGGCAAGTTCCCCAATGAAGCAGTGTTACGGCAAAAACAAGTTCCAACCCAACCGGCCGTCTATACTCCCACCCACCCTCCCTCCCTCCCTCCCTCCCTCCACCGTTTAATCTGTAACAACAAAAACGCTATTAATAGGAATATGTGCCCCAAGGGTCGCGACCCCATCTGCATAGCTTGACCGCTTACATAGACATATCGCACCGAGCGCGTATGTGCACCATTTGCGAGTAGTCCTCCAATCTCCAATTTGAAACAGAGCGTGTTACGGAGAAACCAACCCAACCCACCGTCTACCCCCGCCCTCCCTCCCTCCCTCCCTCCCTCCCTCCCTCCCTCCGCTAACAACGTGCAACAAACAAAAAACACCACCCCAGGGGTCGAAACTCCATCTCGCTTGAGCGGTCTACCAGGGGAGTAATGTCGCGGAGGGATCCGGTTTCCCGAAGAGCTCCTATGACCAGGCGAGTCGCCCAGCGCTGTTGCTGCTCTCTCCCACTGTAGGTCCCAGAGCTTATAGACTGGACTAGATAGACTGGGCTAGATATACTGAACTACATAAGCTGGATAGACACCTGCATTTTTTGGGGGAACGTATCGATCGGGGTATACAGGCGTCGGCATAAATATAGACTTTAAAGTAGCTATTATTACGAGCCACAAAACGCGCCAGTCAGACGCAAAATACACAGAAACTCCGCTAAATTCTACCGCGAGCGGCCGACCGTAGCACCTAGCCAAACTATATATTACGCCCACTTTTGCTCAAAAGTCAACTGACAGCCTTGGTTAGCGCTAGTATATAGTCCCCGTCTGGCACGAGCAGCATCCGTGTGGAACATTCTAAGCACCTTATTGGTGTTGTTTACCCTGCGCTGTGGGCATGTGTTTGAACGATCAGGGGTGGCTCCGGGGACGCGGGCCCAGCTGACGGGGCGGGACCCGTACTAGCGGCGCAAGTGCTGAAGGATAAACATGCCGTGAAGGTGAGACCGCGTTTATTCGGTTGGGGGGTGGGATGCGTACGTATCACCCATACCAGGTAAGGCTCATCCCATGGTAGCGCTTGCGCTTTCATAGCTCAACAATTTCCGGCCGGTTTAGCTTCATCAAGTGAGCATCTACCGGTTAGTACGATTGTCTTACTCTGCCTGGGGTTTCACGTAGAATATGTTTGTTTTACGTGTAGGACTATTGCGTAGCAAAGAGAAATGTTGGCCGCGGGTGGCGCGTGAACACAGACGTTGTTCGGATTCTTTTTTTGGGCGACGATATTAAGCTCCTTCTGGTGTGAAAAGCTCAGAACATAAGACGCCGCCCCTGTATGCCGTGGTGGCATTGCTCGTATATTTCATAAGGCCTCCTCCCTTGAGGAGCGCCCTCTACCGTCCCCACCCAACACCCGAATTTTTTAAGGAAAAACCAAAAACGTACGCTGTAGAACGTTTACCTTTCGGAAGGCTTTTCGACGTGGGGGTGACGCAAGAATAACCCCGATGACTTTTATTGGTGGAGCTAAAAACCAACCAAAGACCCGCCAACCGTTCCAATTTTGAAGCCTATACAGCCCGAACTGATGAAAAGTGCATAACGACCAGCGAAGGAAAATTGGCACATATACACAGATGTCTGGGACTTCCCCGCCCCCCTGCACAATGTAGGCGTAACGCAAAACCGTTCTCGTGGAGAGATACTGAACAAATGTAGCACACCATTAGGCGCACCGAATTGAGAGGTTGTCGACCGATACCTTTGTGGGAATTTGCTACGTTGTTCAATGTCTCCATAAGATTTTCTTCATGTTCGGCATTGTTCAGGTGGGCGGCACCTGTGTACCAGTATGTATACTACGCCCGATACACATTCCCACGGAATTGTACCCCTCTGAGAGTAAATATAAGGACTACTTAGTTTTAGTAATAGTGTCTACACGGTCCTTATATTCCGGCCCAGAGTGGTTCTGCAGTTGAGGAGGCCTGATTTTTTTTTGCTTAAGGCCTTGAGACCGCAGTCCCGTTTAAGGTGCAGATTACTTGGGATTGGAGTGGTATGAGTGGTTTGCCCCCAAAAAGGGACTGCAGTTCTTTAAAGGATTAAGTAAAAACGAAATGTGACCCAAACCGTAGCACAAAAAACAAACTTCCGCATGTAAAGAAAAATATTATTAGGGATCGGGAACCGATATGGTAATAATCTGCAGTTCGTTGTTGTAGAGAGAATTGGGCCTCATGGTTCATATTCTTCAGCTGAGTGCGTATTAGTAGTAGCTCACTTTGACAGCAGCAGCTGGCATTGCATGGTTGATCGCGTTTGTGGGAACACCAAGTGGATACCGCACGAAACGGTGCAAGCAGACTGGTAGAACACGCGAACAGACAGGGCTGTTTGCTTGCAGCTGGACAGCGGTCGCTCGCTGGGTCGGGTATTTCGTGAATTCTCGCGAGTTCAGGAGCTCATCTCTTGAGGTTGGCGAAAGATGAAAGCACATCGGAGTTGGAGTGCACAATACAAACAACTTGTTTAATGTAACACATACGAAATCACACCAACAACAAAATGTAAGGAGCACACAAGTGTTGGACGTATCACTCTATCGAGAGCAGGAACGATGCTTTCCGTCTCGAAAGGGATGATGCGTGGTCAATGGTTAAATGACCACTACGTAAGGCAAGCAACAAATGAATACGCCCCCTCCCTCCTGCCGCAACACGGGATCGTGAAGGGTTACAGACTAGGGTTGGAGCACGAGATGCTCTGTAACCAGACCCTAGGTTTGCATGCATGCATGTTGCTTTGTTCCAGCCTTGCTGCCGGCGCCCAACACTCGAAATATCGTACAGCAGCGCGGACACCGGTATGTATGTGTAACTCGGAAAGCCAGAGCCTAAAACGATTCGTCGTGCCCAAACTAAAACGACGGCACTTGGCCAAATTTCGAAAAGTGGTACCAGGTACATCATTACCGACCCAACGATGGTACATCGCAACCGGTCCAAAGGGAGTACCTGGTACGTCGTAGCATGCTAAAAAATATAGTACCAGGTACACCAGTAGCGGTCCGCCTATAGTGCCGATTGAGCAGTGCCGGCTGCTCGCTGTAGTGGTGGTGAAATCGATTGACACACATGGAATTAACCATTACGTGGGACCATAGTAAATAGGACCAAATATTGTTCGTAAAAATACCTAAATATATAGGTTTTTATGTATGCCATAGGTCCTATTAACAATAGACCCCCGTGATAGTGTGGCCTTGTGCGGAGTAGTGCCGGCTGCCGCTATAGTGCCGAGATTGTTGGCTGGCGCACACCGGCACTTTAGAGCAACTGTCGCTGTATGTCGAAATCGACCCAAGGACGGTTGAGGCAACCTCAACCCATCTCTACATGAGGGGACACGTACGAAATCCGAGACGTGTTTATGACAACCGGTGCATCCACGCACACGCTTGTATCGAAATATCACTGAATTAAACAGTCGCGGGCGCTTTTCTGTCGAGACGAACTCTTGCCCACTATGTATATACAGGGAGTACAGCTTTCTGGATGACACGCTTTGTACTGATGGCTGTGTGCCGGCCGGTCCATCAATCTTCTTGCCGCGCTGTGCGGGGGGCATGCCCTTACTCAGCGAGGACCGTCACCCCCTCGCCCTGCCCCCTCCCCCGCCCCGCCCTATGGCCATAAGACTTCGGCCATGCATGACATGAGTGCACCCAACCCACCCCCTCTCCTAAACCCCCGCCCATCCCTTCGCCCCCCATCCTCTTCCCCCTACCCCCTTTCCCCCCCCCCCTCCCCTTCCCTTCCTCCCATTCCCCCCTCCCCCAATTCTCCCCTCTTACCTCCGTCGCCCCCTCCCTCCATCCCTGCCCCCCCCTTCCATCACTCATCTCTCCCCCCTCTCTCTCCTCTCCCCCCCCCCCCTCCCCCGCCACTTCGCCCCCACCCCATCCTATTATCGTCCCCCTTCCCCCCATTGGTAAACCCGATGGTCAGATGGAGGGCTTGGAGGCAATGAGTGCTGAAGACGTGAGCGGAGTGGGCCAAGCCGCGAAGATCATCGCGTGGATGCGCCGAGAGTGCCCGGACTTGGTGTCCGTGGCCCCGCTGCTGAAGGAGCTCAGGTTCACTGGGTTTTCAGACTCGAGGTTTGTGCGGCGAGTTGTCCTTTTTTTTTTGACAAAATATCTGAAAATTCTTGCCAGTTCCACACATGGGAACAGATCAGATCAGATCAAGTCAGATCAGATCGGATTCCCGGTTATTCATGATCTATATCGTTCATTTGCAGTTGTCGTCTCCTCAACCTGTGTAATCTATGGTAGCTCATGTTGGCGCGGGTGGAAGCTGTGAATTCTGCATGATCTACTCTAGTAGCACATGTCTCCTGGGTCGATTGTGTATTACATAACAGATCTTTGCACAGCACATCATGTCAGCAGGTTAGTACCGGCATCGTCTAGGTCATAATCTGTCCTATGTCATGATATGCCCGATGTATGGATAGTTCGTCATATTATGAGTAATTTTTAATGGAGACGGTGCGGTCAGAGGAAAAACAAAAGCCAATTCGAGAAACAAAGTACAAGGAACTGATGGGGAAAATGTTTCGTGTGCGAGAGCGTGCCGAGTTGGGCGCGTTCGTTGGCGCTGGTAATCGAAGTGGGAAAAAGCTCTGGAAGGAACGATGTGAGAACGCCTCCATTAGACTAGCGACTAGGATGCTTATTCGCTACGTGCAACGATTGCCAAACATGGTACAACCGCTACAGTATTTATCATCTTTGTCCCGTCCTCTTCCTGCAACCTGGAGCCCCCCCCCTCTCGCTGGGGGAGTTTGATACACCAGATAGCAGCGCGAAAACGATCGCTATCCTAGGAAATAGATGGTGGGCACAGGCGGCCAAACAGGAAGGGGGTAAGATTAGCGAAACATTTTCTATGTAGTATATAGAAATAAATCACCGCCCAGTTGTTGGAGGTGTCTCTAATAGGAGTAGGAATGGTGCTCCGTCTCGAAAGGGATGCGTGGTCAACGGTCAAATGACTAAGGCAAGCAAGAAATGGGTACGCCTCCCCCCACCCCGCCCCCCTCTCGCTCAGGGCTCTAAACGGATGCGTGGCCAATGATCAAATGACTAAAGCAAGCAACAAATGAGTACGTCCCCCCCCCGCCCCCCTCCCCGCCCCCCGTGCCTCCTCGCGGGGATGGAACTCCGGAAGGGAAAATATTGAGCAAGAGACGCACGACACTTTAGTTGTGCATGTCCTCGTTTCGATTCGAAGCATATTAAAGTAGGGCTGTACGTGAGGTATGCCTCAGCTAGGCTTTACCGCTACTTGTTGTAGCACTTGGGTGACGAAGTAAGAGAACGACCTGATTCAGTCTTTATCAACTACGCAGCACGAGTCCCGACCCTGAAACGCGCTACGAGCGGTCAAGACTACGAAAAAAAAAAAGACGCACAAGTCAGCAAAACCTACCGCAAGCAAAATAAGCGTAACAACCAACTACTATTACGCGGGGACCATAGCAAATAGGACCTACGGTACACACAAACTCTTAAATATATCCCTATTTTTACTAACAATAGTCGGTCGTTTTACTATTGTCCCCCGTAATACTAGACTAATAACATACCAGCTTACCAGGTAGGTGGTCGCTCGTAGTCAGCCAACTCCCAGCCCTCAAAACGTTCCACACCTCGGGAAGACGATCAATGCTCAATTCATCATCTAGATATTTTTTTCGAGGCAGATCAGATCTATTCCTGATCTTGTCTGTATGTATGAACCCCGAGCTTGTTTTTTCGGAGGGGGGGGGGGAGACCCGAATGATCTGCAACTATCTACTGTCGCGTGTATCGATATATGCAGATCCTGCACAGCCTTTTGCTAGCGGCAGGAGGTGCGAGAACTACGGTACATATGCAGACGGTCTACAATAGGCCATGATGCGCCCGAGATGTGAAATATGTCTCCTTCCGATTTTTTACGCACAGAAAAATAGAACGCCTCATCTCGGTCGTTTTCCCAGAGCACCTCGTGGTCGGCCAGCCCACAGCTCAAACATGAACGTTTTCGTTCCCATGAAACGCCCCAAAACATGAAGTAAAAAAACGCCTCTTTTTCTCGCTCCCAGGGCAATTTCCGCCCTGCCCCCGGACGTGCGTCACCGCAACCTGGAGCGCCTGGTGGTGGAAGTGATACGGAGAGCACTGGGCCGACGAGGGGAAGCGGCTTCTGCTCATCATCGAGGACGCCCAGTGGATGAACCCGTACAGCATGAAGCTTCTCCTTAAGGCGAGAGAGGGAGAGAGGTCTTGTTAGGGGGGGGGTCCAGGGTTTGAAAAAGCAACCAAGCTGCTTCCTTAGCCACCTTGGTACTTGAGAGAGCGGGAGAACTGACGATGAAAAAAAAATGCGAGTACTGCAGCGGCCATGCTGCGTGATCAGGGGGGTAGGGTTGGAGAAGTGAACAGCTGCTTCCTTAGCCAACTTGGGGGGACTTAAGAGAGGGAGAAAATCGATGATGAAAAAAATGACGATTTCAGCAGCGGCCATGCTGCGTAATTTGGATGGATGGTATTACATTTGGGCGTCCGAGTTACAACATGAGGAAGTCGTTTGTTGTACCCGTATTGCGGGACGCTCACGCCCCTCGTAGGTTGCTGCAGTAGCACCAAAGTTATCCTTGTCGCTATCTCTCAAAAGGGCCCCCAGAGAGATAATGTTAGGGTCAGGGTTGGGGCACCAAGCGCCTCCTGAACAGGACTATCAAGGCCAAGAAGATTGATTGCTCATCATTTTTTTTGTTTTGTTTCGTGCATCCACTTTTTTTCTCAACGTTACATACGAAGCTGTTTTTTGGGAGTGAGATTCGTGTGTGAAAAAAAAACAAAGGTAGAGCTCCTCCTCAAGCGAGGAGAGAGTCAAGACAATTCAGGTGCACCTCTACGTACCGTAGCCTTGCGAAGTGTGCTATTAGCGATGGGATAGCATTTGTTTTGCCCAAAACAGTTATGAGTGACTACCTAGCCATTATTGATACGACGGTGTTCCCTCAACCAAGTGACTACCCAACCATTGTATGCTTGAAAACCAACTTTGTTTTTTTACCATAATTCGAGAGAAACTCTGCGATAGGCCGAGGTTAATTAATCCTTTGAAGACTGTAGTCCCGTTTAGGGAACAAACTTCCTATAATTTGAGTGGTTTGTCTCCAAAACGGGACAGTAGTCCGAAAGGAGTTAAGCGTCCATTTTCATCAAAAACAGTTTTGTTGGGAGAAACATGTACTGTGCATAGAGAGCTCTTTCAAGTGGGGGGCCTCAGGAAACAATAGTTGCTCGTACCCCTGCGGAAGCACACGTGATGCCTCGTTAGTGTTGCCGCCCGGCCGGCCCGGCCGCTCGTGCCCGTGTCCGTTGTAAAAATGCCGTGTGTCTCTCTCGTGCGCGCGCGCGCATTTTTGATCGAAACGAATAGCTAGCAAGAGCACAACTGAAGGTGATGATCGTCATCTCCGCCAGGCCGTTCGAGGAGTACTTCGAGACCGTTCCTAATGTGAGTGCCTCATGTGGAGGAGTAAAAAAACATGAAGGAGTCGGTAGCAAGGGCTGTGAGTGAGCTGGCCAACTCAACGTCGCCCGCCATTAAGATAGGTGGAACTAGTTGGCTGTACAGAGGTATTTACGGCTTTTGCTGTGTGCTGTAGGTAAACGGATTTCTGCGTCTTTGCTTCTGACTACAGTTTTATTGGCGCATTTGTGGCTCATCATCATGTTATTGATTTTTTTGTGAAATATTATCTCAGCTGGTTGGCTTACTTCGACTACCCGGACAATCCAGCCCCGCTGACAGCCCTAAGCATTAGGTATAATCCGTGCGAGTAGCACACGTGTTTTGCACTCTTGACTCCTTTATAGCTGCACCACCCACGTTTTTGGGTAAAACTACTCAGGATTAGTGTGGGCTCACGTTAGCAGCATGTAATAGAAGGGTCTAGCTTGGTCGATCGCTCGTGCTAGGAAACACGGACTAGAGCGTCCAACAATCGGTTCTCCTTGAAGCCTCGATTGAACGGCATTGGGTGACCGCCGCGATAAAGTTGCGTATATTATACGCTGGCGGCGGAGGCGCTGGGCCGCTAGCACTAATAAAATACTATTACTGTATAGTAGAACGACTGACCAGGGCTCGCTGTGTGATGTTTGTATTACGTCCTACGGTACCCCGACAACAGCGACAACACCTCTTCGTTTGTTCTCTGAACCTGAACCGAACCGAACCGACGTGACCCAAACACGACACGCACGACACGACGCGCCACCTCAGGAGTTCACCCTGTACCGGGAGATGTCCACCACCATCGCGATGTCCCCGCTGTCCCCCGAGGACTGCCTCGTGTTGGCGCGGCACATCGTCGGAGAGGCCGTGTTCGCGTCGTACCCAGAAGCTGATCTGTTGCCGGCTGGGTCCGACGCAGTTTTGCACGAGAAGAGCGGAGGCGGGAACCCCTTGTTTGTGCGGAACATCGCCGTGGTGAGTATTACCGCAAACTCGACGATGGTTACTGTCTTCATGGGAAGTTCCGGGAGAACGGGGAGAGGGAAGTGTGTGCGTGTGGCGTACTCATTTATTGCTTGCGTTATTCGTTTGACCAGTGACCACGTACTCCTTTCGAGACGGAGCACCGGTGGGTGGGGGGGAGAGGAGGAGGTGGAGGAGACAGAGCGGGAGAGGGAGAAGAAGTGGGGAGGGGGAGGGGGAAGGGGGGGGAGAGAGAGAGAACGATAGAGAGATAGAAAGTGGGAGAAAAAGAGAGTTAGAGAAGGAGAGAAGGAGAGGGAGAGAAAAGGAGAGAGAAATGACGGCGTCGTGACACCAAGCGCTGTTTTTCCCTGTGATGTTGTCCCGGCATGGGCAGAGCGGCGTGTGTTCGGTCCGATTGAAGTAGTATTTTTGTTCCCATGTAAGCTGATTCACTCGCAAGGTACGCACTGTCTTTTGAAACCTACCAGTAGCGAAAAAAGTGTTTGGGAAACCTACCAAATAGTCGTTCGAGCGCCGACGCAGAGTGCATGCATGGTGAGGCAAGGTAGTGACGTCTAGCCTGTCTGGCCGGTCTTATAAAGCGCGTGGAGCACGGCCATATGCTATGGAGCCCTCAACGGCCCGCCTGCGAACAAACTGAACACGCCGCACGAGACTCAAAGCCATGACGTCCCTGTGCAATCTAAAGCCCTCATCAGCTCCTCCCAAAGCACTACCGTACGTACGTAGTTCGCGGATTTTTTGCAGTACCGGTACCATTTCAGAGTGTCGTGTGATACCACTCTGTCCTGAAATATACGCAGTATGTATATTCTATACTAATATCAAGTAAAAACCGTCCTTATATTCAGGTACAGAACGGAAAAAAAAAACCGCGAAACTAGCTGTTCCTGAATTTGATTTCGCTAGTTTTGTTGTTTTGTTGTTTTGTTGTTCTCCTCCGGCGGATGAGTGAACAACACCCTGGCCGGAAATTTAGTACCCCTCTGTGCTCTCATGAACATCAAATGGGTATAACACACAAAATGAGTGCCCACGTGTAAGAGGTATCTCTTTGAGGAGTAGGAATGGTGCTCCACCTCGAAAGGAATGCGTGGTCAATGATTAAATGACTAAGGCAAGCAACAAATGTACCTCCCCCCCCCTCCCCCCGTCTTTTTCTGACGTCGGCATCTCGAAGACCCTGAGAGACAACCTGCTAATGTCGGGCAACGTGACACCCCTTGTCGATCTACCGGCGGGCTTCTTTCACTCGCTCATCGTCAGCCGCTTCGACGCCCTGGAGCCGACGGAGCAGACGGTGCTCAAGGCCGGCACAGGTAACAAATAGATACGTGCTACTGTACGACGGGGGCACACACATACCGTGCAACACCCCCCCGGTTCTAATTTCAATGCCGAATATTTTGTCCACAGCAAGGGGGGGAAGGGAAGGAAGGGGGCACACGCTACGTACGAGAATTGTGGGCGTGGAGAAAAGCTCGTGCAGATGCTTCCATGCACGCGTCGCTCGGCGCTTACTTTTCTCCCGTCGCCGAATAAAGCCAGTTTGTGAAGTTCGTTCGTCCGTAGGGGTGATGTGCTATCTCTAGTGCGCGTTTGATTATATGGTAGCACGCTCTGGCGCAAAAAAATATGGGGCCAAGAAATATGTCGCCTGACTGACCGGGCTCCTATACAAATGAGGGTTTTCACCCAAATACATCGATGGAAAATCACAACAAATTCGTGTTTTTTTACAATAATATTCGTCGCGCACTATACAGACCATGGGGGTCGATGCTCTCATACCTTTGGGTTGTAGAGCAACTTATACCAGACCAAGGGATTTATTGGTTCATCGGGTTACCGTTTTTGGCCGTTGTTATCCAAAAGTTGGCGCTTTGCCTGAGGTGTATGTAGGCAGAGAGGCCTCCTCGAGTCAAGAGTCATCCAGCGCCGAAACTTTCTGAGGCTCCTGACTCGACCTTAACCCCTTTAGAACCGCAGTCCCGGTTTGGGGACAAGCTAGTCAAATTCCAAGTAGTTTGTCCCCAAAACCGGACTGCGGTACCAAAAGGGTTGAGGGAGTTCCCTACCTCACCCTAAAAAAAAATGATTTTGAGAAAAGCTAGTCGTGCGACTTGACGGACAAAATCCTAAACCCTTTAATTGCAGCACGATAAAAGTTGTAAAAAACCACCAGGTATTTGGTATTCGAACAATATTGGGTTAAGGAACACGGTCGTCAGAACTATTTCGGTCAAAACGTGCTTTCCGTATGTCGTAGCAAGCGTTTGAGGAGCCTCGGAGACTTTTCGTAGGTCTTCGGTGTGAAACCGGAGTTTTTTTTTTAAACGGGAGGGATGAGAGGAAAGAGCCCCATTGATACACGACCGTAGGTGGTTCAGTCTCTTACACACAACGTGAAATCGCGGTCTCGCATTCTCAAGGCAACAAGATCATAGCCTCAATAGTACCCCCAGTTGACTAAATCATGATTCAATATGATTCAGAATCGCTGTGGTGGGCATGTTTTGTTGTACGCCTTTCGATAAAGCTGAGCTCATTCCAACGCGGCAGAGGTGTTGTTTGGGTGTAGGGCTGCCAGTAGAGCCGACACACTTGAGCCGCCTATAGCATGGCATTCACATCAACACACAGGACACCTGCTCCGACACGCAGGGGACACATGAACAAATCGAGCCGGGCGAGACAGTTGTAAGCGTGTGGTACATAAATATAAAAAACGATTTTCCCCATACTTGAACAATGGGTTTTCCTTTGCTTAAACGTGCTTTCCATTACTCACGACGTGTTTCCTTGCAACTCAAATGTATTTTCCTTTACTTTTCATAGTAGTGCATCGGGGTAGGGGCTGTGTGAAGTGTGTAGTCTCCCCGCTGCGAGTTTTCAGCTTCAATGACAAGCGCCTTGCGCATCAGGAGGTCTCGCTGGGAATCTGACAAAGACGCGTGCTACATACTACGTACAGTATTATTTTACGTTGCCAACGATCATTCAATGTAAATATTGGATTGGATGAGGCCTCCCGCTCCGAAGCAGGGGTGTCTCGCCCGGTATGAACTCCGCACTGAGTGCGCCCTCAGCGCGGTGCCCATCCCTGAGATTGAAATGACGGTCTGCATTAAGTTCCCTGTCCCTATTACCCTGTTCTCACGGGGGTAGCTACGCAGGCTTCGACGGAGTGAACGCCTCCTGCATGAAGCCTCTTCAGTAATTCGGACCAAGCACTAGCTTCCCCCTTTTTGTGCCAAACCTAAGTTCATTCGAGTGGGGTCACGACTCTACGATAGGGGGGTACTGCAGTACCTTTTTTTGGGCCAACACGTCTCGGATGGAACTGCCCAGAGTAAGGCAAGCCTTATCACTAGAAGACCGTCATTTTTTTTTTTTTGTGACATCTGGGCCACTGGGATTGATTGCCCATCGGGTTCGCACTTTTCGCCTTTTCTCAGTGGCGGTTTTTCGGCAAGGACTAGCTGTTTGTATAGAGCCCCTCAAGCGAGTCGGCAGTAGGTAGTACACCCCTATCGTGGCATGCCCCCTTCGTACATATAAACCTCACACCATTTATTTCAAGCGCAGGATCAATTTTATTCTGCGCTTTTTTATTCATGCCGGAAGACGGACTTGTTGCCTCGTCGTCTTCGCAGAAGAGCGCTATTTTGACGACCAAGAAACACCCTTCCTCTTGCGCCATCCGTGTGTGTGTGTTTTTGCTTTCTGTGACCAGTCATCGGGGCCGTATTCGACAAGAGCCTCCTGCTTCACATGCTGCAAAACAAGAGCCGGGACAGGACGGAGATCCTGCACACCGCGCTCCTGAAGCTGATCGAGGCCAACTTCCTCTCCAGATCCGTCGTCGGCCAGACGGAGCGCTTCAGCTTCGTGCACACGTCGGTCCAGGAGGTAAAACAACTCTCCCCACTTTAGTGCGGTAGTGGACCCCACTTTAGTGCGGTGCCTTGCCACTTTAGTGCGGTTACTTGCCACTTTAGTGCGGTGAAGGCGTGCTACGATAGGGGTAACGCAGAACGTTTCAGCCGAAATATTTCTGACTGACGGGGCAGCCAAAACCGGTGGAATACTATTTGCCTTTTTGATTTTTTCACTGTTTTTCACTTTTTGTTTTCTTCCATCCCATGTGTTACTTCGCCCTCCTTTTTCTCTCTCTATCCTACCTGGTACAGTAGTAGTAGCTCAGATCCGGAGTCACGTAGTAGGCGCTTGTCCCGCCTCCTCCTGATTACGGTTCGTGCCTCGCATTTTTTATCGCGAGAAGACCGCACGCAGCCCTTTCTTCCTTTGCCGACTCGAGTCGTCACCATTTTTCGATAGATACCTTACCAGTAAAAGTCGTAAGAGCATCGTTCTTCGGGGCGCACTTTCGTTTTTCTCGAGGTCAGGTTCTGGGTGGGTTATAGAGCTGCTACCTGTAACCAAGATAGTCATGTGAGGAGCCACATATAATACGACGAAGAACACCCCTATACATCGTAGCATACGCATCCATTTCCTGGTATGATTCAGCCCGCGGTCCCACTTTAGTGCGATGCCTTGCCAGACGACGGCGAGGTCCGCGCTAAAACGGGACCCCCAACACTATCCCGTCACGTACAGTGCGGCACTACTGTAGGACGAGGTCGTGACAAGTGACTTTCATCGCACTATACAGGGGACCCGCATTGTAGAGGGTGCCGCATCGCCGAACCACGACTGCATGTCTAAAAGCGACGAAGGGAACCCCCCACCGCCTTCCCCGGTTTTTTTCAGGCTCTGCATATTACCGTATAACCCGCGTGATAGGATATCACACCACGTGGAACGGATCTCCGAGACGATCTTCTCTCCTCAACGAAAAATGGGGCACAAAAAACATCGAAAGATGGTGGTGGTTTCGGAAATATTTCGCCCGAGACCTTTTTCCATAGACGTACGTGTCGCTCGGCGTTCGCGCTCTCTCCGTTGTCGAGAAAGTCAGACGGTAAATCCGAGAGGGTGTGCTATCTTATACTATTCTTGGGCGGAAACATAAGAAACGTTTACACATCAATATGAATACTAATCGATCCTTATATTTCCGACCAGAGTGACATCTTATCACACCGGGGGTTATACGGCAGGTCCCTGGTTTTTCCTTTCTGGTGTTGCTCCTTGTCTCCGGGTGTCGCGGGCTGTGTTTTCGTAGCTGAGGGTAAAAATATAGTAACCGTCATGGTCGGGTTTAGTATATTGCGCACGCCGGACATATCACGTTTCTACAGGTAGATCATCTACGTGCAGCAGATCATCTGGATCTCTACCTTGCCGTTGTGAGATGCTGTGCACGATCTGTGTTCTTACAGATCGAAAGCAGAACATATGCGCTATTATACAGTAGGAAGCAGATTATACGGCCTCCACCCGGCAACATGACCCAGATCATGCAGAACAGGAACCTATCCACCCTGAAAGATCTAGATCATTGAGTGGGGATATATAGATGTTCCGTCAGTCTGTCAGTGATCTGTCAGTGATCTGTCAGTGATCTGTCAGTGATATTGTAGCCACCATTATTTTTCATCATTATCTTAATCTTCGGCGTCGATTTCAGACGGTGGTTTTTGCCGCAGTGCACTTAACCGAGGGATGGGCCCGACCTCAGCGTATTCGAGTGTGGGTCTCGGTGAAGCTGCGGGTTTGGTGAATTTGGGTTCGGTACATAACGCTGTCGCCGGAATGACGAAACTTAAGAGATTCACACAACGAGCAGCACATCACGCCAGCATTCGAACCATGTTGTACGGTGTACCAAATGTGTGACATTCGGGTAGATGACGCAACCGGCATTGACCGGTGGGGTGTGTGTGTAGGGTGTTCAGCTTGAACCAGCCTGTACATGTATATCCCGCGGGCCCATCTTCTGCCCCCTGAACGGGGGAACACATACCTATTTTCATCTTCCCGCCGAGCAGCCGATAGCTTCGATGCATGCATCTTAAATTTATGTGCGCACCCCCCGCCCCGTTTGACTATCTTTGGACCGTGTACAAGATGATGCTCACGGATCAAAAGGAGAACTGGCAGACAAAATCAATGCATGCACCTTAAACCTTGCAATCAAAGCGCCCCCCCCCCCCCGCCCGTTTTGCCTATCCATAGACGGTTTACAAGATGATGCTCACGGACCAAAAGGAGAACCTGCACGAGATCTGCGCCCAGTGGTACGAAAAGCACCACAAGGGGAACGCCAACTACCAGAGTGTCATCATGCACCACTGGATGAGATCCGGCAACACCCACAAAAAGGCGAGAGACGATTCACGTCCGTTGGTGTTTCGCTAACGCATGATCTTCTCAGACGCATCCTGGGGCAGAGGTGCTCCGTTTTTCTTCTGAGGCTTCCCTCGCTTGAGGAGCTCAAAATGTTCCAGTGACAAAAAAAAAAAAATGTATTTTTGGGGAAAAAATACGACCTACGCGATGAACAATCCCCTGGCCTGAGAACACAACGAAAATGTTTCCGACACAAGAATAAAACTCCGACAAGGGTTGGGTTGAGGATCCCCGTCATTCAGAAAAATGTTCCAGCCCAAAGGTGCTAACCCTGTCACAGCACGCGTCTTCATCACCACAATGTAGTCCATGGGTCGCGAAGCAGACTCCAATTACTATGGAGCGGATGTGCTGCAGTGGATATTCGTTTGTCGACGCTTTATAGAACTTCTACTAGGTACTACACAGTTTTGGATTCATCAGGCCTCTCGGCTGAGGTCAAACCGGAGACTCCCACCCAGGGCTACGAGCAATCAACGCGGCACCTTGTCGTAGGAAGTAGTTGCTCGCGGGTAAAATAAATACTTCGTACGAGTTCAGTCTCCCACCCTTTTTTCGCCGTCGACCTCTCTTCCGCCAACACTTCGTTATGCGGAGACACATTTTCATATTTTTTTCTAGCTTGTTGTGCCCGTCCCAGCCGACAACCGGGAATACCCTGCCGCCCGCCTCTCTATTGCACCGGCGCTTGGACGTTTTGCTCAGGTGGACTGCTATCTGCTGGCGGCATCGAAGGCGCAGGAGTCTTTTGACAGCGAGGCGGTGAGAAAAAAGACTGCGTCATCTCCCTGTCATTGCGTTAGTTATCGAACAGTCAAATAAAACATCCACTTGTATTTTCCACTTTCTCCTTGCTTGTAAAGGGCAAAGCACTGAGCCACTCAGCCAACACAACTCAACTTAGCAATATTAAGTTTTCGGGAAATGTTCTGCTCCTGGTGAACTGTAAAACATATTTCGAAGTCTAGGGTTAGGGTTTGTATAGCAGCATAGGTGGGCTGATTTACTAAAAATCATGTCATGTGATTTCTAAAACTCTGTACGGTGAAACCGACATAGGCATGTCCGCCTGAGTTTCACAGCGTTGTTCACGGGTCATGATCAGCTCCGCGGGTTGGTTCACGAATTCTTAAAAATATCACGGGTCAGACCGGGTCGAGTCGGACCTGCTCGAGTCGGGTCGGGTCGGACCGGGTCGAGTCGGGTCGGGTCGGGTTGGGTCAAGAGGTCTTCCAAATCTCACGCGTCGGGTCAGATCGGGTTAGGCGACCCGACCCCACCCGACCCGACCCGTGAGTTGTGATCAACCCGTGAGCACCCCTGGAGTTTCTTGTCAGGCATGTGACAAGCAAGAACTTCCTACGCTTCCCCATCCCTTGTCCTACTGTAGTTCCGATCCGGCGGAGTTGAAGCCGATAACATTGTTGCGGGGGGCCGTAGTAATCAAGATCCACGACAGACCCAAAAAACCATGTATGCCCACATGTTTGCACACCATATTCGGTTCTGATTACTGGGTTCCCCTGTGCTATTACGGGGGAACATAGTAAATAGGATCTACGGTACACACAAAAACCTCTATATTTCCCTTTTTTTTGCTAATACTATTGCTCCTATTGAATATGGTTCCCCGTGAAATAAGGCAAAAACAGCTTAGGACATACCTGGTACGAATTATATACCTGGTGTATACAACTCTCGTGTGCCCCCCCCGCCCTACCCCCCGTCCTATTGTGACCCACGTATTACTTTGTACGTTTTTTCTTCTATCGGGGCGATATTGTTTAGTTTTTGGCTTGTCATGTGACCACGAGTGGCTAGATTTCAAAGGAAAGTTCCACGAAAATTCCAGCGACGACCATCTACTTCCGCTCGATTTTTTTTCTTGTCACCATCACCGATTCCCATGAAATATTATCATGATATATAAAAAGGAAGCCACGAGTTAAGAAAGTAAGAGCGTGATGATGATCATGATCATCATCATCATCACCACCACCACTACCACCAAAAACACCATTCTGCTACCATCAACAGGTGATCCAGCACATGCTATCGCTGCTGGCCATCGCCTTCGGCAAGGACGTGGCGACGGCCACGATAATCTCGCTCGAGCCGTTCGTTGAGGCCACCCTAGACGCCACTCTGGAGAGACCCGAGACCCTCTCGCCACCGCCTCCATCCAAAGGAGGCATTCCTGGGAGGAACCCCAACCCACAAACGATCGGAAAGCCAGGCCAAGCCGGGAAACTCTCGGCACAAGACTCGGCGGCTGCTCTTCACGGCAAAAAAAACCGGCGGCCAACCCGGAACAGCGGGGATTTTCGGTTGGCTGACCGGCGGGATTGGGGGGGGGGGCGGGGGGGGGGAGGGATCGCCGTCGGCACTCGTCGATGATCGTGCCGATGTCGACTCCGCTTACCGGGGAGGAGGCGGAGGCTGCCGAACGAAAAGACGCAGTGAGGACGGCGTTGAGGCTGGGGTGCTCCGTGGGAACGATGAACAAGCGGCAACGGGCCATGCTCGTGGCGAAGGTGAAGCTGTACAGAGAGAGAGAGAGAGAGAGAGAGAGAGAGAGAGAGAGAGAGAGAGAGAGAGAGAGAGAGAGAGAGAGAGAGAGAGAGAGAGAGAGAGAGAGAGAGAGAGAGAGAGAGAGAGAGAGAGAGAGAGAGAGAAGGAGAGGGAGGGACCGTACATGAAGAGCTTTGAGTTGGCGCGCAGGGGGTGCGATCGTTATTCAGCGCTCGTTTTTCAGCGGCATCAAGGGTGTGCTAAATAACTCGAGCAGTATGTCACTTTTTTCGAGGGCTTACGACCAGTTCTTTCTTTCCGAAAACCACCTCGTGTTGTTCAATATTGGCAACCTTCCGGTTCTGGAAAAAAAAATCGAGAGCTGGAAAACGGTTTATACCCCTGTGCGAGCTCAAAGCTCTTTACAAAAACCCCCTTAGTATTGCACTGTACAAAAGCATATTTCCGACTCTAATTCCAAGTATCTTGTCCCCTAAAACGGGGGAGTGCGGTCCTGTTGGGGTTTGTTTAAGGGCACCGTTCATTTTCTTTCAAATGTTGCAACATTCAGTCGTCGCCTTAGTACATTGCTTGGGAACAGTAAGGCCTCTCTGCTGCGATCGGCCGGGGACGCTCACCCAGGGCTACTATACTGCACACCAGCGCTCATTTCCCGGCAATCAATGAGGACACCTTGTCAGGCTATGCACGAGAAGTTGTGCCGTATGGTTTGGTATGAACATGGTAGTATCAAGATGCGCGCGTGGGTCGGAGATCATCTTGGCAATCTACAAAAGTGGAATTCACGGAGTGGTCGGGGGGAAGTTCCCGGGAAGTTTCCGCAGCCGCGGTTCTCGCCCGTTTTTCGGCTGTTTTTGGTCCGGGTCGGGGCTAGGGTTGGGGTTAGGGTTAGGAGTTGGATTGGGTCTACGCCCGTACCTTGACCCCATCAGGAAGCACTTCCTAGTCCAGAAAACAACGAGCAGATCGACCCCTGGAAGATTTTATTCGGACGATCGGTTAATAGTCCTTGTATATTAGCTCGCGAGTACATCCTTTCCCTAAGTCTGTCCCACTAAGTACCTGAACTAAACCTCTTCTTCCTCCTTGGTGAGACGTTATATTGTTTTTTCAGGAGCTTGGCCGGACTCTGCTTTGTGCGACAGACGCTGTAGTCGTCTCTTTCCACTTTCGACACTCTTTCTTCCCCCATGAAGTCCCAAACGGGGTTAAAAAAAGGTCTTGAAATGTGTCTGCCTGCAGTACACCCCCCGGTGTATGGTGACGCCGGTTGGAAACGACACTGTAAAACATGCCGCTCACTACATGAGCTAGACAACCAGGGTATCGTTTTTTTTCTTGAGCGGGTCGGTCACAGCTAGCGATCGAGTTAAATCGGTTGTGCGAGGTGGAGAACCTTTACTCCGCATATGGGGAATGATTGTATTATGCAGTGTTTATGGCAAGGCACCCATGAATTAGTTACATAGTACCCCCATTGCTGTCTCTGGAAGTGGCCGCTTCGGAAAATAGATCTACTCATTGAAGCTGTCGTCTAGACGCAAGTCACCCTTCATGCGACTCGCCGGACACCTCACGGCGCTTTGCGCTTGGTGCAAGCAATGTCTGCCTGGTATGTGAAAACCCGACGTGCTCCGTCCTAGCATTGCGGGGAATCGAGGGTCTACGGCCATACGACTACGGCCATGCAAAATACCGAGTACCCCCCCCCCTTCCGCAACAGCAGGCGAACATCCCACTGACCCTCTTCGTCTTTGTTCGCTCCGTGTTTGTTTTTGCCTTGTTGTTGTTGTTGTTGTTGTTGTTGTTGTTGTTGTTGTTGTTGTTTTTTTTCGCACGGCAGGACCAAGAGTGGCTGTGGGCGGCGGATTTTTTGCCGTGCCTGGAATTTTCGGATCCCATTTTTTCCTCGACAACAGTGGCTCGATGGATTGGGGCGATCGGGATGGCTCACTTGCGCATGGGACGACTTCTCCCGGCCCACAACCACATGCAGGTGTGTGTTGTGAAGTCTATTTACTCGAACACGTCAGGCAGATCAGACACATCACGATCTGCATCTGCAGTAGATCCTCTAGACCCCTAAGCCTGTGCGGCATCTGAATGGTACATGTGTTTGGTGTTGATTTGTTCTCACACGTCCGACCCGATCACGAGCTACTACATGATCCAGATTCTAAACCTGCCGGTTTGTAAATGCTGTGCAGGATCTGTGTAGTGCAAGATCCAACCCAAGAATACACTCTACTGTACACTGGTAGTAGATTATGCAGATTGTAAGGCTCCGAACCGGCAACATTGAGCTAGATCATACAGATCATACAGATCATACAGCTCATACAAATCAGGAATCGATCTACCCTGAAAAATCTTCTGTATGTACATCACGTAAGTGGGAATTGATGATCTGTCTCGATATGTGGTAATAGTCCTTTGTTTTCCACCAGATGTAGAAAGCACCTGTCTACATACGGCAAGTTTGCACACCGTACGTAAGAGGGCTGAAAAAACTCAATTGGATGCGACAGCTCGTCTTAAACGTTCAGGGTCGCATTCTCTACCTAGGTCGCTCGGAAGCTTAAATGCGCTCGTACCAGTATGCAACAGGCTGGGTCTACGACGGCAGGGGGGCTACCCCCGTTTTTGCTACCACTCTATACCTCACCCCAAATAGTGTATTGTTGTCGCAGCGTAAGAAACAACCCGGAGGCGGCACGTATCGCGAAAACAAAAAATCATGCTGGTACCAGGTGCCAGGTACTACGTAAACGCTTCAAATTGCGAAGGAGTGCATAGGGTGGTCACTCGGCCAAGTGGCTACGAGTGGCTGAAAAAAAAAAAGGACTCAAAAGTGACCCCCCCCTCTTCTACCGCACGTAGCACCAGTCTGCATTGCATCGCGCGCTCGAGGACCACTGTGTACTAATAACTAAATACTCGTACAGGTTAGTCCTTCACGAGAACCGCAAGAAAGGTTTGCTCGAACGCTCGCTTCCCCCCTTGAAACACGTTATTAATAGTCTCCTTTGCATTTGCTGTACGTAGGCCACGATGATGATTAATTTCCTATTATTTTTACACACAGGATAGATCATCAGCTCACGGTAGTTCGGAGCTGTTAAGGGCCCATCTTATCGAGGACTTTCGGTTCTTTCAATTTGACTTGATTTTTTTTTTCTAATTTAATTTGCATCTGATTGAATGAAATTTAGTGTTCCCGTTAAGATGGGCTCCAAGCAACTCATTTCAGGGAAACATCTATCAGAAACATCTAAAAGAGCTACGTACGTACACGAGCTAACACGGGTTCACCAAATGTGAGGTACGTAGTTGTTCTACATAAGGAGCACGGTCGAAGTGTCACACCAAGCTTGGCAAAAATGAGGATCGAGGAAACTTCCCAAGCCTGCAAAGAAGAAAAGATGAATTTCGAGGAAAGATTCCACGCCTCGGACAAAATAGATGATTAATTCTCACTTCATGATCTACACACAATCAGTAGGTCGTTCAAGGCTGATCTTTTCTCGATCCTGCATGATCTGGCTCATGTTTCTTGCCGGGTGGGATCCGTATAATCTGCATGATGTAGCACATTATTCGTGGGTAGGATCTGCTCTATGTATGCAGATACTTTACAACCTCTCGCAACCACAGGTGAGGAACTACATGATCTGTCTGTAGATAGATACATCGTGATCTGTCGGAGGAGTAAAAGTCTCACTCTCACAGATGAGTTTTCTTTTATGTTTTTCTCAACGTAGACTACAACAATAATATGAAGCAGAAAAGAGGGGACGCCCTCAGGGTGGATCCGTTTTCGAGAAAGCCTCATTTTTTACTGGGAGACAGTGATTAAGCATCACTCCGTGAGCGATATCGCAGCACTAAAACAGCCTGACAAATTAGAAAGAGGCTAGGAGAAAACAGATCATCCCGCCTGCCCATCGTTGGTAGCGAGGTGTTCCGTCGACAACAACATCAGCTTTTGGTGGTGTTTATTTCACCGGGGTACCCCCCCTCTACGACGAGGTGCCGCGGTAATTGCCAGACGAATAACGCCGGAGTTGTAACCCTGGGTGAGTCTCCGGCTGGTCGCAGCAGGAGGTCTCGTTGGTCCCAACCTATATACCATGGTACGAATTAACCTACGACACGATACTATCAAGGTAATTGACCCCTCCCTCCCCCCCCCCCCCCTCTGCTTGGTCGGTGAAAACCCGACGTGCTCCGTCCCGGCATTGCAGGGGTGCGAGGGTCTATGGTCACACGACTACGGCCATGCATGATAATGGGTACACCCCCCCCCCTCCTCCCCCCTCCAGGTTTCCCCCTTGGTTGGGTTGGCGTCGTTGGCTACGACGCTGTAAAACACGCCCCTCACTGCGTGAGCGAGCCAGACAACCAGAGTACCTTTTTTTTGCGGTTACGACGGCTGGCGGTCGAGTTAGACCGTTTTTGTGCGGGGAAAACCTTTACTCCACACAAGGGGGATGATCTTACCACGTAGCGTGTACATGGTAAGGCACCCACGAGGCAGTTACATCGTAAACCCATTGCTGTATCTGGAAGTGTCCACACCAGAAAATGAATCAATTCATTGACGCTGTCTTCCATATGCAAGAAAATCCGCCTCTATAGCGGTTATTAGTAGGATGCAGCTCACCCTTCATGCGACTCGCCCAACACCTCACGGCGCTTCGCGCTTGGTGCAAGCAATGTCTGCTGGTCGGTGAAAACCCGACGTGCTCCGTCCCGGCACTGTAGGGATGCGAAGGTCTACGGTCATACGACTACGGCCGCGAATGATGATGAGTACACCCCCCCCCCCCCCCCCCCCCCTCCTCCAGGAAGCGCTGGTGTACCTAGGATTCAAGCCGATACCCTCGCAGGCCCTGCCAATGCAGAGAGCACTTTGCATAGCACTGGAATGTTTAAGGAGAACGCCGCGGGATTTCGATGACTCGCTCTTCGCGGCTCGGTTGTACAGCTCGATCGCGGACATCAGCATCAAGGTACGTACAGTGCTTACTCGACGGAAAATTGAGACTTTGCTCGGATACATCGGGGTACCCAAATCTTGAGAGCGCCCATACTTCAGCAGAGGCCTCCCTCTACAATGCCGGCTTAGTAATGCCGGCGCCCGATATAGTGCTGGCGATTACGCTTGACACTTGGTACGGGTGGGACTAATCAGTGCGGCAGTGTGCGGAATATTGCCGGTGCCGGCTATATCGCCGGTGTGTTGATTGGCCTGGCACATGCCGGCACTATAGAGGGACCAGCGCTACTGCAAGAGAAAGCGGACTTGACCCCTCAAGAACTACACGCCCCTTTTTGCGGAAAAACTACTCGGAAATAGTATAGGACTGTTTTTTTCAGTAAGTAAAAGGGTTAAGAACGGCGATGTCGTCAGCTTCTGTGTGCGCCGGTGTTGTGTCGTGATTGGTCGAAAAACAAAGCCGCCGTTCCTGGCTACCTTTTTTTCCCGAGATTACAGTCTACATATATACAAACCGCGCTCGTCGGTACTACCTGGTACTATGTGTATGATATATGTATTCTTCGACGATCTCCAAAGGGGATTCCCTATTTTTTTCGGCGGCCATGTCAATCCGAAATCTCACGTTCGCTCACCATATGTATATATTATATATATATATACCCCTCTGTGTCCAGGTCGGTGCGGGCGGCAACCTCGCCTTCATCAATACTCTGTTGAAAGCCAGCATTCAAGGGGTGGAGTTCATGGACAGCACGAGCGAAGGAGCGCACGTCATGGCCAACATCGCGCAGCAGGCGAGTGGCGTTACATCTGACTTTTTGTTTCGGTGTCATGAGTTGCGATCAGCCCTTTGAGTGCTACAGTCCCGTTTTGGGCACAAACCAGTCAAATTCCAAGTAGTTTGTCCCCAAAAACGATACTGCAGTCCTACTGTAGAAGACCTAATTCGGTTTTTTGTACTACGTGCACACGCGTGCAGGAACATGGTCCCGCTCGTACATGCCGGTTTTTTCTTTTCATCGGTTTGACCGGGTTTCAAAAGGGTTATTACTGATAAATTGGGTTAAAAAAGCCCCCGCTTTTATCGGAATTTTCCCCAAGACTCATTTTTTTTTCAGTCCTGTTTCCTCTCCAACTGGTTGTTTTTTTTTTTTTGTTTGTTTGTTTGTTTATTTTTGCGCAGGAGGTGTCGAGAGGACGGCATCAGAAGGCCAGAGCCATGCTGGAGCGCGCTCTCGAAATTTCCGACGAAGTCGACGATTCCATCACAAGGGTAAGCACGCAAAGCAGTGAAGAAAACTAGAAAAAAAAGCGAACGCCGTACGTACACAAAAAAAAAATCGACTACAATACATGTTGTATATACGAAGTGATTGCCGTGAGGGTACAAGTCATCGCACGCCCCTAGACCGATTTTCAAAGCTTGATTGCTCCACAACCAAGAGGCTGCGAAAACCGACAGACTCGTCCAAGGAGCTCTCAGCTCTCAACGAGACATTTCCAAAACCACCCTTTTCTGCATTGACACCCTACCCATTGTGAGCTTTCAAAGTCGGTCTAAGGGGGGGTGCGATGACTCGCATCCTCACAATATTTTCGATGCGTCGGCGGGTACCGTGAGCGCGTGTTTTGAAGACTCTTAAACAACAAAAAGCGGTCTCGTCTGCTGCTGTAGCTTCTCACTTTTGCGAAGGTGCACGGGACTCAGAAAGGGCTCTTGGTATCGTTCGGACTGAAGTCGTTGACCCCTCCATTGCTAACAAGCGAACCGTCGTCAGCAATGTGGGCATCTGCTTGTGCACCTGGTATTGGTGTGTATTTTGGGGTTGGATCGATGGACGCCGCGCTGAGAGCGCACTCAGCGCAGAGCTTTATCCCGGGCGAGCCCCCGCTGCTTCTCCATCGAAATGGAAACCAGATAATCATTTTTCGCGCGCCCTCCCTCCCTCCCTCCCTCCCTCCCTCCCGCCCTCCCTGGGCCCGCCTCTGGCTACTTGTCCGTCTCTTCTTCCCGACTGCGTACACTACCAACAAGGGGATCGTTCTTATCGCCTCGGGCAAGTGCAACGCCGGGGAAGGGCACTCGGAGGAGGCGGAGGAGGACTTCGACGAAGCTTTCGAAATACTTGCGCCGGTAGGACGTTGTTGTTGTTGTTGTTGTTATTGATATTTTCCACTCCGGCCAGAAATATAAGAACCTTTTATGCATCAAATTCAAGACTAAACGTTCTTTATATTCCATTTCGGAGTGGCACCACTCTGTCCGGACAAGTAAGCACCGTTTATGCACTAAATTCAGCGCTAACCGTTTATTATATTTCAGTCTAGGGTGGTCCCACTCTACCCTGAAACTGTTTGGGTTAGTACGGGTACCAACTCTTTCTGGATGTTTTTGTTCTGCCACGACTTATACTCGTATATTCATACCGGGTACTTTCCAGCTCAATCAGTTATCGTGGGGATTGGTAGTACCCTCAGCGGCATTCTGAGTGGCCACGAGAGTCTTCCACGTGTTTTACGCATCTATTATTAGTAGGTAGTACGAGTGATGCATGCCTCGGTAGAGGTACAGCTAATTTTTCCTTTTGAGGCTGCTCACTTGAGGAGCTGTACACTCTAAGTCACTAGTAATATTAGTATACTCCTGAGCTTTAGAAACATGAGAGGCCAACCTGGTGAGCCATGCCATAATGGCCCTTAAATATGTATGTACATAGAAAAGTAGTAAAAAACACACATACTGTAATCCAGCGATGTCGGGCAAGATTCTCTGGTCTATTCAGTCGGAGAGCCCCTTTCCTCAGTCTATTCAATCGAGGAGCCCCTTTCTCAGTCTATTCAGTGCAGGAGCCCCCGTCAGCCAGAAATGCTTTGGCCAAAAAAAGGTACAGCACCCCTGATGTAGCACGCGTCGAAAAAAAGTACTGCTGCTATTACGGGGGACCATAGTAAATAAGACCTGCGGTACACACAAAAACGTGCATACTTCTCTATTTTTATTAGCAATATTTGCTCCTATTTACTATGGTCCCCCGTAATAGTTACATGAGGAGAGTAGCTTACCACTCATTCGAGAAAATAGATGACACGCACTGTGTACAAGACGAACAAAACTAACCCTAAGCCTGACCCTGGCCCGAAGTCAATCAGAGCAACCCAAGTCCTGGCCCTGAGCCAATCGGATCAAATCTCGAAAAAAGATACATACATACAGTTGCTAGTTACACGGCCACGTGCATTATAGCGGCCCCTTTTTGAGCTGGGTGAATGGAGCCGTGGGTCCCTATTTTCTTCGTTCAGAGTGCCTATGCACAGGCCTCGCGACAGGTAGTTGGCCTTAAGAGTACATTTTGTCTGGAGAAGACGCATTTTGGGTGCGAGATGCAGAGCTCTCCCTCGAGTTTGGAAGGAGGACTTGCGAACTGTACAGATCACGATCTACCGCCAGTACAGGTAGATGATCTAAAGTAGATCCCAACCTGGCGTTCTGAAATGCTGACATGGTGATGCAAGGCCAGCACAGCACAAGTCCAACCCAGGAAATACCGCTCTGTCCCGAGGTATAAGGTTCCTTTGCATACAAATATTCAATGTAGTAGTTCTTCATACTTTTGGGGTGTAGGCTACGTGTATAGATCATACGTTGTATGTACGTACGGCTTCCACCTGACAACATGAGCTACGATGTACGGTAGATCATACATACAAATCAGGGAGCTGTCTGCCCTGGAGGGTCTAGATCGTGAATTGGGAGTTGATGATCTGCCCGAGGCGTGAATATGTTAGGTTGTATCACTGTATACAGTAGCATGCGCCTGTCCTCCCCAGAGCTCTTATCTAAACGCTTGCCGCCGTACGCGCACGCCCGCGTCCATCGATCGACGCCCAGGTCGGCGACGCGTCACGATGCGGAGAAGTGATGGTGGAGTCGGCGTACGTCAAGCTGTGCTTGGGAGATACAGAAGACGCGCTCTTCATGTTCACCGAGGTCCGGGACGTGGCCATAACGAACAAGGACGATTTCCTCTCGCAGGTGTGTTTCCGCTTTATTTTTTGTTTGTTTAAAAACAAGAAAATGTTGCGGATATCAAGCCCCCTTCCCCTAATACATTGTACCGCACACAAGTTCAAGGTCACACCTAAGGTCTGTCGCTCCGTTCCGTGTATACACCCGAGGTACCGTCCCACCCCGGTGTGTATTCCACACACCGCAACCTTGCCCGGGGCGTCTGCCTCACACCATCATTTTTTTCTTTCTAGCCCGACCCGGACCTGTGTATAGGAGGTTTTTTGCCCCCATGAGCGGCATTCTGGACAGGCCGTGACCACAGATGTATCTTTCCCTCTCCCCCCCTCGGTGGTACTCGCCTCCATTTTGATCGTGTCGTAGCTATACCTACAGTAAATGCTGCGTCGTTTGACTGGTGCTGCTGTAATTGTGTCATGCTTTCGACATTTCTTCTCTCTACACTTCAATTAAGTCACACATGGGACAACAATAACCCGCACCTCGGGTGCCTCTTTGGGCGGCAATGTAGGAACCGTCTGGTCCTTATACTTTAACGCACACGGTCCTTACAGTTGCGCCCGGAATGATATTAACTGCGAAAGCTACTGGCCCTTCGTTTCCTTGAAAAGAGTCCGTAAACGAAATTTATAATCAAGAATACATGTTCGTGATGATTATATTGTTATTTTTAGTATATTAAGATTCCTATATGCACCTGGTATGCATTAATTTTAAATATCAGTATATATTGATTGAATTTGTACCATTGTTATTTGCTACTTTCTCAATCTCTGGTCAACTATAATAGTGTTTCCAGGCGGAAAATCCGCCACCCCTTTTCCGTTTACGGACAGACCTACTCTTTTTTTTTTAAATCATCACTTTCACTTTCCAGCTAAACTCGTAGGAAGTTTCATCCTCAGCGGTCTTCTTCTGGACAAGCCTGGACGGGAATACATGGAGCGGTTGGTAGTACTAGTAATCTACAAAACGTTCCTTATATTGGCGCCCAGAGTGGTGTTCCATAATTTATTTCCCTATCCTGATCCCCCCCCCCCCCCCACCCACCCCCCACCCAACAAAAACACGCCACCCTCGTGGTACGGCAGTCATCACTACACGGAGCGGCCCTCGTGCATGCGATAATGGGCAACATGTCCGAGGCATCAGCCAGCTTGGCGCAGCTCCGAAGCATCGTCGAGGATGACTGGGCGAGACGGAGGCGAAGGCGGGGTCGAACGGCGGCGGTAACGGAGGGCACGAACCACGCCTCCTTGATCGTGATGGAAACCCTCGACGCCTACCTGGCTGCGGCGAGGTAAGTAAGAACGAACGAACGAACGAACGAACGAACGAACGAAAAAACGCCGATCGGTTTTTGTTTCACGAGCAACGAACGAACTCACGCACCACACGGGTGTGTTTTTATAAAATTCAACAGAACCCAAAACCCCTCCTGGCTCTGTGAGTGAGATCGAGGATTTCGTCGAAAATCTTCGTATCTTGTTTTCAAGCCGCGTGTGTGATGCTTCGATCGCGCGTGCTAACGAGCTGTGTATGAACCTCATGAAGGTTTGACGAGCGACCTAATGTATCGGTATGCACGCAAGTTGCGCCGATCTACGGGTGGCGTGCATACCGGTGGTCTATTTCCTGTCCTCCTTCCTGCAGAACAACGCGTGTGTCGAGATCGCGGGGTGGTGAAGGACAGAAAAAAAGAAGAACACACTCTGGTGTGGCCACCACCTGTCACGATGTATTGCCGGGCGAAGAGAGTTTTAATTACCACCGCAGGCACTAGACGTAGAGGGTGATATGCTGTTCTTTGTCCTCTAGCGGGTGTCTACCCGGGTATGACTATTGTAATCAGGTTCGATACTCATGTTCTCCCAGAGTACATACCTCACTAAATGTACTACATGTATATGCTCTGGATGTACCCGGGTATGTACCCGGATATCTACTTGGGTATGACCAATATAGTCAGGTTCGATACCCGGGTACCCCAGAGTACATACCTCACTAAATGTGGTATATGCTCTGGACGTACCCGGGTATCTACCCGTACCCGGGTATCTACCCGTACCCAGGTATCTACCCGGGATCCAATATAGTCAGGTTCGGTACCCGGGTACCCCAGAGTAAATACCTCACTGAATGTGGTATATGCTCTGGATGTACCCGGGTATGTACCCGGTTATCTACCCGGGTATGAGCAACATAGTCAGGTTCGATACCCGGGTACCCCAGAGTATATACCTTACTAAATGTGGTATATGCTCTGGATGTACCCGGGTAGATACCCGGGTATGAACCATAAAACCAAGTTTAGTACCTGGGTACCTCAGAGTGTATACCCTACATTATGTGGCATATGCTATGAGTGCACCCATACATCTACCCGGGTGTGGCGAACATGGACGAGGTTTGATACCAGAGTACCGCAGAGTGTACCCCCTCCTTGAGCACATCCTTGAAAGCTTGCGATGACTTACGGCGTCGTGTTTTCCTAACGCAGGCGTACAGCGGGCCAAACCCAGCTCTGCGTATATCCGTATGAAACCATACCACGCTCCGTGGGTGTTGTAGATATACCCCGTTGAGCACCAACGCAGTTCCCCTAGCTGCCCCGTACAAGCCTTCGCAGATCGGACTCCTAGCCCATACGCTTGTAGCATGCGTGGTAGCTCTACTCACAGGGACAGTATTGTCGAAGAAAACATTGTACCTAAATTCCCCTGTTTTGGTTTTTTGTTTTAGTTCTTTTTGATGCAACAGGAATGCCACATTCGAGCAAGCCTCGCTGATTTTTCGCTCTCTGCTACCCCCTCCTGATGATGTCAATCATTTCCTGTTTTTCTTGTCTTTCTAGAGAAAAAAAGAGGAAAATCAGAGGAAGGCGTCCTTCGACAAGAATTCCCCTTAAGGTGTCCAACAGTATTGATTGGCTCTTCCAGATGATATTGGTGATGTTGATAGTGGTGGCGATGATCATGATGATCTTCTCACATTACTGTAGCTCAACTCCCTAAAATGCATCCGGCACAAACGATACACAATGCCTCGTCTGGGCACGAACATGGCCACCACCACCACCACCACCACCACCACCACCACCACCACCACCCTTGTATGCACAATATCCCCCCCAGCTGACAAAGGGTGCTGCGAAAAACTCCGAAATGGGGCTGCCGGAATCCAAGCAGCTTTTTTTTTTTTTTTTTTCCATCCCATTTACAGTATTCCATTTGCCCTTTTTTTTCCTCCTTCCTAGCGGTACCACAGATCCGGGGTCACATCGCGGGCGCTTCTTCCCCTCCCCTCATTGCGGTACATGCCTTGCACATTTTATCACAAGATGTAAGCCCTTTTCTTCCCTCGTCGACTCGCGTCGAACTATACGTAGCCAGCCACAGAACGATACCTCTCACGCCACATCGGTATCGATCCTATTCGATCGAAGGCAAAGCCAGGTGTCACGCAGGGAAAAAGAGCGCAAGTTCAAATTATCGAAAGCTTCACCAATCTATCCTGAGTGGGAGGGAGCCTTGAAAATACACCCCGCCCTCCCCCTGGTTGGATTTATTCTCGATACGATCTCATCCTTTCTTCTCTGAACCCACCCCCCCCCCCCCCTCCCTCCCGCTAACACGTACAAACCCTCCCCGTCCCCCAACCAATACACAGGGTGACGGAAAAACAGCCCTCAAAGGCGTGTGTCGAGCGTCGCTCCGGCTGTCCCGATCCAGCGTTCTGCGGTTTAGCTCCGGGTTATTTTTGCATTTGGCTGCTGAGGCCTGTTTCACGATCCTAGAGCAAGACATGCTACCGCCTGGTCCCGAACCCCGACGGAGAGTGTTTGCGGCAGCGCGACTGCTCGTTCGTACCCTCGGAAGATTCGCTCAGGTAAACTATGGCATCGATCTTTGGGGGGGAGGGGGAGGGAAGGTGAGGGGAGGGGGAGAGGAGGAGGGGGGGGGACATAGTAGTAGTAGGACAAGTAGTAGGACACTCCTTTAAATTTGGCACGGGTATAGATTCGCCGTTCGACCGATATACCTCCCCTTGATTTTGCGGCACACGTTGTTTCAGGTTTTCGACTAGATATGAAGGTCCAGAATACGCGTCTACGTCTTTTCCTCCCTTCCCCTCGGTTGTGCGTCACACGTATGTCTCAGGTTTTCGACTTGATATCGCCGCTTTACCACCTGAGCCGCGCCCGCTGGAGCCTACTGCACGGGATGGACCGAGCAGCCGAGAAGGCGCTCGCGTTAGGCCTGGACATCAGTGAAGAGGTGCGGTCATAGTGGGAACAAAGTTTTCTGTGTTTTCCCCCCGGGGTTTCGACTCAGACGCATGCTTCGAGGAGGGGGAGCGCGCACCTAACATTTCTTAGGCCCTTCCGCTAATTTTTCTGAGACTTTTTTTCGCATGCGGAACTCTCTATCTTTTGCTCAAAGTTGACTAAAAAAAAATCAAGATGAGATCGATATGTAAAAGGTTAATTACATTTTAACGATATGGGGAATGCTTAGTTCCTCAGCGCTGTCAGTGCCCTTAAGGAGAGCCCTTGTCAGTCACAAACGTTTTCGCCAGAAAAAACACGAACTCTATGGTAGCACAGGTCTTCGAGAAAAAGTTTACACTCGACCCGATGACGAACAATCCCATGGCCTATTGTAATAATGGCACTGTATCGTATGTATGCTTTGTTTTGCTGCTGCCATCTGCACTACTACCCCCCCCCCCCCCCCCCCCCAACCTCCCCTAGCATAGAAAATGCCGCCTCATTCTAGTCGAAACGTAACAAGATTGTTCGTTTCGGTGCACAGGTACAGTACGTAGCCCACTACGTACTCCCACTGAATCCACAAACCCAAACGTGTTGCCCGGCAACGACATGAGAGTCGTACAGTTTTCGTGGCAGTCAAGGTAGCCCTTGACAAATTCAATAACCTTGACAAGTGTCTGTGCAAAGCTTGCACACGTCGAATGCATTATCTACAGATCATCTACGGATCATGATCTAGACATTTCAGGGCAGATAGATAGATAGATAGATCCATGATCTGTATGATCTGCAGCTCATGTTCCCGGGTTGGGACCCGTAAACTCCGCAAAACCCCAACACGCGTTTCCTGCGTTGGATCTATACTGCACAGATGCTGGCACAAAATATCATAAAGGCAGGTTTAGGATCTATCTGATCTATCTGATCGATCTGATCTATGTGATTTATCTGATATGTCCGACGTTTCGACCATTCAATAACCTCGACACCCTCGCGGCCGTCGTCTGTCTCGCTTTTCTACCTAACTAACTACCTACCTACCTACCTACCGTGCGCGAAACACAGGACGTGCAATTTCCCTACGCAGCGGGTCTTCTCCTGCTGCACTCCACTAGACTCAAGCGTCTGCCAATGGACGAGCGGCGAGCTAGGGCGAGGCGCGGCAGACGAACCCTGTACCGCATGGGAGCTTGCTTGATTCCAACAGCTGAACCACAAAAATTAGTGGCCCCTGATGGGGGGGTGGTGGTGGTGGTGGTGGTGGTGGTGGTGGTGATGGCGGTAGCGGCGGTAGCGGCGGCGGCGGTGGCGGCGGCGGTGGCAGTGGCGGTGGCAGCAAAACCGCGGCCGCATCAAGCTTAGGGTTTTGAAGCATCGAAGAGCAGAAACGTTCGTAGCAACCTCAGAGTAACATTATTATAATTTTATTGATAGTTGGGAGACTTTAGGTGCCGTTATTTTTTTCTGACGGGTTTTTGTCATGATGCTGCCTCCTAGTACAGGGGAGCAAACATTTCGCCGTAAGCGCGGAAATATACCCGGGCAAAAATAATGGACCACTAAAATGGCAGTTCGTAACAAAGAAATGTGTTGTAAGGGAACAGGCGGGCGAAGAATTTGGCCGCGCGAGGGTTATATGTGGGAGAGTACAACGGGAAAAAAACCGACGAAAAACAGTGAGGATTTGTCCGCCCACACACCTGAGCCTCTCCTGTCCTCTAGAGTCTCGGACCGTTGGTTTTTGGGGGCATTTTGTTCGCACCCAGGAGGCAGAAGCTTTGAGGAACCGCGAGCAGAGATATGGAAACCGGTAAAGTGTTGGTTTCGTAAACAAGACGACGTCCCAATCTTGGACCCTCGAGATCTGCGTGAAAATCGCAGCTTGAAAAATCGATGCTCCATCCACAAACAGTGCATAGCTCGAGGGCAGAAAGTACAAGGCCACCCACATGCAAGTCTCTGGCGATGTGCACCGCGGAAAGGCACAAATCAAGCGGATTTATTCGCTGCAAATACGCTGCCTTTGTTGGCATCCAGCGGACAGTAGTTTGAAGTATCTGCGTGCTGATACGTCAAACCTTTCGTAAAATTTGCTTCCGACCAAGTACCTGCATGTAGTTTTGAGATATGAACATCCCAACAACAACAACGAACGAAACCCTTAACCTACGTACGGCTCTGGAGATTTAACGGAATTGTCGACGATGAAATTTCGTAATCATTTCGTACTAAAACTATTACGGGGGACCTTAGTATATAGGACCAAATATTGCTAGTAAAAATAGCTAAATATATAGGTTTTTGTGTGTACCATAGGTCCTATTTAATATGACCCCCTGTAGTAGAGGGAACTAAATAGTTTCGCCTTTCGGGGACACGATATGTATCCCGTCGAATTGCCACGGTATCCCACGGTATCCTAAGGTACTCCGGTGCACCCCACGGTATCCCACCGACTTCGCACGGTATCCCACGATATCCCATGGCGTTTCACGGTATCCCACCGACCTGCGGTGCCTTTCGCATTGTACACGTGCCCCTATACCAGGCATACTGCGTTATTCCTCCCCTCTCCCCTCGAACTTTTCGCATAAAAAAAAGCCCCTTACATTAGGAGATCAGTTCGCGGCTCCTATCCGATAATTGTTTATTAAAATTAGGTTCGTACTTGGGGAACACGACATGAAGCAACCAGCTTATCATACGTGCGTACAACGGCATGGGTCCCGGATGCAGGGACAAATATATGGCAAGTGAGTGTAATCCCTATCAAGTGTCCAAGAAGAATGCGCAGCAGCAGCAGCAGCAGCAGCAGCAGCAGCAGCAGCAGCAGTAGTACCAGGGTTGCCTTGCGGTGCTACTCGTGTGGTACAAGTCCTTGCACTCACTACAGTCCGGGCACATATATACCTCAGACCCTACCTCGGCAGCAGCTCTGGCTATCATACATGTTTTTAGTAATAGTGTGGTCGATGGCGTAAAATCGACGCATGTTACGGGTAGAGATTAGAGATACAACCCACCTTTTTCGCGGGGCCCCTCGGTCGAGGAGCTCGATGATAAGTAAGTACCGTACAACAAACCTGCTCCTCACGGTACTACTAGTGATTAAAAAAAAAATGCACGTTTCTCCCTCCTAGGACTTCAGGAGCGGGGGGGGGGGGGGATTTGACAGTACAAACCGACGATTACAGCACAAACAACGACCACGGCGTGATCGAGGGAAGATACAGTTTGGCGTCCGAGTCACAATGCACAATGGACGAGTCGTACCGACGACACGGGGGCAACATGATCCTACCAGTATTCCGGCGGTACCGGCGGGCGCTCGCGATAACCAGAGTCATGTTAACGCTTTGGTGGCTGACGTGGCTGCCCCAAAGGGGTAAACCCGACGAACGTTCCCATGGTTATCGAAAACTACGAACGCAATTCCGTCGATATGGCGCATGCCTTATTTGGGTAGTTCTTTATTAGCCTTGAGGAGCCACCATCGATAAGGCACATGCGATATTGGGTAGTTCCCTATTGCCCTTGGGGAGCCCCATGAGTCGTGAGTCAGAACAAAAAACGTTTCTTGTCCCGAAAGCGAGATGCCTCCATTGTACGAGCACGCGTCAAATTTTGTCATCTAAATTGTTTTCGATGTTTTCCCTCTTCTGAAGACCCAAAGGGCGCTGGATGTAAAGGGCCGTGAGGTCGCTGGAATTCACGGGTATTCACCAGGAGGGTGTTTGCGAAGATTTTCGTTGGAATCTGTTTGGTTGTTGGGTTTCTTGTGGTTTGTTTCCTGTGTCAAGATGATCCATGGTCTGGGGTCACTCTTGTATAGGAAACAGCCCACCGTGCCGCTGTCCGTGCAAGTTGCAAGTTCATATGCAGCGCTCCCACAGAGCAATCGAAGCCGGACCCAGAAGGGGGCACAGCGTAGAAGTTTGGGTGTATATGGACGACAAACAACCCTCGGGAAAGATACCGTAGTAAGACACAAATGAGTTACCCACGGCGTCGAGAGAAGATAAAAATGCACGACAAAAGTATGGGCGTGATCTCATGCCGCAGCAGCGGAGAAGCCTCACTGATCCCAAACTATGTACGAACTAATGCGACGACGGAATGTTGCCGGGGTAAGTTCGGATCCGAAACGCAGGGGACGAATGAAGCGTGTCCTCGAGTGTGGATAAAGCCTCCGGGTTGTGGTACAGAGAGAGCGAGACGCACCAACGACAAACACTCGTCTCTCTCTCTCGACCAACCGGCCGATCGACCCGACAGCAACACACAAAAGTAGAAGGATGCTGGGGGAAAAAAAACAGACCCACCCCGCACACCCATCGTCAAGCGCAAGATGCGCCGACAACGACGTCAATCTTGCAGTGCTTAATTTACCGAGGTGTCTACTCTCTGCGACGAAGTGAGGCGTCGATTACGTGTAAATCAAAGAGCGGGGGCAATACGTAGCCCTGGGTAACAGCCTCCGGCTGATCGCAGCAGAGAGGCCTCATTGATCCCAAAGTACTGCATATACCTGGTACGAATTGATGCGACGACGGAATGTTACCGGAGGAAGCAAACCACAAGAAACTCAACCAACTTGGTTCCAACCATTTTTTTCGCTAGCACCGCACTGCAGTATATGTGGGTGGCGAAAGTAGCTGAACCAACTGATTTACATTACAGTAGTCTGCTAAATAAAAAACACATACACACGTCGAGCCACGACCAAATACGCCAATCAGGACACACAACTCCACTTTTTTTTCGCCGCACGCAGCTAACGAACTCTATAGCATCCAGTGCCAACTAAATAGCTAGAGTAGTCGGCGACTTTTAGTGAGTCAACTAACGGTAGCCCTTACCACAAAAAGGGTGTCAACAGCGCCGTTAACCTCTCCTGGAGCAATGCGACAGGGTGTGCGAGCGTGTGATAGTACGTAGCGCGTGGACGCCGGAGTGCCACGTCGCCTTCTTGCACAATTTCGGAAAGACCCGGTCCATCCCCATTTCATTGCTTGGATCTTTTCGGGGAATGCATCATACAGCGACGGTCCCTCTATTCTAAGTGTCGGTATGGGCCAGGCAACAATACCGGCAGCACTATTATTGCGGCAACCGGCACGAATTACTCCGCACACTGCCACACTGATTGATTCCGTCTGCTGGTGCCAAGCGATTTAACAGATACTACCTGGTATATATATAGGGCAGGCGGCACTACTCAACCGGCACTATAGAGGGACCACTACTACTGCATGATATGGCTCTCTTGCGCATATGTTTGCCGGGTGAGATTTCTTTTATGATACATCCCCCCCCCCCCTCGACCAAGAATGAAAACGTATTTGCATGGCCCAATGGACTTCGCGAAAACGCTGAAACTGCGCTTTCGTGTAGGGGACCTGGACCTGCCACAAAGAAGAAAGAGGTACACCAGTAGCCGGGAAGAGGAGGAAGTAGACGCACAGATGTGCCCGTGTGGCAAAGCAATAGAGAGTAGAACTCACATAGTAGGAGAATGTGAAATATACAAGGAGGAACGGGATGTGTTGGAAGAGGAGATGAGGAAAATAGACGAATGTGACATGGAGGAGTTTGATACAATGAATAGCAGCGAGAAAACGATCGCTATCCTAGGAGATAGATGGTGGCCACAGGAGGCCAAACAGGAAGGGGATAAGATTAGCAAAAAGTTTCTACGTAATTTATGGAAACAACGTAATGAGCGCCCAATTGTTGGAGGTGTCTCTGTTAGGAGTAGGAACGGTGCTCCGTCTCGAAAGGGATGCGTGGTCAAAGGTCAAATGACTAAGGCAAGCAACATATGAGTACGCCCCCCCCCCCCCGACCAAAAGAAAGTAAGATCTTAACACCCCTTTAGATACGCGAGAAGCTTCATTATTGCACTACATCATGTCATACTCGTATCTTTGGCAAATAGAGGATCTAGAATCTAGGCTCCACCCTCACCAGGCTCCACCCTCCACCTTGTTCTCGCTATTTTATAAAATTATGAAATTCTCGCTATATATTTCAAGCAGCACACTCAGCGGCGCAACCACACGCTGCCTGAAATGTGAACACGCATGCACCTTGCCACAAACAAACGCACGTCGCGAGCCCGGCGCACACGATTTTGGTTCCCCGACTGCCAAAAATACACGTGGAGCAAAGCAGCAGAGATCCGCATCTCCCCGTATCCCTACTGCTGTAATCCTGGACCTTAACAGACCTACCGGGGCATTACCACAGTAGTACAACGACAGCAGTAGACGACTCTCTGATGGGCCGGAAAAAATCAGCAAGAACATGATATATGGAAGGTTCGAGGAAACGGCGATTCCACGAATTAGAACGTGAATCGAAGATGCAGGTGGTGCGGGAGGTGCGGGTCTGCAAAACCCACTCGCACACCCCTGAACCTGCGAGTATTGCGGGGGACCATAGTAAATAGGGCCTACGGTACACACAAAAACCTATACATTTACCTATTTTTACAAACTATATTTGGTCCTATTTACTATGGCCCCCTGCAATAGTGTACAGGACGCCTACGAGGGAGTACAGAAATAAGAACATGACCAACAAGAAGTCCAGGCTGGTATTTACAGGAAAATACGAAACTATGATGGAGTTGTTGTACTGAATTTTAGTGGAGAACGCACCCATTCTTGAATAAGAAACGCAGCCTGGACCAACCAGCTTTCCTGTTTCTTACTATTACCGTATTGTCCTGTACTGCAATAATGTCAAAAGGGGAAATGGAAATAGTTCAACCCGAAAAGGGACTCGAAAAAAACTAAACCGGAGCCACAGAGTAGTACAACAATATCCTCAGCGACCCGGGGGGGGGGGGGGGGCGAGTGGGGTGCATTCATTATTATGCATGACCGTGATCGTATGACCCTCGCATCCCTACCATGAATGCCGGGACGGAGCACGCCAGGTTTTCGCCGACCATGCAGACATCGCTGGCATTTCAAGCGCGAAGCGTCGTGAGGTATTCGGCGAGTCGCACGAAGGGCATGAAGGGTGAGTTCCCCTCTGCCCCGGCGATATGAACGGAGGATCGGCAGGGCAAAGAAAAAAAAACGGTTCACCAAGTTCACCAATTATTCGACAAAACCTTTTGATTGGTCATCTGATTTACCAGATGTTTCATTGGTGAGCACATAGAATATAAACATGCACACATATATATATATATATTGCACTCTTTTCTCCCACTTGTGCTGCCCTGATGGTGTTACAGCGGCTTTTCCAAGGATCCGAGGGTTTCCAGAGAAGTGGATGAGCGAAGTAATCGAAGGGGGGTGATGTGACTAAACCCGGAGATAAACGCCTGTCCGCACGAAAGGATGTGCGGCCGATGCAGCCCACAACCTCTCGTAGCTCCCGACGAAGCCTTGTCCATTACCCTCGGCGCTATACTATCCTAGAGAGCACCGGTCAGGACAGCGCTTACGTTTGGCTCACCAACAAGGACCGCAGGCTGCGTGGTACAATAGTCAGTCTTTGCATGAACTTGGGCAGAGTGTGAGCGTGGCATGTACGCCCAGCATAGATCGGGCTAGAACTCTGGGAAATAATACAAACCATGGTGTGAAAACGGGCGCTTGTTATATGGTGCCGAAAGGACCCCGGAGCGGTAGCTCCTGTCATGAATGCTTTCCATGCAGGAACTACGACTGCGTTCTCAGAACTGACCCATGCACGCCACGAGACTCTAACGTGGTGTCCAATCCGAGACTCGAACTCGCGTTTCCACGTTGACTTTCTTTGTGGTTTGGGGGTGTTGTGGTATGCCTCCTTGTACGGTCTTTTTGCGTATTTGTTTTCGGTTCTTCTTGGGTGTTTTTTTCTTGTGTAGTTCGTGGAAGGAGTAGCATGCCTCCCGTTGGTTGTCTTTCCTTTTGTGTGATTTTAGTTTTTGCTCTGTATCATGGTTTTGTTGTTCGTTTGAAGATTTTTCCGGGCACGAGGAGGACGAACGACGTTATAGGTTGCGGAATGCCTTTAGACTTTGGTGTGGAAATAGTGGGCATTCTTTCTGGCATACGGAGGACACGCTGCACGGGGGATGTCATGGTATGCCTCTCTGCGTGTCGCGGGGTTTTGTTTGTTTTATTTTTGCGTTTTTTTCTCGTCTGTTTTTGTGTTTTATGTTATATATTTTTTTTTTTTTTGCGGTTTTAGATGTTTTCATTTGGGCGATGACTTGTCCTGGTATGGGGATTTGCTGCGGGGAGGGGGGGGGGTGGTTGCCCCTTGCCAGCAGCACTCACCCTCGTACCATGTTTGTTCCCCGGAGGTCAACAATCAAGGCGGCGCCATGGTCTCCCACGGGGGGCAAGGGTTTTTATGGAGACGGGTTGGCACTGTTCGGCGCCAGAGAGCGTGCTTCGATATTCCTTCTTTTTTACTTTTTGATCTTACGGGGGCCTTCGCAATTCTGGATATTGGCGGGGTTGACTTGATTTCGTAGTCTGTCCATACACGAGACGGGGGCCCTCCGTTGGCGACAGCAACCTGGGGACGGGTTTTTCCATCGAAAAACAAATCAAAGGCGACGTTTTCTCTCCTCAGTTTGGTTGATATAGTGTATCTCGGATACACCGCTTGGGATATCGCGTGACTGCCCTTGTCCGGCCAATCAGCGGGGGAGGATGTTGCAGCGTTTTTTTTTTTTTAGGATCCGAGGGTTTCTACAGAAGTGGCTAGGCGTATGGGGTTAATTTGTTCGTTTATTCATTTGTTATCTTGCGCGTGTTTTCGCAATTCTGGAGTTTGGCGGGGTTGACTCGATTTCGTGTTGTTTGTGTTACTACACGAGGGTGGGAGCCCCCTGTTCGCAATCGCAACCGGGGAGGCTCCGTAGAGAAGGCGCGCGGTGAGCGTCCAGGAAAGATCTAATTTTGAAAGAGCTTCCCCTTCACCGCGTTCGTGAGTAAGGCGGCACATGAGTGTGCGTGCTGGGGAGGGGATTTCCTAATATAGGAAAGACCGCGTTTTCTCTCCTTCGTTTGGTTGGTATAGTGTATCTCGGATCCACCGCTTAGGATATCGCGTGGCTGTCCTCGTCCGGTCAATCAGCTGGGGAGGATGTTACAACGGTTTTTCCAAGGATCCGAGGGTTTCCAGAGAAATAAGTGGATGGGCGTAGTAATCGAAGGGGGGTGATGTGACTAAACCCGGCGATAAACACCTGTCCGCACGAAAGGATGTGCGGCCGATGCAGCCCACAACCTCTCGTAGCTCCCGACGAAGCCTTGTCCATTACCCTCGGCCCTATACTATCCTAAAGAGCACCGGTCAGGACAGCGCTTACGTTGGCTCACCAACAAGGACCGCAGGCTGCGTGGTACAACGGTCAGTCTTTGCATGAACTTGGGCAGAGTGTGAGCGTGGCATGTTCGCCCAGCATAGATCGGGCTAGAACTCTGGGAAATAATACAAAGCATGGTGTGAAAACGGGCGCTTGTTATATGATGCCGAAAGGATCCCGGAGCGGTAGCTCCTATCAGGAATGCTTTCCATGCAGGAATTATGACTGCTCTCCCAGAACTGATCCATGCACGCCTCGAGACTGTAACAGATTATCCCACGCCGACCTGATCCCACCTGGACCTGTGAGCCCTCCAAAGTGAAAACCCCAGCATATAATTAGCCGCCGGCAGGGCCCACCAAGAACACCAACCCCCCTCTCCCCGATCCCACGCCGACCAAAAAACAGCCAGCCAACATTCATTTGGTTGAATGAGCGTCGATATTAACGAGGGCACCTCTCCACAGTCAGTACGTACGTAGTGTTGTAGATATATTTTAGATCTAATATCTGCGTGGAAGCCTAGGGTCGTACGTATGAAGTGGTAACCCCCCCGCCCTTAAAAAAAAAAGGAACGTGTTGTGTGTCTGGTGTGATTCGCGGGAGGAGAGCGCACAGACAGGTCGATTCGAAGAGGAACAACAAAATAACAGGGTTGGCGATAGGCGCCACTGCTTCGGGTAGCGACGGAGGGGGGTGACACGTCTCCTCAAAGTCGCAGGCCATCTTTCGACGAGGACCGGCTGTACTGCGAGAACTGCTGGAGCGTGATGTTGAAGTATCTGTTGGTACTACAGGCAGTATGTATCATTTGTACCGGTACGTACGTAACGGTTTGGTTTCCTGTATGCTTTCGAGTAGTAGCCGTCTCCAAACCAAAGACATGCGTGGAAACTTTGGCGATCCATGTTGATTGCTGACGTATATTTTTTTTTTTGGAAGAAACTAAGAAAGCACGTCAGCTGTGAGTTCAACCGATCGGCAGATCGGTCGATATACTCAACTTTGCAAGCTGCGTGAACCGCGCGCGTTTTCCATTATTTCCCTCGCGATTGACTACTGGCCAGAGACTCCCCTGGATGCCACCAGGGTCGACGAGACGATAATACTTACAGCTGGTTCGATTTCCAATTGATTTCGGCCAGTACCATTTCGCGCACTGAAACAGCAGATCGACACGTGAGGGCCGGGGTACACAAGACAGTCGAAAGTTGATTTACAGCAGTTCGCACGTGACATACACACCAAGACACCGGAAATTTCTTAGTACTCCCTGTAATGTTGCAGCAGGTCTTGACGTACAAGTACGTGTTTTTGATGAATCTCACTATCGTACATGTTCTATAAATTTTGAAATACGTCAGCTGTGAGTTCGACTGATTAAATAGTTGATACTCAACTTTGCAAGCTGCGTAATACGCATTTCAAAATTCATAAAAACTCCTGTACATACCTGGTACCTGGCACACAGCAGTAGCAGCAGTAGTATACTGCTGCGGTGTGTACAGGTATACCAGGGATACTGCTGTGGGCGACAATATGATCGTGCAGCAGCAGTACGAGGACACAACATTGTCACTATTTATTTATTGTACGAGAGGGCTTCTGGCTACTCCAGCGCGGATGCCGTACAACCGCCGTAAATGCGCACTTGAGAAGGCCGAAATTCAGATGCGGGATAAATATTTTAGCTCTTCAAGTTTGACTTGTTTTTGAAATTAGAAAACAAAAACGCCACCGTGAATAGGTCAAAACCTTCCTGAGATGCGGTGCAAGAGATGCAACCACCGCCTGCAACAGGCCCAAGGAACGAAGGAACGAAGGAACGAAGTTACCCACTACATGAAAAATTGAAACATTGAAGTGCTCTTCTCGGTGCCTGCAGGATCTGATCAACGAGCGGTGGTTCGCCCCCATGGCGCGCCACTCCGTGCGCTACGGCATCTTAGTTTTTCTCGCGGCCTATTTCGTTGTCATCACTTATTTCCAGTCGGTGCACCATCGCAGGGCGATAGAGGTTGCCTCTCCTACCAAGAATGCTGCTCCCCGGGGGTCTTCTGCCGCTGCTGCCGCTACTTCTTCCAGCAATGACCGACACAAGACGGCGGATAACAACCACAACAACGCCGCTGCTTCGTCGGCGCACTCTACCGGGGCGGAGCCGTGGGGCTCCTCTTCTCGCCAAGGAGAGAGCATGGCCGTACCCCTGCTGCAGCACGGCGATGTGAGCAGAAGCAGTAGCAGAGCCCAACGAGAACAGCAGCAGCAGCAGCAGCAGCAGCAACAGCAACAGCACTCGGGGATGCCTTTCGGTCGACCTTCTAGCGGGGTAGATGGTGGGGTCGGAAGGCCGGCGGGGGAAGGCCGGGACGAGGCAAGCCGGCAGCGCTCCCCGTCTTCAGAAGGAGCCCGCACTGCTGCTGACCCCAGCAACAGCAGGTCCGCTGGCTCTGGCGCTGGCGCTGCTGCTGCTGCTATTGGGCACGCCGATGGTGCGTCACATCAGCAGCAGCACCAGGGGTCATCCCCTGATTCCGCTGCTGTCGAAGATGTGGTTGGGGGCCTGCGACCGCTAGAGGCAGATACGCGAAGAGACAGTAATGACGGCGGCGGCGGCGGTGGCGACGGAGAGGGGTTGAGGCCTCTCACGGAGTTCGCCCCAGAACGACTTGAGGAGGGGTTGCGACCCTGGGAAGACCAGCCGCAGCCGCAGCAACAGCAGCAGCAGCAGGAGGAGGAGGAGGAGGAGGGTGGGGGGGAGGGAGACATCGGTCCGGGAGGAGGAGAAGATGTTGCTCTCGGAATTGAGTCTGTTCTGATGAGGGTGAGTTTCTTTTGGGACCCATGTACCTACTGTTTGTTGTACTGTACTGTGCTACGGTACAACGGTACAAGGTCCCAGGGGTGTATCACGCCTGCTGTACGTACGTATACTCGTATCATGGTTACAGCAGTGGGGGCCCCGCCATGGTGCGGGCATGTTGACAAGCGATAAAATCCACACTAAAGCGGGCACCCTCATTATTAATATATGATTTCGGGCCTGAATAGTGCGGGTAGGGGCACTATTCAGGGTTTTCAGAATCGTCAACAGTGCGAGTAGGCGCACTATTCGCGATATCACCGAGTTTCAGGATAGGACGTAGCCAACAGCGAGGGATACTGCTGTCGGTATGCAGGTGGCAACGTCGTGCATGCGACTTCGGGTTAGGGGCATGGAATAAGATGTGCAGTAGGTGTCTCTACGGGTAGAAGCCTGCGTCCGTTCGCGGGTGAGAAGAGAACAGCATGTTGCAAAGACTGCACAGCGGTAAATGCCACATCCTATACTGCTGTACAGAGATGACAGGATTTTTGGTCCATGACACATCTCAAGCTGAGTGTACCGAGAGGGAGGTCTGCGCACAGCCCATGTTGCTGTTCCTTGTTCCATTCTGCATTGATAGTTCCGCTTGTACATTGCAAAAGCAACCACAAGGCTACACAATGAAACCTGAATTTGCCAAAATGCAAGACACGTCCGTTCACAAAACGAAAGGAACACCTTTTTCAACACGACCCAGTCACCCACGGAGAAAAAAAGAGGGGGGGGACACTACAAGAAAAATATGATATAAGCAAGGACCCCAAAAGGTCCTGTTAATACTTGCCGCACGCTCTACCTCAGGTTTTCCGAGAAAACCCCACGCTACACAACGCCAACTACGTTTTTGGGACTCGGCGGCTTGAACGCACGAAGAAAAAAAACACGGCAAAGTAAAACTCGCAAACAATTGACTCATTCAAGACACATACAAAATCAATCACAGACCAGATCGATCCGCTACCAACAAACTACAGCTGCAACTGCGCGGGGCAAAACGGCTCATTGCTCTACGCATAAAATAACTCCCTACGAGCATCAGCCTGGCGCGATGGCTTCGATGCATGCGCTTCGATCATCAACATCCTCGCCCTCTTGAGCAAGTACCTGGCCTCGTTCAAGCCGCACCCTGCCGCGTGGCTTTCCAGGGGGGCGGAAGTGTTGGGAAAGTTGTTTGGAGGAAAAGCACGCGGGACAGAGGCGGTTGATTTCGCTCTCGCCATTACTCCTCCACCTCGCCGGGTTCACCGTGCAGTCTGCCGCCACATCCTCCTCGACATTGGTGACCCGTCGGGGGCGTTTGGTGTGAGTTGGCTAAGTTGGTAGAGTTCGCCTGCTGCAACATGGCATCGTGAACCTCTGGTGCGGTTCCTGTACCCAGTAGGGGTATGCTCCTGCAGCTGCTATGCTGTAGGGGTATGTATGTGTATGTGTGAAGTCCCCTAGCAATCTGGGAGAACGGATCTTTAAGTTGGTAGGCTGTTCAGGTGTTTTGGTCCCTGTTGGAATCAAGGTACGGGCGAAGACCCAACCCAACCCCTGACTCTAACCCTAACCCTAAACCTAACCCCAAACCGCAGCCAAAACGGGCCAAAACTGTCCATAAATGCGGCTGCGCCGCGTTTGCATCGAACCAGGAAAATTTCTCAATTGCAGACGACGATTCCGAAGTGCAGACCGCGCTACGCAATTTTCAAGTCAAAAACACCCCTAAAGATCCCTTCTCCCAGATTGCTACTCGTATGTGTGCCGGGATTTGTGTGTGTTTGACCGCATCTAGGCGGGTGGCGACGTGGCGTGACGTCAAAACCGCACTATAGAGGGTCTTGAGAGGTACCGAAACCGCGCTATGGAGGGGTGCCCCGAATAGTGCTCCACCCGCACTATATAGGGGTCTAGGTTGTGTGCGAAGCGATTTCAGCCGCACGATATTGGGCACCCGCACTATAGAGGGCCCCCGCTGCATGGGCTACTGCTTGAAGAAGTATTGCCTTATTGTTACGAATACGAATAAGAAACATCCAGTCCAGGGATGCATGTTGTGCTGTGCCTGGGACAGCTAAAAAAAGATTGCGAACGGGACGGCGCCCCGTTCGCACGGGATTGGCCGAAAAGTAACGCCCGCCCGGACGGCGCCCGCGAACGGCGGCAATCGCCCATTTTGTTGTTACTGTATTAATGATGCGTTATAACCCTTGAACCCTTTTATCAATAGTATGAACTGCAGTCTCATTTTGGGGACAAACCAGCCAAACTCCAAGTAAATTTGTCCCCCAAACGGGACTACAGCAGTCTGTACTATTAAGGGTTCAAGGGCAAACTGCAGTCAACTCCCGTTTTTGGGGACAAACTAGTTTTTTAAGAGTTTGAGTGATGCGAAGAGGACTGCTGCTCTGCAGTTTGCCCGAGAAGGGTTGGAATTGATTGACCTCCTTGGGACTTGGGCCTTCAGATCACAAAGAAATTGACCGCTGTTACGGGGGGCCATAGTAAATAGCACCAAATATTGCTGGTAAAAGTAGGTGAATATGTAGGTTTTTGTGTGCACCGTAGGTCCTATTTACTGTGGTCCCCCGTAATAATAATGATAAGGGGACGATTGCAGCAACGGCCACTGCGCAGTCGGTCGGTGGCTAACACAAAGTGATGTTATAAACGAGTTGCAGTGGTTGCGTGCAGGGAGCCGCACGGCAATGGCGCAAAAAAAACGACCCTATCATATATTTGGTATAGCCATACTGCAGGGCGCTCACGCTGCTCAGATGCGGTAAAAGCCCTCTTTTAGGACCGCCGTCCCGTTTCCGGGACAAACTACTTGGAATTTGAGTGGTTTGTTCCCCTAGAAGGGACTGCGGCTCTGAAAGGTTTAACGAAACACCAGAGCTACTATCTGGTGCCGTTAATCTGGTCGCGATCTCTGGGGTCCCAAAAGAGGTGAATAGAGGGGATGAGACACTACAGTCCCCTTGCATGGAAAAATAGGGGTTCCCAGTATAGAAGGAGTCGTTTCCCGTCCAAGTATATATATATATATATATATATTTGATTTCCGCGAACGGCAATGATTTTTGCGAACGGCGCGTGGATTTGCGAACGCAAGCGTACGTGTAACGCGTAATATGCATCCCTGGAAATAGCCCGGGGCTAACTTGCTGGGGAACGCTACAGCAGTACTCGGTACGCCCTCTATCTCACATGTCAGTATGCCATATGCTCTCCGAACCCTGCGTCCCCCTTCTCCACTCCTGACCGCAGAGCTCGTATCTTTCTAGGGTGAAAAATCAGCACGGACACTGGGCTTGCTGGATGTCGACGAGTAGAAGAACGGTTTAATGTGAAGAATACACACACACACACACACGCACACTCCTCCCCCCCCGCGCCGTTCTTCTCTGCCCCACCCCATCGTGTCACGTAGTGTGTACCAGGTGCGTACCAGGTGTACCAGGTGCGTACCAGGTACCGGTGCACGGCAAGGCACCCACGGGGCAGTTACTAGAGTATTCCCGTGCGAGCTGTCTCTGGAATTGGCGACGTCAGAAAGCAAATAAATGAAGTCGACGCTGTCCTCCAACCAAAGAAAGTCCGCCTCACAAGCGCTTCTTAGTAGGATGCAGCTCAGCCTTAATGCCCTTCATGTGACTCGCCCCGACACCTCGCGGCGCTTCGCGCTTGGTGCGAGCAAGGTCTGTCTGGTCGGTGAAAAGCCGATGTGCTCCGTCCCGGCATTGAAGGGATGGGACGGTCTATGGTCACACGACTACGTCCATGCATGATAATGAGTACACCCTCCTATCCTCTCCATCCCTCCCCCCCCCCCCCCCCCCCCCCCCCCCCCCCCTCCCTCCTGCCCTCCTCCGTCCCCCCTCTCCCCCGCCTACTTCCAATTCCGCTTTTTTATCTCCTTTCTGCCCCCTCAAATCCCCTCATTTGTATCACCAGGTATTCAATATATGAAAACAACGTATTGAGCACCCTAGTGTTGGAGGTGTCTCTATTAAGTGCAGCAACGGTGCTCCGTTTCGAAAGGGATGCGTGGTGAATGGTCAAAGGACTAAGGCAAGCACCAACTGAGTACACACCCCACCCCACCCCACCCTACCCTACCCTACCCTACCCTACCCTACCCTACCCTACCCCACCCATTAGCCCGAATCGGACACGCCTCAGGATGGGCGAAGCCAATCAGGTTCCAGGGGGTCCTCCGGCCAGGATGGAAGAGGAAATGGGGGAGGCAGTGTATTGGGGGGGGGGCGCGAATTCTCCGCAGGAAGGGGGTTTGCACAAGATGAATGACGAAAGAACGGGAAGGGAAGGAGGGGAATCTGTGGGAAGCAGAAGCGGGAACGGAGCAAGAGAGGGAGGAGGAGAGGGGGGAGGGGGAGTTGGACGGGGAGGAGGGGATGGCGACGGGCGTGGGGTGGAAGGGGGCGGAGGAGCCGCCCGCGAGGAAGAGGAGGACGAGGGGAGCGAGGTGAGATAGTAACGGCTTTCGCTAAACCTTCCTGCGGTTGTGCTTGGTGCCTGAGGTTCTACGTAGGTAGGCCTTGCCCCAGCTTCGAACAAAATTGTTGAAATGTACACCACTTTGGCCAAGAGTGTACATGAAACACAAGACGACACCAAACTCCTCCTGAAAAAGGTCAAAACGAAGAAACAAAACACTGCGGTTGGATTCTGGACGAAAATCACGGAAAAAAACGATTTTCTTTTTTTCAAATGGGTTTTTAATCGGTTTTAGTCCCCCCCCCCCCCCCCCCCCCCCCCCCGAATGGGTATATAGTGAGATGACGGAGTTTTTTCTTTGTCCACCCCTGCTCTGGCCAGTAATAAGGTAACCGTTTGGGATCTGGTTTGAACATCAAACGGTGACTATATTCGCAGAGTGGCGGTACAGTGATTTTAGGACGATCCCGTGACAAGCCAGTACACGTGATATTCTCTCATACGTATGGTCTCCTCTTTTTCCACTGAACGTCCTAATTCCAAGCATTTTCCCCCCTCGTGACTCGCTGATTTACCTGGTCGTGAATCTCCCGAAAAGTCTTGAAGCGGATGTCTTGAAGTGGGTATCTCACGGCTGTACTTAGTTTTTCCCGAAACGGTTTAATTATACTTTTGGACTTTATACGATGACCCTGACCCTACTAACGCTCCCCCCCCGACCCCCTGGGAAATTTATCGGAATGTGAGATGTGGTGAGGAGTTGGTGATGACTATTATCCGCGTTTTGAATCGAAGCTGGCCCGGGGGGAAATTCTCGGAATGGAGATGCAGTGATGAGGTACGTAGTGTGGAAACTCAACCATTTTATAGAATCTGGGCCCGGGAAATATTTCGGGATTTTTTATTTATTTTTTGTCTTCCCTTTTCTTATCGTGGCCCTTGCTTTCTCTCTCCCTCCTGTTGTGGCCGTAAGTCAGATTCGGGGTCACATAGCAGGCTCTCTCCCCCCCCCTCCCCACTACAGTACGACTCGTGCCTTGCATTTTATCGCGATAGGACCTCAGTCATTTCTTACCTGGTCGACTCGCGTCGAACGTGAGATGTAGAAGGAGTTGGTGTGAACAATCAACCATTCTGTCCGAGCCGCTGGCGGGCCCAATCGTAAACTAATGCTACTTCCTCCCTCCCTCCCTCCCTCCCTCCCTCCCTCCCTCCCTCCCTCCCTCCGTCGCCACATTCACGCGGGTCGTGCGTTCCCCTCTCTTGCTCAACCCCCCCGTCGCTCGCCTGTGTGTGTTGTTGTTGTTGTTGTTGTTGTTGGCACCGTCCCTGGTGCTGTTCAGGGGGGGTTGGGAGATGCGGGGTACCACCCGGTGCCCTCGGCCAGGCCGGCAAAGCTCAACTGCTCCGGGGTGGCGGTTCCTGAGGGCCGTCACGCGATCGCCGACATCGCCTACTGGAAGGTTGGTTTGTTGGTTTGATTGGTTGATTTTTTTTTTTTTTTTTTTTTTTTTGTTGGTTGGTTGGTTAGTTGGATAGCTGGTTGGCTGATTACCACTCTCTAGGCGTAAACGTAATGGCCGTTTTGGACATTAATATTGACCAGGCGGTCCTTTTGTTTTCCACCCAGAGTGTGGTTGGTTGGTTGTTTTTTTGTTTGTGGTTGGTTGGCTGGTTTGTGTTTTTGGTGGGCTCAGTCGGATGGGTAGACTTGTTTGTTTGTTGGTTGGTCGTTTTTTTTGGGTGGTTGATTGATTTGTCTGCTAGTTGGTTTGGTTCGTGTTTGTTGGCTTGGTTTGGTTTGGGTGGTTGATTGATTGGTTGGTCGGTTGGTTGGTTGGTTGGTTGGTTGTTCCAAAGCAGCTTGCAGCAGCTGTAACTGCCGCAGTTAAAAACAGCAGCACCCGCTGTAGTTGAGTAGAGGGGTGTGTTGCAGGAGAACATACGTAAGGGATAGGGGTGCTCTCGAGATAAGGAGGCAGTAGGGCGGTAGGGTGGCAGGGAGGCAGAGTGGTGGAGCTTGTTTATGCGAGTACAGACGCACGGTTTTTTCATTAACATTGCCATACAAACGCTACGTACTGTTTTTCATTGATAAGTGTCATACGTTGTTACACAACATTGTTTTTTCATCAATATTTGTCATGTTTCACTGTTTTTTACATCGTAAATTTGTCATATTTGTTATACTTCTTGTTTGAACAAATGTCATTTTTCACTGTTTTCCGCACGTAATTGGCATGGCATACCGGGTTGCCAGGTATTGTAATCATGATTGTTTTTCATCAAAAGGTCTCATTTTTTCTCTGTTTTTCATCAATGATCCGTCATATTTCACTGCTTTTCATCATTAGTGTCACTGCTCGATTGTTTTTCTCGTGCATTAATGGTCTTATGATACCTCGTTTTTTTTCAACCTCGTACTGCTGTACGTACGTCGTTTCGTTTCTCTTCTTCAGGAGGTGCCCGGCGACGAGAGCTGGGTGAGCCCCTACTCCGCGCTTGGACCTGCGGCGAAATACGTGACGTTTGAGCCCGACTGTGCCGGTTGGAACAACGTGCGAATGGCTTTTGAAACCGTCGTCGTTTTCGCGTACGTGACGGGGAGGACTCTGGTCATGCCCCCGCCCAAGCAACGCCTGTATGGTTTGCCTCAGTCGCAGGCAGGAGAACGGGTGGGGTTCTACGCGTACTATCAGGTGGGCTGTTGCTGGTAGTGATGGTGGTGGGGGGGGGGGGGGGGCGCGCGGGGGGGATGAGGGCGGGTGATGTTGGTGTTGGTGGTGTTGGTGACGGTAGTGGTAGGGGTCGTGTTGTCGGTGTCGGTATTGGTGTTGTATTGTATTGTATTGTCTTCACGTACGTATCGTATTCTGGTTTCTGTTTTTCACCTGGTGCATCGTAAAAAATCGCTTTTTAAAACTCACGGCGGGTCGCCCCTCTATTACGGGGGACCATAGTAAATAGGACCTAATATTATTGGTAAAAATAGGGAAATATCGGGGTTTTTTTGTGTTACCGTAGGTCCTCTTTACTATGGTCCCCCGTACTACTGTAGTAGATGCACATGCCGCGGGTGCTCATTGCATTATTTTACTTTTTTTTTACGGAGGCACGTCAGTCTGCGTTGTCCGAGTTCGATCAGGTTTGCTCAATATTCAGCTTTGCTATTACGAGGGACCGTAGTTGATAGGACCAAATAGTGTTATTAGTATTAAACATAGGAAAATGTATAGTTTCTTTGTGTGTGTGTACCGTAGGTCCTGTTCACTATGGTCCCCCGTGGTTGTATATGCGTGGGTTCTTCGGCTACGGGCTGTTTCCATACCTCGGACAGATCATACAGATCATCTACAGATGGATCGCGATCTATCTATCTGATCTGTCTACAGTTGATCTAGTTCCTCACCTGCCGTTGTGAGAGGTTGCGCAGGATCTGCCTTGTAGGACAGATAGATCCAACCCAGGAAACGTGTGGTACGTACGTAGATGGTACAGATCGCTCGGGCCCGACCCGGCAACATGAGCTGCTTACTGTCTGTAGATCATTCATATATACGACATAGATCTGCCTTGAAGTATATATGTAGATCGTGACGTAATGGAATGATCTGTAGATGATCTGCCCGGGGTGTGTGATTGTTTTGGTGAAGGCTTTTGACGCGCGCTACGGTCGGGTTGCTACCTCATTTTTTTTTCGTGAGGCTCCTACTCTTGATGAGCTTTGTACCTACCGAAAAACTGACGGTGCTGAGCTCTGCACCTCACCGACAAAGCGACGGCGGGAGAAACATTGTCCGCTCGCCTCCGTGAAACAAAACCACGACCTGAAGTCTATATCGAAAATGGACGAATATTACATGGTCAAACGAAAACGAGATCCCAGCATTATTGGGTTGAGAAGCCCGGTCAGTCCCAGTGACATATTTGGGCCAGAAAAGTGCTACCTCTATTGTAGCGCGCGTCTTTTGGACCGTTATTGTCGAAGCACCCCTTGTCCTGGTAAGAATCCCCAACATTTTCCAGTTTCGTTTTCCAAACACGCGAATGCTAAATAAGCGTTCCAGATAGTTTGTCCTCTGTTGAAATTCACAAATTGTGACGAAACGCCTCCGTATCTTTTGATTCAAAATTCACAAAAATCGAGAAAATCGGGAAAATCGGGAAAAAAAGTCTGCAAAAAAAAACAAAGCTGTCCGATAATATCGGGCGGCCCTTACCATATGTAGACATAAGCAAAGGTATACTTTCGTTAGGAGTGGTCCGTATTAAGTTTGCCGGTTTGTTGCTCGGAGGCTCCTTCTTTTTTTTTTTATGTTCGAACTTTGTAAAACTTTAACTTTTGCGCTTTCGGAAGCTTTTCTTGCTTTTCTTCTCTCTGAAAAGTATTTTGGCGTTTGGCGTATTCTTGCCCCCCTTTCGAATCTTTCCCACTTTTTTTTTCTTTTATCATTTTTTTTTAGGCGTAATATCCATACGTACTACTGTGCTTTTGGTCCAAGTAGATACGAGTGTAGACAGAAAATGCCAAATCATGCGTCGAAGATGCGAGTTCCGCCCAAAGTTGGTTGATACTCGCACTTTTTGCATGCTGCGTACATGCGTCGGTCGCGAGTGTTCTACAGTAGTAATAATAGTAGTAGTAGTAGTAGTAGTAGTAGTAGTAGAAGTAGTAGTAGTTTTACGGAGGACCATAGTAAATAGTACCTACGGTACACACAAAAGCCTATATATTTCCCTATTTTTACTAACAAAATTTGGTCCCATTTACAATGGTCCCCCGGAATTGTAGTAGTAGTAGTAGTTGTAGTAGTAATAGTAATAGTAGTATTAATAGTAGTAGTAGTAGTAGTAGTAGTAGTAGCTCCCTGGTCAAGGACAAAAGGACATGCATGGCCAAGGACATACGGTAGGTGG